>CM041776.1:353576653-354166011 GCA_023374045.1 Limonium bicolor
CTCTGAAGGAGCCTCATCGTCTTTCGCCGCCGATAATTCGAGAAGAACAGCAGCAAGAAATCAAACGGAAAATTTCAATCAGACGGGAAATTCACCAGACGACCAACCCTTGTCTGCACTTTTTGCGGAAGAAATGGGCACCAAGAAGACAAGTGCTACCGCAAACATGGCTTCCCTCAGAACTGGAGAAGTAACGGGAACAAGAAGGCAAATGCCAGCGCGGCTATTGATGAGGCAAAAGGTGAAACCCCTGAAGATCCTTTCAAGGGTGGCTTGACGAACGAACAAGTCAATCAGCTTCTGGCATACATCAGCAAGTCCAAGAATGTCGCCAAGGAAGATCAAATCAAAGAAACCAACTGCGGTTTCGTAGGTATGATCCATCCTTACCCTTTTAATTTATCAGAATCTTTTGCTTTAGCTAATAATCAGAATAAAGAACCCAACGTGACAAAGGAATTTGATAGTTCTGTCTGGCTGCTTGACTCTGGTGCTTCTGACCACATGTGCTGTGAGTTTTCTATGTTTATTACGCATCATGTAATTAGTAATGCCCAAAGCATAATCATGCCAGATGAACACCGCAGTTTGTTAGAATTATAAGAAAAGTGAGAATCAATTCTATGATAACTCTGAATGATGTTCTCTATGTTCCAAGTTTTCAATTCAACCTTATTGCTGTGAGTAAACTATCTAGAGACATGGGAGGAAAGATTTATTTGATTCCAAATCTTGTGTATACCAGGACTCTAAGTGGAAGAATGAAGTGGAAATAGGATATTGCTGCTGTGGTCTCTATCTGCTTGACAATCTCTGTGACAAGAAAGTTTCTGATGGTTCTGTAAACATCAAGTTTAGTTCTGTAATTCTGGAAATAGAGCTGTCATAGGATTTGATTGTAATGACAGTTTTTCTCTTTGGCATTATCGCCTAGGACATCTTCATAGGAAAGGTCTTCTTAGTTTGAATCTGCTAGGAAAGATAAACCTTGTAAACAATTTGTGTGTGAACCTTGCATTAGAGCCAAAAGTCACAGGTTACCTTTTAATGAAAGCAACACTAGATCCAAGAATACTTTTGATCTAATACATGTAGATTTATGGGGGCCTTACCCCATAGAACCCATGATGGTTTCAGTATTTTTTGACAATCGTTGATGACAAGAGTAGAGCTACATGGGTTCACTTATGTGCCAACAAGTCTGACTGCTTTCAAATAATACTCAATTTTTAGTGAATTAGTTGAAAGACAGTTTGCCAAGAAAGTAAAATGTATCAGATCAGACAACACTTATGAATTGGGTAGTTGTTCAAAGTTTAATGCTAACCTTCTTAAAGAAAAGGGAATAATGCACCAAACCTCTTGCCCACACAGTCCACAACAAAAGGGTGGTAGAGCGCAAACATAGACACATTATGGATACTGCAAGAGCCCTCATGTTTCAGTCGGGCTTACCTTTAAAATTTTGGGGAGATAGTGTAATGACCGCCACATACCTCATAAACAGAATGCCTTCTAGATCAATAGGCGGCCAAATTCCATATGAAATCATTTTTAATGAAAAACCAGACTACAATCTCCTTAGATGCTTTGGTTGTTTGTGCTTTGCTAATATAAATTATGATCAGCATGATAAATTTTCCTCTAGATGTGTGAAAGGCATTTTCATTGGATACCCCCAAGGCAAAAAGGGATACAAGATTTATGATCTAGACCACGACAAAATAATATACAGCAGAGATGTCAATTTCCATGAGAACCTTTTTCCTTACAAAGAAACCACTGCTGAAACCACACAAAATCATAGAGAACATGACTTGTCTGTTTTTCCTACCAACCTGGAGGATGATGACAATTTAAATGTATTTTTGAAAGTACTAACCTAAGTGACAGAGAACAAAGAAACTCATCACAAGTGCAGAATGAGGACAACACACAGAGCAGCCAAGAAAGGCCTTCATCAGAAGAACAAGGCCAAGAAAGCACAAACAAGAAGCCCAGAATACAACAGAAGAAGAAGAAAATCAACCAGTTGAAGAAATTTTTCTTAGAAGATCACAAAGACAGAACATACTCCTGAATACCTGAAAGACTATGAGATCAACCAAGTCTGCACACAAAAAGAAGATAAGTCCCCACACTGTCTTTTTACTGCAATTCTATCTGATAGACTTAGGATTGCTTCTAGCACTCAAAATACTAATATTCTTGTTGATCAGTGTGATAATGAACACTCTCTGCACATTGATGATAGTAATTCTTTAACATCATCTGTTTACCCTGCTCAAGTTCTCTGTTTACTTGCCAACACTTCCTATCATAAATCCATTTTAAAACATAGAGGTAGAACCCAGAGACTATAACAATGCTGTTAAGGATCCCAAATGGAGAAAAACCATAGCAGAAGAGTTCCTTGCCCTCAATAGAAATAAAACCTGGGTCATAACTGAACTCCCAAAGGGTAAGAAACCTGTCAAATGCAAGTGGGTGTTTAGAAATAAATAAATCAGATGGTTACCTTGAGAGGTGCAAGGCTAGGCTAGTAGCAAAAGGATTTATACAGAGGCACGGTATAGACTACCAGGAAACGTTTTCACCTGTAGTTAAATTTACTACAATTAGAGCTTTAGTCATTGTTGCCACCAAAGGGGGTGGACTGTTGACCAACTTGATGTCAACAATGCGTTTCTACACGGGGATCTTCTTGAGGAAGTTTATATGGAACTGCCTGAGGGTCTTAACACTGTAGACACTAACAAAGTATGCTTATTGAAAAAGTCTTTATACGACCTTAAGCAAGCCTCTAGGCAATGGCACCAAAAGCTTAGCATTTTCCTTAAAGAACTTTGTTTTTTCTCAGTCTCTCAATGATTACTCTCTTTTCTGTAGAAACAGTGATGATGGTGTTTGTTTTCTGGTTGTATATGTGGATGACATATTATTAACTGGAAGTGATACTAAGATGATTCAGCTGGTCAAGGAAAGTATGAATAAGAAATTTCAAATAAAGGATTTGGTCGTTTAAATTTATTTCGGGTTTGGAATTTTTGCACACCACACAAGGTGTGGTCCTGACACAAAGAAAGTATGCAGAGGACCTTTTGAAAGAGTTTGATTGCTGGAACAATAAAACAGCAGTTGGCCCTCTTGAGCTTAATGTTAAACTCATCAGGGACAAGGGAAATCCTCTCTCAGATACCTCTGTTTACAGAAGACTGGTAGGTAGAATTAGTTTTCTGATGCATAGCAGGCCAGACCTGAGTTTCACTATCCAATTGCTTAGTCAATTCTTGGAAAAACCCACAGACTTACACTATGTTGCTGCTTTACATACTCTGAAATACATCAAAGGTACATTGAATTATGGTATGTTTTTCGATAAAAGAAACTCACTGAATCTGTTGGCTTTTTGTGACTCAGACTGGGCCAGCTGCCCAAATACAAGAAGATCAGTGAGTGGCTATTTCATACAGCTGGGAGGCTGCCCCTTGTCATGGAAATCAAAGTAGCAGCCCACTGTAGCGCTCTCTTCAGCCGAAGCTGAGTACAGATCCATGAGGCTCGTGACTGCTGAGTTAAGCTGGATCACAAGACTTTTATCAAATCTTGGAGTGAAGGACGTGATACCAGTCCCCGTGAAGTCTGACAGTCAGTCAACTATCTACATAGCTAGGAATCCTGTCTTACACGAACGCACCAAGCATGTTGAGGTAGATGTACACTTTGTGAGACAGAAGCTGGAGGAAGGACTGATAGAGGTCAAGTTTATCAGCACACACTCACAGCTGGCTGATGTGCTTACAAAGGTTCTACCTGAGAGGTGTACACTAAAACATTACATGATATGGGGTTGGTGGATTCACAGTCTAAGATTCAAAACAGTCACTGGGTGTCTGTTTTGAGGGGGCCTGTTAAGATAGGTGTATATTATTTTTTCTGTTATAACATTCTATCTGTAACGTTGGTCAACGGTCATATTAGGCTCTAGATATATGGCTTAGTCTCCTAACTTACTTACTAAGTTCTGTAATCCCGTTCTTCTTAATTCAAAGGAAAGTCATTCTCCTTTCTGTCTCTTCTCCTACTCTGGTCTGTCTAGATCTCATCGAGCTGCAGAGTTTAGTCGATCCTTATCAATGCCTAAGTATTTTCCAAACTTATTAGCTGTTGGGATACCAACAACCTTACTAATGTTAATTCTATCATATGGCAACACATTCTTAGAAAAAAGCACCCTAGACTTATCAAAGCTGACCTTCTGTTAACTAATAAGGGTATTTTTGTCCATTTTCTTATAGTCAATGATATAGTGGTGTTGCATGGATTTTTTTTGCAAAAATGTAGTGGCATTTCATGAAATTTCCCTTTAAAAACATATCTACAAATGTTTACTTTTTAAAATTTTATGATATTTTTTATTTTATTTATATATTTTATATAATTTTTATAGTTATCTACACTTTTAAAGTATTTTGAAATTTTTGTAAATATTTTAACACTTAGGGACTTATTGTGAACTTTAAAAGTACTTTGTTAACTAGTAGAGGTTTCTTTATCTTTTTCCTTATGACCAATGACAGTGACATTTCATGGACTTGTTACAAGAATGTAGTGATATTTTGTGATTTTCTTTTTTAAGACATTTCACTAATTAGCAGAAAATATAGTGGCAAATTTTACGTTATCTTTCTATTGAAGAGTGCGGCAGAATTTTTGGTTGATTCTAGCTGCTTATCAAGTAAACCATTTGAGAAAACATTTATTGGATGGTAAAGAAAGGAAAAGACATACTACTATCTTTTATGTTTGCAAAAGATCGGGGGTCAAACACCAGGATCTATGTATGCATGAACGGATGGCTACATGCAATTCTATGGTCGATCACATTGAAGACATGTTGCTAGGAAATGTAAAACCAAATTATATATGATGTGAATTAAAGAGGAATGATCACCAGCATAATAGGTGTTAAAACAAGAGTAGAATCCAGAGGAGATTTAAAGGATTTGACTCGACTTTCTGTAATTTCCGTGTTTTTTCTATAATGCAATCTTTTGTGAACATGGAAGAGTATTATATTTAAGAGAAATTATATCCTCGTCCATGAGGTTTGGCTGAATTTTACAGCCCACCCATGTGGTTTACGAATTTAAATAGCCCATCCCTAAACTTCTTACCATTTTACATTAGTCACCCAAACAAGGATTGTTGTTCATTGTGTCCTTGTGGCAGCCACGTGGCAAATTTTAATTCGCCTCTACATTGACGATATGTCAAACCGGTTGTCTCTATTCATTACCCCATTTCGTATTCCTCCAAAATCATTCCGGTTGTCCTCTTATCCCCTTCATGATGCTTCTGCATCTCTAACCCTAATCTCACTTTACTCTATGATTTCACTCACTACTCTTGCTGGTTTATGCTTCCCGATTCCAGAGCTTCTCCGTTTTCTCCACTTGCTAATCTAGGGTTACATTGAACCCTAGAGTTATATGATTAAATTTTGAACCCCGGTGCTCCACTTTTTGATCAGATCCTGCTGGTATTATATCCACACAGTATGTCACCAAAGAAACTCAAAGAAGCAAAATACAGTTTAGGCCACATCGAGTTCAAAATCAGATACCACATTGCTAGGGCTCAAAATAAACCCAAGATTCACCGGTGAAACAAGCAATAGTGCTGGGGTTCAAAATAAACCCATAATAACTGGTGGAACAAGCAACAATTATAGGGCTCAACATAAACCTAGAATCACCGGCTGAAAAAAACAACAATGCTAGGGTCAAATAAACCGAGAATCACATGTGGAACAAGCAACTATGCGGGAGCTGAAATCAACTAAAATAGAGCAGAACAAGCAACAGCGCGGGAGTTGAAACTCCAGTGTGGGAGTTCAAAATTATAGAGAGACAAACCGGGGTTCAAAAATTCATACCAGATCTCTAGGGTTCGTTGTAACCCTAGATGCGCAAGTGGAGAAAACGGAGCAGCTATAGAATCACAGAAGCATAGAGCAGCAAGAGCAGTGAGTGAAATCGTAGAGTGAAGCGAGATTAGGGTTAGAGATGCAGAAGTGTCATGAATGAGATAAGAGGAGAGCATGAATGAATTTGAAGAAATCAAAACCGGGTTAGTGAATAAAGACAACCGGTTTAACATGTCATCAATGCAGAGGCGAATTAAAATTTGCCACCTGGCTACCACGTGGACACAACTAACAACAATTCTTGTTTGGATGATAGATGTAAAACGGTAAGATGTTCAGGGTGCACAATTTAAATTGTAAACCACAGGGGTGGGCTGTGAAATTCAACCAAACCTCATAAGTGGGAGATGCAATTTTCCCTATATTTAATTACTACATGTAATGTTTAGTGATTATGTAATTGCTAAACCAAGTGTTTAGTTGATAACTTATGACTGGTTATGCTTAGTTATTAACTAATGTTAGAATGTTATGTTTATATATAGGTTAACCTAAAAAATTTAAATAGAAATTTACTACAAGCACGTAGGTTTAGATCAACCCGTCTCGATTAAAAGATATATAACCCCAACGAGTTGAGTTCAGATTTAGGTTAACCCAAAATATTTATGGTTCTAGTTCAAATTAAGGTCAACCCGATCTGAAATTCAATTTTAGCACCCCTAAAAAAGACAATATCTACCAATACCCTGTTGGTTCAGTGGTGATTGAGACTGAACTTGGTAGGGAGAACCAAGGTTCGATCTCCCACAACGGCTATTGGGAGGGGACTGGAACCTATCCCACCCAGAGCTTTCAAATTATATAACAAACCTTAAATTTTTATCAAATTAAAATGAGAAATGATGCTAACAAGAAATAAAATATTACAAGATCTACTAGACATCAATTTTTTTTAAAAAAAAGGGTCTTACGTAAAGAATAAATGGTAACTTGCCAATCAAAGCAATATTTTAATTCAGCCACCATCTAGTAAGACCAATAAAAGGTCTAACTTGCTCGCTTGACCCTGTGGAAAATGTATTTTTATGTTTTTCTTCTTATTCGTACCTCTCTCCCTGTTACTGGGTTTGTTTGATCGATGTTAGATGTTTTGTCAAATGTCGAACTAGCTACTGAAATAAAGCAAAGGAGAGCAACTAGAAAGCGACCAAGGACACTACACAGAACGTGGTGCACTAAATGAAGCCATTATGCTCAACCACAATAGCAAAGTGGAAATGACGGATGATGGAGATGGGGCACCATCATCGTCACACCTAAGGTACATACCTATACTAACTCGTTCACCCACTACAATGTGCATCGCCTGGTTGTGTGAAAAATTTTCCTGGCGAGGTGGCGACGTGATTATCATAGAAAAAACATCTAAGGTTCATGGAGTTACACCCCTAACTTGTTCATAAGATTTTGACTTCATATAGATTTGGATGTCACATTAGCTAACACTCTATATTATGCTACCTTGGAAACCTTACAATCATTTGTTGTTTTTGTGAACTCCACGAGAGGAAAGGATCATCAAGGTGGATAGAAAAACCAAGTGTCAAGCACTTGTTAGTTGGGGAACCACTCCAGTCAACATCGGAAAAAACACGCGAAGCTTCAAAGACTTACAAGAAGGGGAGTAAGGACATAGATGACGAGAATGACTCAAGTAGCAAAGAACTCGCTTCATGGCTTGCCCATGAGCTTGATGAGGTAACTGCATGTACTGACTCACTCAATTTATATCTTAACTGATGTTAGGTCGTGCAAACACTTTGTAGAATCCCAACCACACTCATGTATTGCCCAAGTTCTTTAAAGGTTTGGGAAGTCAAATGAATCCAAGATTGGGTGTGAGTAACTTGAATCCCTATAAATTAAGCCAGGGATCCCAAATCTTAGATAGGAAAAAAAAGTAGACGAAGATGTAATAACCTACTGTATGAGAATCGGTGACTAATATATTGTCCACATATACCACAATCTACACCACATCTGGTTGATGTTGGTAAAAACAACGAGAGAGTTGTCATATTTAAAGGGACTAAAATCAATCTGCGATTGAAATCCACAAAGCTTAGAGTACCAAACCATGGACAATTGTTTAAGCAATATAAACTATTTCGTATAATTCACCATGTTAAATTGCATCATTAGCATCAATCTATGTAATAGGCAAATCAGTGGACAATGCTAAAGCAATAAGACTTACTTAGAATGGCTACCTTAACACACTACAAGAAAAAACAGATTTAGCTACCAATGATTTGCTACCACACATATATTGGTAGCTACTTTCAAAAATTGCTACTGATTTTTAATGGTACTAACATAGTGGTGTCTATTTTGCTACAACAACGACAATGGTAGCTAGATTTTTTAAACAGTAGCCAAATCGCTATCACCTGACAAAACAGCTACCATTAGTAGTAGCTATTTTTTATTTCATCTTGGTTCTTTTTGTAAGAACAATTTAGCTACCAATGTTGGTAGCTAAATTACGGAATAGCTACTGCAAGATGTGGCTAATTCAATCATGGTAGCTATTGTGCCACTATTAAAGCAGCAGTAGCGAAAAATATTATAACTAGTAGCTAAGTTGCTACTAAAAGTTCCTACTACCAAATAGATAAGCTAAGTTAATAAAATTGCTACTAACACTCATCACGGTTGCCATTCTGCTACTGTTTGGGCGTCGGTAGCGAATATTTTTAACAAGCATAAAAATTGTTACTATCTTTAAGTATGAAATTGCTACCGACTAATGATGTTAATGAGATTATGACTAATATTGTGCTACATTATAAAAAATGATAGCTAATATTTTTAAAGTGATAGCAAAATTATAATTCTCTTATAATTTAAATGTGTGATATGTATATAATTCAATTTCAAAATTGCTACTGACTAATAATGCTAATAAACTTTAGTTGATATTATGCTAGAATACAACAAATGGATGCGGTATCAAAATTATTATTCTTATAACTTAAACTTGTGATTACTACATAGTTTGAAATACTAACCTATACTACTACTGCCATAGTGGACATGTTATCTTTTTATATAAATTTTAAAATTTTTTCAATATAGTATATTGGTTAGCTTTTAGCTATCAAATTTTGAAAAAGAACAATAATTAAATAAAAATGGTCTAATTCGTGAAAAAGAATTAAACTATATACTACTACTAGAATATTTTATCATATAAGATATATTTAACATAATATATTTTTGATATTATAATATTTTTAAGTCTCAAAGTATCACATATTAATACATTACTCCCTCCGTTAATTAATATCTGTCATTTTAGACTGTGAATCTTGTTCAAAAATATTTGTCATTCTATCTTTTTGATACACTTCTTTCCACTTTTATCCCTACTATTCAATATAAAAGTAATGATTATCTAGTTGGAAAAGTAAAAAGTAGGGGCATGCGTCATTGTTATACTTTTCTTAATAAGTGTGCAAATTTCTAAAATGACAGATATTGTTGAACGGAGGGAGGGAGTATAAAATAGAGTAAAAGTATTAATTATTTAAATTAGTACATATTTTGATTAAAATTTACAAAATTAATATAAAAATAGTAGTAATAATAATTTAATTAGTTAAGTGTATTATATATATATGTGTGTGTGTGTGTTTATATATATTTAATTAATACAGTTTTTTATACTATATGATACTTTTATTTACAAAAGCTACATAAACTAATAAAACATAAAAAAAATTAAAACTAATAACAATTAAATTAGTTGACGTGTAGGTTAAAATTTGCAAAGTAAGTTGAATATATATATGTGTGTATACATTTATAAAATGTTAAAAAGTATACAAAATTATAATAAAACGTACATAAATATACGATATATATATTTTAATTTACAAAACAACACACAAATTAATAGGTTTGAAAAATAGTAAAGTTAAAACAATTTAAATTAGTCAAGATTATACAATATTATACATCTATTAAAATTATAAAAATATTATATTATACAAATTTACAAAAACAAAATATATATTTAAAAGTTTTAATTTTTTACATGATGTATATTATATTAGTATTTTTAACACTATATAATCTTAATTATATAAGTAACTTTACATAATATATTATCTTTTTGTATAATTTCTGACATTTCAAAGATTTTTAAAAGATATATATGTATTTTTTTTAATTTTTTATAATTTTAAGCCAATAATATACTTAAATTTTTATTAGCTTTATTATTTTGGTCGCATTAAATTAATTTGTTATATTATATAATCGGCCATATATATTTTATAAATTTTAATATATCCCTGGTTTGATCATGTCTCGGCAAAAACTTCCATTTATATTTACAGTATCAAACATTCAATATATACACGTAGTTTCTATATATGATGTGAATAACTATCATGACACAATGGTTAAGACATTCTATATTCGTCCCAAACATCGGGGGATCGATTCTTGCTCTATGCACATTCTAACACACTAGTTTGAATTAAATATGTCATTGGTATGGAGGTCTATTTATACTCATGCGTTGTAAGGTTCGATCCTAGATGTGTACACATAATTAGTCAAGTTACGCGGGCACATGGCTCTCACTTCTTGTGGGATTGAATGATGGTGGTGCCCATTGTTCGGTAGTAGTGTAGAGCTAGCTATATACCATTCTAGTATGGATTTTGTTATTGCTATACTAGTAGCAACTTTGATACTGCTTTGCTAGTAGCCATTTTGCTACAAATATTTTAGTAGCGATTTAGTTACTGCTACACTAGTAACGATTTCGCAACTGTTATACTCGAAGCCATTTTGCTACTGTTACACTGGTAGCCATTTGGCTACTACATTCTAAAACGGTAGCAATATCTAGCTATAGGAAAAGTAGTAGCGAGGCCAAAGCGAAATAGCTACCGCATTCCAAAACGGTAGCTATTTTTAATTTAGCCACTAAGACCTTTGCTACCACTGTATATCAGTAGCTAAATCATAAAATGCGGTAGCCCGTTGTGTTTAGCTACCAAAACTGATGATTTAGCTACTGATATACAGTGGTAGCTAAATCTGATTTTTCTTGTAGTGACAGTAAAAGTGCAGGTGTCATTGTAATCTATACTAGGGTATTGATCAAAACCCTAAGCAACTAGATGGGCCTGTGCCTTTCAATTAAACCATATGAAGTTCTCTTGGTATTTAAGACCCACTTAACGCTGGCTTATCCCCTATTCATGACGTACCAACTTCCACATATATGTAACTTGCAAAGCATGTATCTCTTTTTGCATTGCATGTTGCCGCTTAGGAATTTATTTAGCTTGACTAAAACGGGTATCTCGATGATAGGATATATTAGAGAAGGATCTGTAAACTCCATACGAAGTAGATGATGTGTATGGACTCATTTACAGATACCATCAGTACACATGAAAGGCTTTGAAATGTGATCTTGTCTCTAGTAGCCATAGGATGTCGGTTTTGTAATAGGGTCAGCAGAGGCTAGAAGAAGTTTTAGGTAGATTGGAAGGGGTGAGATAGAATGAGTTACGATGGACAAGTATGTGGAGAGAAGGAATGTAACAAATGAAGGTGAAGCATGGAATATGGCTACACTATGTGTATATGGAGGGACTGAAGAGTCTAAGAAAAGAAGGGAATATGACTACAATAACAAAGTTTCTTAACATTATCTCTCCGTACCCGTCATGTTTTACTCTGACATTCCTCACATTCACCATCATTTACTCTAATAATCTATCAAGAGTTTTTTTTTGTATTATTGTTGTAGAGATATAGCCAATAGAACTCATTTTTAGTGGATGCTCTTAGGAAAGAGTAAATCCTCACACAAAAGCACTAGAGAGAGCACCTATTTCTGAGAAAGAAAGATGAAAGGGAAATATATCCATGGCTTTATTTGTTTTAACAAAATACCCCTAAAACTTTACAGTCATTATAATATATTTCTCAGGTTTATTTTACTCTATAATATACCCTTGTGCAATGTAACAAATATTTTTTCACAATATACCCCTACACATTGTACCAGCTACATTTTCACGATATACTCATGTATAATGTAATGGTTTTATTATGATATAACTGCACAGGGGTATATCCTGAAAATATATTAATCATACTGTCTAGGGTCATGAAATGGTAACCAATAAAAATACACAATGCAAGATATATCGTGAAAAAAAATTAATACAATATTGTAGAGTAAAATAAACGTAACGGCTATATAATATTGGTTTGTAAAGTTTAGGGTATTTTGTAAAAAATGGCAAACCAACGTATAGTAGTATGAAATAAAAGAGCGGAGAGCGCCAATACCAAAAACTTCGCGATTGGAATGCATTTTTATTTTCAAATTTGAAACCCTAACGTTGAGAACGACCAACCATCCCCGCTTACTGTAACTGCAATCATCCTCCGGTGAGTGTACTCCTCTTCCGAGGCACCAACCCAGTTCCTGCTCGGTCAAATGGCTAATCGGCCTGAACTCGCTGGGTCGAGTAGCTCAGCCGAGCTTCTAGAATCTCAGCAACGCCCTGGCGGTGGTAATGATGGCGAATCGAATGCCTCGGGAGTAGGAGAAAAAGATGAACTTAATCAGCAAGAAGAGGAAGAGGAGTTGCAAAAGCTGGAGAGTGAAGTGAACGAAATGGCGCAGAGGTTTTTGGATTACAGTTCAACCCTCCCGGATCAGCTCAAGTCCGCTCTCGCTGCTCTTCTGCTGCTCAAAGACCAGAATTGCCTTGTTCCACTAGTGCGTCTGAACCTGGACCCTCAAACACAGGTGTGCTTCTCGTAAGATTTTAGTTCCTTATATTCCATTCTTGGTAATGGATTATTGTGAATTTCGTATTATCTCCTGATTTTTTTGTCCGAGGTTGTTTGTATTCCTCCGGAAGGGAAAATATATTGGTGACTGTTATAGATTTAGGGGAAGGAGGGAAATGGTAAGATGAGGGGGATAGATTTGGCTTTGGTTGCAGGGAAATTGAGCTACTGAAATACATACTGTTACTTAATGGAAGCCAAATGTGCTGTTTACCTGTGGGGTTAAGCTCCAAGGCTTTAATTTCCCATGTTTTTCCCATAACCAGCTGCCAGCTGACGAAATTCTTAGTTGCCCTACAACCAGTGGTCCCTGAATAGTACTCTACTACTCGTGAATCAGTGTTATACATAGTCCATCTGCCTTTACTTCCATCTGCCATGGATGTTATGTACCTCTGTATGTTTCCAGATATTTTTCTAACCTAAGCCTCCAAGGTTTCTTTATCGCTGATATTTGACACACTGTGGCCCAAGCAGCATAATTCATTCAATGCATTCCACGCCAGAGATAAGCCTGTTGAAGATTGCTGAAATTTGATAGAAGCCCAATTAAACACTGATTTCTAGAACTGATTGGTTTATGAACTTATTGAATCCCCTGGGGGTTTAGGGAAGATTTCATCTATGGTCAGGGCATTTATGTGGACCAAATCTCAAAGCACATAGTTTACCACAAAGTACACATATACTGGCTTTTTTGTAACACCCCTTGTGGGTAACTGTCCAACAACCTAGCTCTTAAACCATTCAGGTTTGAAAACTAGCCACTTTAGGCCCTCAATCCTCACTTGGGCTTAAAAGTGGAAGGCTTGTTGTTATAGTCAACCCATATGTATCTTTATAAACCATTCACATTATTACTCATATCCCGATGTGGGATGAAGGTATTACATACTCCCCCACTCAAAGAACGCGACATTCTCGTCGCAAGCCTAACATCCAAGTCCCATAGACCTCCTGGTAGGTGTTAGTTAGATCATCCCGACACGGTCCAGCTTTGATACCATTTATAACACCCTATGTGGGTAACTGTCCAACAACCTAGCTCTTAAACATTCAGGCTTGAAAACTAGCCACTTTAGGCTCTCAATCCTCACTTGGGCTCAAAAGTGGAAGGCCTTGTTGTTGTAGTCAACTCATATGTATCCTTATAAACTATTCACATTACTACTCATATCCCGATGTGGGATGGGGGTATTACATTCCTCTGGCACCTGGTGCATCTTGAATGGTCATTTCTGACACCAAGTTAGGTTATTCGTTATAGTAAACATGATAGTAATCTATCTTTCTCTTTTTAATCCTAGGACAATCCACATAAGTGGCCTCTTGGTCTATTCGTTTAGTAAACATGTAGGTAGCGTATCTTCATCTTTTTAATCCTCTAATAGTCATAATCATCATAAAGTGGTACACTATGTTTGTTATTTTAGGATTCACATCTGTACGTATTAGCTGCTTTCTACTACACTAACTAATAGGATGGGTAATTACTATAGAACCCTTACAGAAGCTTTTATTAACCTATGTCCTAACATTACTTCGCCTCTAAACTACCACATTGTCCTCAAGGTGGGAATCAAGTGCTCCTTAGATCCATAGCTATATGTGTCAGTAGATTGGTTCAGCAGAAGGTTACCATCCATCTACGTCTTCCAAGGCCAGTCAAAGACATCAACACAAACCTAAAGATTGGATTGGTTGCACCAGGACAGTAGTACTCTTCCATGACTGAGCCTAAAGTAGCTAGTTTTCAAGCCCAAATGGCTTGGAAGTTAGGTTGTTGGACAGTTGCTCATATGGGGTGATACAAATGGAAAGAATCTCCACCACCAAGAACGAGTTCCCTTCCCCGCACCAGACAAAGGGTGAGCTACACAAATGACTTCAATCTCACTCGTCTTTCCATCTAAATCCACCTCCTCAATTTGAACATCCCAAAACAGCTGTGGAAAGGTCGCATTGATTCCAAGCGGAACAGATGTTGAACATGTCTGTGAGAGAACTAAAGAATGAATCAGGATTAGAGAAGATCGGAATTCATAGGTCCATCCAAATGTTAATAACCCTAGTGTATCTTCCCGCCAACACCACCTTTAGTTCAGAGATTGATTCAATGTGAAAATACTAAGCGCTAAGTTATCCATGTAAGAGGTAGTGGCAAAAGAGGGAATAGATGTTGGTTTGGGTGAGTTAGGAGTCAGAATGGGATAAAGGCCATATAGAACAGGGATTAGATTAGGGTTTGAATTAAGAACTTTTAGGATTATATCAACTCCTTCTTGACCGCCAGAAAAAGAGCTGGGTTTGAACCGGTTAAGAGAAATAAGTTGGTTTTGGACTGGTTTGTATAAAAAGGCTGGGTTGGGAAAGAGATAGAGAAAATGCCCTGATTCTCGACTGGCTTCGACACGTATGTACTCCAAGTCCTCAAACGACCCCCACAACAACCAACATAATCTTCAAACTTTTTTGCAACTTCATCTTCTTGTGTAGGATAGATGACCACACACTGGTGCCTAAGCATATGCGAAATCGTTGGAAAATTCGGCTCTATTTGATGGCGGTCAATGACCACTTAGACATTTCGGCAAAAAAAAAATTGGGTTGGGAAATGTTGGTGTATTGGTTATGCGAGACCGACTCCATACACAAGAACAACTGGTAATGGTTTCCGATCACCAAATTGCTCCAAGAACACCACCAATCCTTGGTATCATCATCCTTCCTTTATTTTGTCTGCTTGCTTTTCTTCTTCTCCTTCTTCATTCTAGTAGTCTTTTGCTGTTTCTTTCTTTTTTCTGACTTCCATGTTCGGCCATTCTTGTGATAAGATACTTTCTCCTCCATTTGCTCATGATTCAATCTCTTTGTTACAATTTGCTTCTTTATTAGTTTCTTTTGCCTCTTTTCCATGTTTCCCCAGTTTTACTTCTACTTTGCGGGATATCCATCAGAACACTTACTTTTCCCAACTTCTCTTCACTATGTGCCATTCTTTCACAGTCTACCGATCTGTGAATAGTCTCAACTTCCATGGCAACCGGGCTCGTTAATTCTTTTGACTTCAGTTCTTCAATCATTAACCCTTCTTTTTCACCGTCTATTTCCTCTGATTCTTGGATTGAGTGAATAAGCACAAATTGGTCCAGTTTCCGAATCTTTCAGTGAGCCAATTCCAAAATTGCAACCAAGAATGTTCCCCAAAATGGATCTATACCCACTCAAACCATTGAAAGGCTTCTTCCACCATATACTCGGCAAATGCATGGAATCTAAAATAAAGATCGGCTTGACACTACCAACCTTTGGGATCTTCCCCATTGAAAACTGGAAGCTCACAACCATCTCCTATCTCCATTTCTTGCCTAAGAACAAGCTCTGATACCATTGATAGGTAACCACCTATCTTACTCTTCCTAATCCTCTGAAGAGGCCTATACAAGCCACGTAAGTGGCCTCTTGTGTCTAATTTCTAGAATGTCCTAATCCGTATACCAAGTCCTGCTTTTATACTACACTAACTAATAGGATGAGTAATTACAATAGAACCCCTAACATAAGCTTATATTAACCTATGTCCTAACAAAACAACACAATTATTGAGTTGTGCAAACTTGAGCAAATAAGCATAGCCACTTTTAACTGCTTGCTCATAACTGTTGTTTGTTTCCAGATATCCAACATTTTTTAACCTAAGCCTCCCAAATTTCTTTAGTTGATACTTGACATACTGTGTCCCAAGCAAAAATTTTCATCAAATGCCATCAGAGATAATCATGCAGATTGCTGAAATTTGCTTTTTGCATCTTTGCGCTGCCCGTTGAATTCTAATAGATTGATTTCCTGGTAAAAGATTAGTGATAAAGTGATACAAATAGTACCTGACTGATTTATGAACATTTTGATTCACTGGGGGCTGGGGAAGACTTTGCCTATAGTCTGAGCATTCTATATTGGGAACTGAATCTCAAAGCCCATAATTTAGTACAAAGGATACATTGACTGGCTTTTTCTCTAACCGGTTGGTTGCCTATGTGAGATGAAATATGGTTGTAGTAAACCACTCTGAGCTGTGTATTGTGCTAGTTACTGATAGACCACCATGCACAGGGATAAAACCCATATAATTGAGTTGTCCCAGACTTGAATACTTTAGCTTGACCACCTTGTACTGTAGTGGTGAACTTGCATACATAGGGTCCTTTTCTTGCTTTGTTGGCTCTGGAACTTCTACTTGGATACTAGATGAAAATGATAACTGAGAACACATCAGCTTGTTAATGTTCATCAAATGCAGGGCGTTCTGGTGATTCCAGTGTAGAGGTGCCCACTGCTATGGAAGCTGAAGAGGAGGCCAGTAACAAGTTAAAATTGGTCAAAGAGAAAATCGCTAGCAATGCTTCTGCCATGCCTCTTGTTATAAAGAGGATGAAGGATTGTATTTCTCGGCTTGACAAAATTAATTCTAGTGACGACATTATACATCCTGTTTTTAAAAGGAGAAAGAGTTGACCAACGTGTCTTGCTTCCTTGTTATCATTGTCAATTTTTTTGCTATCTTGTTTTTGAGGGAGTAATGGTGTGTTCAAGTAATGTAAGATCTGATCATGATTAGTTAGTTTAGTGTATAGCTCGTGTGATTAGCAAATTGAAACTGTACGATTTGTCTGTCCATACAGCTGTAGAAGTGTCGGCAGAGGGATATAGTCGTATCTCTAGATTTGTCTCCCCAATGCTGAATGTGGGTCTGTTAATTTGTATTGAACAATCTGTGGCTGGGATTCCACCTACCTCAACAGAAATCTGTCTACTAAAAAGGGTTTTTACTTACCTAAAGCTTTTACAGTAAAAGTACTTTCACAGTATTATTATTTATATGATACACTTAAAGTGGAATTGCAGTTGTGTTGCAACAAATGTGATTTGCTTTGACTGCATGGTTTCTGATTTGAAAGATAGACTTAGTACTTCGCTCTTAATGCAGTCTTTGGTGGCTTTGCTTCCCGTAGCACACCTTCTTGAGTCAACGACACGATATGCTGTGAAGAAATGCAGAGATTTTGTCAACAAATCCATAATCAACCAGGAAGAGCAATTATGTTTCTTCTGAGAAATGTTTTGTTTGAGAAGAGTATTCTTACCTCTCTTTTTGATTAACATCTTACCCTGACAAAAACCACGGTCATCAGAAGCAATTGGGCTCTCTATCTGTAACATTTTACTTCAGGACTCAGTACAAAAGTGTAAGCAAAACACAGACACACACTAACATCAGTATATTTCCAGAACTGACCACAAACAATATCCAGTCATCAGCTTTGACGGGCCTGTGGAACCACATCCTGCAAAACGGGAAACTACTGTGATCCAAGTTTTTGAGCATCTAATGATATACACCACCAATCCTAGAAAGAGGAAGTAAAAGATAAAACACAAGCATACCCAATTGTAAAACAACGTTCACTGGGAATCAATAAAAAAAGGGAAAATTCACAATATACCCCTGTTTTCTTTCATAATTCACAATATACCCTTATGATTTTCGTAATTCAACTTTAAACATACTTAAATGTTGTCCAAAATTGATGAAACTTTACATGCACGATGCTAAAGTGTTATATTTTGGTTCAATATCAAATTTGAAGTTTTTTAAGCTCACATGTTTAAGCTCACATGTGACCTGTGGGACCCAATGAACATGTGCTCATTGGGTCCCACATGTCACATGTGAGCTTAAAAAACTTCAAATTTGATATTGGACCAAAATATAACACTTTAGCATCGTCCATGTAAAGTTTCATCAATTTTGGACAACATTTAAGCATGTTTAAAATTGAATTACTAAAACCACAGGGGTATATTGTGAATTACGAAAGAAAATAGGGGTATCTCGTGAATTTTCCCATAAAAAAAAAATTATATCCACAGATTAAGGAGATACTCACGTGTGATTTAAACTAAGAATATTCATCCGAAGACCCTGTCTCCTATGAGGGTATGAGCTCACTTGAATAAAAAGCAAATCTGAAGCAAAGGCTATCACACTCTGCAATAACAACCGATATTGATGATACATGTGAGGAATCAGGTTGTTCCTTGCGGGTTGGCTTTTACAACGAAAAGACTAAGCTGGCTCAATGTGTTCCTCCAGATTGATGAGCTGTTTGTCTTTACAACGCAAAAGATGAATTAAGTTTCCATTTATTATCCAGAGTAATTGAGATAAATATGTAGCCTAATATTAACGTGGACAGGAACTGAAATCCCTAATGTAAAGAGCTAGAATAGTGAGCCGACACTAGAAGAAGTGGTATATAAAAGGAATGAATAGCAACCGCTTCCTTTTCCTCTTCTGTTTAGGTGGATACTTTTGAGTATGAGCGACATAAAAGACACTTATTCTAACAAAAACAGGGAAAAAATGATTCTGTAGCTGAGCTAATAATTAAAAGAGAGAAATCAAGCAATGGATAGACAAGGATCTCAGTGAGTGAATGTCATTGTTTGTGTGTATAAATGAGCTATTAACAGATCATGAAAGAAATGAAGAGGCCTGTGTACAAGAAGATGTATCTCACGAAGAGAAAAGCTCATGCCAAATTAATTCACATGAACATAAATTTGATACTTTTGTAAATAAACAAAAATGAAGTCATCTCCTACCACGCTTTACCACAAAACAGTTACCTATGCAGTGACTGGTCATCTGAAAGTTTGCCTCTTGCTCTAAACCAGTACTTCAAACTGCAAAATAGAAGCTAAGCATTACAAAAGAAACAACCCATCATCAATAGGGTCATGGCTGTGCAGCACACTGCACTTTCTTCTTAACAACACTAGCTCATGAATGCGCTGCCTGCACAACTGAGTGCAGAAGACGATTATTATATTAGACCCCATGTGAAACAGCATCAGTTCTATGCAATGAGATAAGAACCTTGGAGGGAATATAATCTGATTAGGGGAAGTATTTGGGTCACAAAATCTTGCGTCTATTGGCCATGGAATGTGTTCCTTGATAGCCATCTTGTTGCGATGGGACCTGTCAAAAAATCAATTAGAAATAACTGCAATTTCTAACAACAAACTGCAGATCTCAACTAAGGATCAGTACATTTCATTTTCGAGTTTGCTTAACGATCTGTTTGAAGTAGGTTAGGACCCACTACTTCCCGAGACTTCATGCCAGTGGTTACAAGGGGAAAAAACGAAGACTCCAACAAAGAAGCAAATAGAAGGATTAATTGAGAAATATCATCGTGATATATATTGGAAAATTATCAGAAGTTCGAAGCACCAATATAACATATTCATAATTATCCTTCACTCAGAATCTGTTTTTTTATTTGTCGTTCACTTTTTTTTCTGTCCTTTATGGGAAACGGAAAGACTGAGGGGAGGAGGAGACAAAAGGTACATAACTTCGTAGTCTCTGAAGTTGGATTGTTGTGGTATATCACCTGGGTATACGTGGATCACTAATAGGACTGTCATGCAGCTCTTCCAGTGACAACAGCTGAATAAAGCTAAATTTGAACTGTCACAATATTTTGGAAAGATGTAAAAGGAATTCAGAAATATAGCTCAACAAAATACCTGATCTGGTGGTCGCACCGAAGGCATAACTGCAGTTGATGTTCAAAACCCTTTTGCTCGTTCTGTGAAAAGTAAAAACCGAACTCTAAAAGTGTAGCAGAACTAATGAACACACTGATATTAACCATTATCGAGCTGACACACATCATGGTATTTACAAGATAATAATGAAGTTAATAAGGCAATTCAATCATTACAGAGAAATTTCAAGCTTTAACCAACAACTAAAATAGCAGAGACCAGTCTTGCTGTGCTTGATTATTACTTCTAGAACATAGCTTCTAACATCAGTAATGAAGAAATTTTGAGAAATTCTTCTCCAGATTGCTTTAAAAAGTGAAACAAACGCTTCCTAATGCATATGAAACAAACAGATTTGGTACACAGAAGGAAAATGACCTGAAATGAAGCAAGCAACGTGAACACAATGTTTCCTTTTTGCATAGCATCAACTCTTCGATTAGCAAAGCTCTTTCCATCACGTAGACGCTTTACATTGTATATAATTGGAACTGCAGAAAATTATAACAAGACAATTGAAAGAACTGGCGCTTGCAGAATTGGTCATACGTTGCTACGACAAAGTGGGTGGATAAATACTTTGACTTCTCGCAAGGATGTCCATTATGCAAAAAAAAATGTGATACTCAGTGTGCACCTTCTTTTCAATTTTCTGCAGGTATCACTATCAGACATGCTCCTTGCAATCACACAGTGCAGTAACCAAAGACAACTAAAGATAATGGGCATCTTCAGAAGCAAAGGCTTATACCTCTACCAAACAAAGGCTTTCATACTGAATCATGAGGTCAAACGAAATTTCTGCTATTTTTAAGACAGAAAATAATTTTTTTAATCAAAAGAAGCAGAAGTATACTCACTGTCAAGATCCCCTGCAAGAAGGAAATAGGCCTGAAAATGGTGGAAAGTCTTGAGACAGTCAACAGTATTTGATGCTGCAGCCAGTGCCTGAACAATGGTACACTCATGACTACTAAGTTTCACAATAATTCAAAATTAAATAGAGCTATCACTTCAATTTTCTCTTCCCTTCTTTCTTCTTTGGGTCACTGTTAGAGAGTAAAATCAAAGAAGGAAGCAAAGTAGGAACAATTTGAATTAAGATAGGATTGAGGAAAAAGTCTAGGGAAGATAAGGATAAACTAGAGAGGGATAATTCACACCGGAACAACGATACTACTTTCATTAACCAACCAGAACTTTCAAACACTCACACAAGAACATTCACAAGTACTTCCATGTCCCCTTCTACCCTTCCTGACTACTCTATTTATAGGCCTATTGCCCACTCCCCCTCCTCTGTCTAGAAGACTACTCAGATAGAAATGTTAATTATTCAAACATAAAAGAAACTATTCAAACTTAAAAAGGTGACTGCGTTAACTCCCTACTTAATCCTTGAATTATGCCTCTTCCATGTCCTTTATTATTCCTCTTCTTTCCCACTTGAGTCAAACTTCCCTTTTCCCGTATATTCCCCTTTTCGAGATTATCATTCCTAACAATCACTAATTTTCATAAAAATCTAGGGGGTAACAGTTCACTTTCTCACAAATAAGGAGGGCATTAAAGAAACTTCATCTAAATCAATGGTGTTTCTTCATTCTAGACATAGTGTACATAGACTTGACTAAGAATATTAGCCCCCTTTTCTACATGCCCGAGATTATAAGATACAATACAATACCAGTATATTAGTATGCCGATACAACTCAAAACCGAACTCAGAAGAATACCACGCTCATTTCAAGAGGCCTAGTGTTAAGAATATAGTGGCAGGTTAAACAATGTTGAGAGCCCATCAGTTCAGTATGGTCAGTAGAATATGAAAGAGTCTCTGGGGAAGACCAGCCATCTTCTCAGTGACACTGATGCAAACTTTTGCTAGTTGATTCAACGAGAGCCACATGAAATATGAAATATAGTAAAAAAATGTACCTGTCCGATGAACTGTCCTCCGAACACATATACAGTTTGTGGAGCATCAGGCAAGGTGAAGCCTTGAAATAGGTTCTCCTGTGAAAGGAAAGTTAGCTCATTGAATAGGTTCTGACAGAAGGAGCTACCATAACAGATTTAGGAAAATAAATCAACTAGTTTCACCGAAGATACACAAAATACCTTCAAAGCAGAAAATATAATCACATTTCACCTTTTTTCGCCTTTGATATGCATAATTACAAGTAATACAACAGAGAGCCAATCTATACACCCTACATCAGGTGCGTCTAATCGTTTTCACCAGAATGAAGAAGCTGCTTTGTAACCCCAAACTTTTGGTAAAAAAAAGGCACCGCCTCCAAACATACATATATAATGCTGGGAAACCCATCATCTATTATTCCTCAAAGCAAGCTCCTTTCCTCTACAATTCCCAGTCTTGGGTATTAATTTGCAAGACAATTCCCCTATAACATATCTGATGCTTGTTATAATATCAACCTGAGGTAGTAGAGATTAATACAGCTTATAACCAGACGAAGATAACATATCACTAAGCTATATACCTAGTTTTCTTGTTTATAATGTCTTGACCTAAATTGGATAGTAGATAGGTGTTAAGCAGCACTCAATTTTGAAAAGAAAATGCATTTGCGAACTATAAGCAACATTGGGATACCAATCCAAGGAAAAAATCACAATTCTCCACATATTATAGCAACTGGATACCCTACTCGTTTCTCCATGGTCAGGCTGCATACCATCGATGAAGGGTAGTTCTCCATATAAAATTGGGATTGTGTTGTATCTGTTATAATCTAAGAAGAATGTTGCATATGGAAAAAAGAGAATAAAATGATGCTCTCGAAATCAGCTTCTATAAGCTGTGGCCCTTGCTTGATATATCTGATTTCGCTAAACCAGAGGGTTCCTCATATCTTCCCATCATTGTTCATCATGGGCCATATTTTTCACCGGCATATCAATAATCTTATCTAGAATGGCATTTCAAAGGGTTACACAGTAGTATCACTACAAATAACTACAGAATAACGGGGCTTTGGAAGATTTTGGGTAGATGTTGTATGAACCCCATGTTGTGCAAACCTGGTCATCTGTCTATCCTTAATCTGATGAAAACCCCTAGTTAGTACAAATGATAACTAAGCTGTGCAACTCAATAGATATCTAAGAGAATTAACATCTTGCGTATCAGATAATCATAATAAGCTAAATGTGTTGGAGTAAGCAAGTGAATTCTGACATTAGAACGACAACTGGTTTCAGGGAAGAGACCAACTCACATCAAGACGCTGCAGGTGCAATATCCTTTCCACAGGAGAAAAGGATTCTTCTTTTTCATCAATATTCTCAATTGATTTTCCCGACAGTGACACAAGATGCTTCTTCGGTACCATTAAGCAAGTTAGCTGCCAGAACAGAAGTGTGGACATTCAATGTTAGGGCCAAAGGGGACAGATCTTAAACATCTTTATGGCATACATGATAACTAAGACAGAAAAGTCAGTTCACAAGAAAACTGAATACCGAGGAAGAATAAGATGCAAATGTCTGTCAACAAGACTTAGAAACAAAGGCAGTCACATTCGTATTGACATTGCTCCCCAAAGTCACACCTAACACTGCTACATAGATAGCTGTAATCATGAGCCTCTTACAGCCTACCAGCACATCATGTGGACCACTCGAGTGATAAACATTGACGTGAAGATAATACAAAATAAACAGAAGCTCACAACACAAGAATTAGCACCCTCACTCTCCAAGCAAAATTTAGATACCAGTCATTTGGTAAGAGGTTCGAGGACAAGTAGCGCACAATCAAGACAATATGTTTCTGAATAGAAGCTCTACTCATTTTTCCTCTTTAAATAAAAACTTATACGATTTATTCTCCTGAATGGGTGTTTGTGACACTTGGGTACAATGTGAGAGTAATACATGAGATATAATACTTGTTGCTGAAATGATTAGTCAGTGGAGTTTCAGGGGGTACAGCTTGAAGATCATATCCGTAAACTTCAGCCAACAAAAGCATGCATACAGACAGGTCATGGAACAAAGGAGCAGAAAAGAAAAGTAGATTAGAAACGGGCTGAAGTTAATCAGCTTCTATGACACGTGTCCTTTTCAAATAAAATACATTCCACCTCCATCTACCCCTAGGTGAAGAACGACATCCCCAGTGTCCAGACAACCACAGTATACATGGTCCAATTTCACAAGGAAGTGTAGATAACTAGGTCGAACATTTGTGTTCTGAAGAAACAGGTATTAGTCACTTGAATGGAAACACAGGTTGGATGTATTTTCCTCCCCAATTGCCAATAGGGAAGGAAATACGAGTTGCAATTGAACCAAATACTATTTACAAAGTAAAATTATCGAAATGAATGATTTGATTAAGTATCGCTGAATGTTTATATAAATAGCACCCGAAGTACAAGGAGTCGTAACTTTCTACTGTGACTTTCACTTCTAGTGATCCGAGAACTTTTTTTTTTCTTGTTCTCCTTTGGTAGTGTTATTATCAGTACCTAATGTCTCCATGGTTTACTGCATTCAAGGGTCAAGGCTACTCAATAGATCATCAAATCTTCCTTATATATCTCTCTAATGCAAAACACAGTAGCTCAATGAGCTTTGAAATCTTTGATCTAGTGGATACTTATGCTAACATTATCACACGACCAGAAATGGATCAATTTATTAATAGTAAACGAGAAACAGAAAACACAAATACGGAAGTACCGCTTACCGAAACGCTAAATTTGGACGACTTTTGTTATTCTATCCAGAGACGATTTCGGTAGCCACTTACGCAGGTGCACAACACTTGAGAATTCGACCACTGCAGACTAAATCCACGCAGTCTGAATCAGAGTGAGGTCATGAGATTGAGAGCCTTCAACTTTCGCCCGCTCTTACGCTCAATTATTGCTAGAGACGAAAGTGGAAAATTTGTAACTAATTCCTCGTTCAATCGGCCTCTGATATGTGTCCGCGTGTATATCTCAACGGAAACAGTAGTATTATACTCGCCGCGATGTACCTATGGGGGCTTCCGTGTTACTGTACTGCCATTGAGCTTCAGTTGGTTCTCTTGTGACTTACATTACATGTATGTTGACCACAATCTTGGAAACTAAAAAAGTACGAGGCACGTGCAAATTGCGGCAAATGGGATTCTAACAGTTTTTTTATGTGGCGGGCAGCTGCTGCAACCGGTGGTTTTTAACTACCAGTCCCCATCAATGGTTGTCCCAATTCCCCACCCCGAAAGAACTTTTCGAAGGTGATAAGAACATTTCTATGGCGTCAAAAGTAGTGCTGCCCAAATTTTTTAGAAAACATGGAACTGAACCAGAAAGAGTTCAGTGATTGACACCGAGTGGTAGAGGACTGAGTAGGGGACGGAAGGTCCTGAGTTCGAATCCTCTTACCCCACTTTGTGGGAAAGGAGTTTATTCTCTACTACTCACTCTGGGGGAGTGGAGGAATGGAGTTTTCTCTCCGATTACCCACGGTGGAGGAATGAAGTGTCGTGAAGGACGTGGTGGGGGAAAGGAGTTTACTCTCCGATTACCCAGCCTGGAAGAGTCGTCAGAGATGCAATGAGGTGTGCCACTGAAGGACAGTGGTGGGGAAAGGAGTTTACTCTCCGATTACCCAACCTGGAAGGTCGTCAGAGATGCAAGGAAGGTGCGCATCGGGAAGGACGGGTGGGGAAAGGTTTACTCTCCGATTACCACCCCTGGAAAGAGTCGTCAGGATTGCAAGGGAGGTGCGCCGGGAAGGACAGTGGTGGGAAAGGAGTTTACTCTCTCGATTACCCAGCCTGGAAGGGAAAGGTTGTAAGAAGAGGTCAAGGAGGTCCCTAGGACAAGATCTAGGACTAGAAAGATTATGTAAGAGTTGAGTTGATGTTGTTTGTTTGCCCTTGGGCACCCTAGGCCATGTGCCTATAATCCTTAAGCGGGAAAGGCTCAGCCAATTATCAAAAAAAAAAGTAGTGCTGCCCAAATTTTTTAGAAAACATGAACTGAACCAGAACCACGTACTTTGTTTCCCGTTAACCAAGCCTCTTTTTGTGGCCGGTTAATCGACCGGTATAAAATCTGGTTTTGGTTTTGTTAAAGGTGGTCATGGTTCTAGTTCTTCGGTCTGGTTCTACTGATTTCAGTTGCGGAACAATTGTATTGTGATTCAGAACTAGTCAGGGTGGCTTTGGTTTTTCGGTCCCTAAGAGTGTATTTGGTTTTGGATTCGGTCAAAAATTGGTTCCGACTGGTTCCTTATTGGTTTCGGTTCCAATACTGGTTTCATATTGATTCCATTTGGTTCTAGATTCGGGTGTCAAATATTTAGCCCGATCGGTTCACAGTGGATTGGTTCTTTGGGTCGGTCGAAGCGACCCAAGTACGATCGACCCATGTGGGGAGGTCGTCAGGAGAGGTCGACTACAGGTTTGTCGTTTTAGCTCCGATTTGAGATCTGTTTGTACGTGTTGCTCTCTTTGTCCACTTTACTCATAGCTAGGCTATCCTTAAGTTTAAAACCTAAATGTGTAAGTCACAAATACTTAGAATTTTTTATATTGAACTTGCAATAGAAGAGCAAAGAGAATTTTATTATATGATCATTGGTGGAATGAAAGGCTTAAATTTCAATTAAAAATGTTGTTTAATTACAATTATGGACCATAATTAACGCCAGTGTCATTTATACCCAAGAGCTTTTAATTACGGTTCATTATCATAATTAAAGGCCTTAATCGAGCACGGGCACTCGCGGACTTAGATTATAATTCACATAAACCGTAATGTAATGTCCTTCGGCGCGCGCCCCCCCAAGACTTTAGAATACGGTTATTAGGAGAACTGTAATCTACAACTCGCCTTTAAATTGTGGTTTTACAAAAAACCATAATCTTAAAGTCTTTGGTGCGCGCGCCAAAGGGCTTCAAATTACGATTTTCTAAAGAACCCACTTTAAAAGTTTTTTTTACTAATACACCCACACACCTGTTACACAAAAGCAAATGCATATTCACCTGTACTAAAGCCAATAGTTGTACTGTCACAAAACCCACCAATTACGTTTACAATAAACTAATGACACTTGTATTTATCACAACTTTGTCACAAATGCAGTGCGATCAAAACTTCAAGAAAATTATGCTACAACTTACAATTTACAATCAGGGTATAAAAGCTAGCTAGTTTGTCACTTGAACAAAACAAATATTAATGACAGAGTACAAAACATTAGCTACCCTATCACTTCATCTGATAAGTGCTCTCTCACAAGAATTAAGTCTGCTGGCGCACAAGTTTTCCATTTCTTGAAGTGAGCACAAATCTACACAAATAAAGGGAATACAAATATAGTTTACACCAAAAATCTGTATAAGATTATTCAAAAAAGTGTTTAACAATTAGTAAGATAAGATAAGCATTACTTTACCTTCTTCACATCATCAATCTCCTGGATACCGTGACAAAACTCGAACATGTATCTCATGACAAAATAGCCGCAACTCTTGAAGTTATCTTGCCTAGGGCACTATACAACAAAACACATGTGACAATATTTGTAAATTAACGATAACTAGTGCGGTTGATATATGAATTATCCATACCTCAATGTATATGATTGTCATTTGATAAAAAATTCATGAAGGGAGGTTTTTTGATGAGCATTGTTGCATATTTAAAAAAAATTAAGCACATTGAAAAAATTATATCATTAATTTGATTCAAGTACTTACAAGTATACATCAGATTTATATCCTGACCAAGTCGTCCATCTTAAAATCATCTCATTTTCACAATGGATCAAGCACGAGTAATGTTGTGGTAGTGGTGCAGAACAAAAATAGAACCCAATGATTGCTAATGTTTCAAATTCAATAACATTAGTGATAAATTAATAAAGGAAAACTATAATAATTAATATGAAAATTCAAAAGTATACTCACATTTGGTGATATGACATCATCAAATAGCTGGTGCTATTCTACTCAGCAAGATCGAAGCAATGAGTCAGGTAGTATATGAACACTACATGTTCCCTAGTTTGCCTCGCAAAGGGCAAACATTTCGCACACATTGTAACACCCCGGATTTTCTAACATTTTATTAGGTCAATTATTTAGTAGTATAGGTTTGATATTAATACGCAGCAGAATTAATTCTAAATCCGAGGTATTATCCACACTCATAGCTAACGAGTGCTAAGGCTTTAGCTAATATTCAAATAATCCAAACCATCATTATTGGTAAACGGAATCCGATAAAGTTAATAATAGTCTTTACAAGAGTGTCTCAAAGTTTAGACAAAATTATTCATAAGTACTTAGTCTAGCGGGGTGCCGTCCCATCCCTAAACTTTATGAGGACCTATGGCAGAAATCCAAACAAACAAACAAAGAGCCACGATAAAGTCATAAAAACTGAGTAACCTACCACTTCACTACGTAAAAATCATTTTCTCTTTGAAAACAATTTAACATTATTACAATGCACCAACATACAAATCATTTAACAATGTTATCACATAATCACAAAACAAACTTTGTATAATATTTCACATTTGCTTCCTTAATAACTCAAGAATAAATATCCAGATTAATTAAATTATCTTCCTTGTCCCAACGCGCAGCTAGGACAAAACAACATCTCTCACTTTGGGTACAACACGTAGCTGTAACCCGGACCCCAACACCCAGCCAGGAATCCAACCTCGCCACTAAATCCTTAAGTGTGCACACCCCCCAATAGTTCAAAAGATTACGGAGTAGATATAGGGCTAACTGTGTCCTAATGCGGCCCACAGTATCTCAAACTTATGCGTTCTAATGCGGCCCGCATCTATCACCTTATCCATGTGTCCTAATACGGCCCACATGTACCATGGTATAATCTTCCTTATAATTTCTTTATTCATTATTATCATCCAACTTTTAATCTCATTAAAATCCACATATTCAACCAAAATTCAATCATGTCACAATAATCATGACTAAATAATTTCACATAATCATATCATTGACATTTTCTCATTAACCTCTCATCTAAAAACAATATCCAATTATTCACCATAAAATCAACCGCGCACTTAAATATTTCCAGTAATCATTACCATAAACAATTCATTCCCAAAATACTAGTCGCTCACAGATAAAAATCACAACCACTACAAAAAGATTTATTTTACACAGTTAATACAAGTTTAGTGAACGCAGTAACTTACCAAGAATCTAGAAACGATCCGCACAACCAAACACGAACTCAATTACTGCTCCTCGCTCCCAAATTCAGAGCCTAAATAAAATAAGGGGTATTTGTGAGATACCCGAACAATCAAAATTTAATTTTAATAAGTTATCATAAAATATAACTACATAAATATAACAATATAAAATAATATATGAAATATTATTATAAATTAAATACAATTAAAACTAGGGTTGAGCATTTGGATTGGATAATTTGGATTTATCCAAAATCCAAATTAACCGAATTTTTATTTTGGATTTTTAACCGAATTTTAAAATCGAATTTAAAATTTTGGTTATTCGGATATCCGAATTATAATTCAGTTTGGATTTCGGTTTTAACCCTGTAAAATTCAGTTAACCGAATTATCCAAACTTTTTTCAAAGAAAATCCCTAAATCTTTCCTTAATAGTTAATACTCAACATGACAAACACAACACCGTCAAAATTCAAAACCCTATCTCGCATTGCTCCAATCCTTCAATTATATAATGTCATACTATTCTTTTTTCGTCAAATTAATTATATATAACTGGTTGTTTTGGAATATCGTTCATCACTCACTGCTCTCCCCTAGTTTGATGTAACTAGTCTAGTGTTTGAGTAAGTTCTTTCTGTTTCTGTTGTGATGAATTGGCTGTTGTGATGAATTAACAACTATGAAATTCATAATTTTCTAGCAGCTTATAGTTATTACTGATGATGATGAACCTGAAACAAAAAAATGTGTTTGGTTTTTTTTAATTCGGTTAACTGAAATCCGATTTATAAAACCGGTTTTCAGTTTTTTTTTATTTCGGTTAACTGAAATCCGAACTGAAGAAATTTTGGATTTCAGTTCGGTTTTCGGTTTTTCAACTTAAAAAAATTTCAGATTTGGATAATTTGGATTTCGGTTAATTCAGTTTTGATCTAAATTTGGATAATTTGGTTAAAAACAGAATTAACCGAAACCCATTTTTTTTTACAATTTGGATTTTGGTTAATTGAATTATTCAAATACTCACCCCTAATTAAAACAAGTATTAAAATTAAAAGTGTGTCGAATATAGTAAAGATGGATATAATTATCGGTTTGCTGATGTCATCAGATGACGTCAGCGATGACATCATCGAGGTCCAGGTAGGTGGAGGGCATACGCACTAGTGCAAAAAATGTTTTTTACCACGGTTATTTTGGCTATATACCACGGTTCCAAACCGTGGTTAATACGCGCGTCGTATATTCGAAAATGACTATAAACCACGGTTTCAAACCGTCGTTTAAAATCTGAGTATAAACCACGGTTGTTAGGCGACCATCGTTTAAAGCCGTTTCTGTCGCGGGATTCGACCGATTTTATACCACGGTTTGGCCTGATAACCGTGGTATATAAGCCTCTTATACGACGGTTCAGAAACATAACCGTGGTATATAACCCATTTCATACGCCGGTTTTCTGCCGAACCGTGGTTTATAACGTCGTTCCATTGAGTCTTAAACCACGGTTTTAAGTGAACCGTGTTTTTTTTCTTTTTTTTTTTTAGTTTTTTTTAGTTTTTTCTAGCCTCTACCACATATGTTTTCCAACACAACCCAATTTACAATTGCATATACAACATGTACATTACATCCAACTGGTATTGCCCTTTAATAACCAACCACACTACATGACCATAAACCAAGTTGCCAATTTGAATTGCAACATTTTTAAAACGAATTGTAAACAAAACTTTCAAAAATAAGAGAGAATTGAACTTTACAAACTTTGAGAGTCTACGTTGCTTCAGCACAAACAAAAGTGTAAGCACTAGCTAGGGATAAGATCTAAGAACGCTCAAGTAATTTTTACACCAAAAACTGCGATAAATGATCTCTTACAATGTCCAGATCCACTTTGGAATACGTGACCCCCGCATTTGTGAAAAAAGAAATGATCTGTCCATAAAAGAAACTGACCATCATTAGTACACACAATTTATTTAAAATGCAATAACTTTAACTACAACTTTGATTAATGGGTTACCTTGTCATCATTGTCAAGCGTGTCAATATTTTGTACAATCTCGAAGATGTACCGCATCACGTAATAGCCACAGCTCCGTGAATCAGGCTGTTTAGGACACTGTCATCACACCATCCATGGATCACCAACTTTAGACAGATCAAGAAATTTAAACCGTTTAACTTTAATACAAAAATGCATGCATAAATTAAATGATTACTTACAATGGAGAATGGTTTCTTCTCATCACTTAAACCAAGCTTATGACCCCTACATAAATTTTAAAATGAATCCATTTATTGCCAATAATCCAGGACAAGCTTAAAATAAATACAAAATGCATTAAAATTTTAAATACTCACTCCTTCAAATATTTCTCTACAGCGATCTCTCGAAGGTCATCAGTGCCCAAAGGGTCTAGTATCAACACGCATGAGGTGTCGATACACAACACCAACAACATCCAATGATTGCTACCACAGGTAAAACAGAATGTTTTGTAGAACAATATTTTTAATTTATCACATAATGTAATTAGGAAGCAAAAATTCTAGTTATTGTGTACTTACATCTGATGATATGGGATCAGCAAATATTTGCTTCTTCTTCTTCGCATCGCAGTACAAAATCCCTGCCTCACGTGCTGTGCACATCCTTGCTCATCCAATGCGGCCTGACTGCTGACATCAATTGCGGACACAAGAAAGAGATGGAAGATAATCTCTTGTTCGATATCAGTCTAGTAGTCAAACACCTAAACAACATTATTTCATAAGATATGTTAAATAGCTTAAAAAATGAAAGATAATTTACTAATTTAAAAGATACTTACACACAATAGGCCTGAATCACAGAGATGTTAAGCAGGTCTCCCATCAAAAATTCTCTTAGATCGCTCACGGTAATCATTAGATCTCTGGGCTCAGGGGAGTGGAAAACATGCTTAGACACTATCATGTTGAAGTTGGTGACAGACTGCGGCTTCGTCATGAAGAAGTCATACAACATTTTTTGTTTGACTGTCAACTTCTTCAGATACTTGGGTGTCAGAATGGCGGATCTCCTAGGAGTCATATCGAAAGGTTTCACACCACTTCCTTTCTCACACTCTGACTCTCCTCATTTGATTTCACAACTTCCTTCCCCCCATATCCACTTTCCTCTTCTTAACCGGTCTTAATTCCTTATCAATCTAATAGTATACAAAATTTTAATAATAAACATATCAGTCAACAGTCAAGTTAAAAACTAAACAGTAAGCATGTAAATAGTTTACCTTGTCACTGGCATCAATGAGAGAATATGGCCATGGAACAACTGAAGATTGTGCTAGACCTATTTTAATCCACTGATTCCACTCCAACGGAAGCGGAGAGTCCTCATGGCCTCGCACAATGTCGTCTACCGTCACACGTCGTGAAGAGGTGGTCGTCTACCGTACGAGCGTGAAGAGGTGATGAGCTTGAACTAAATATACTATACTGTTCGACCGGTCGCTAAAACCCGACCATATGCAACATGCGCAGTCTCACACCATCCAACACTTGAAATAGATGGCATGATTTAGCCACCTACATCAACTCACAACAGTAAGCAAGGTAATAAAATTATATTGTTTTAAAAGTAATGTTAAATAACTAAGGACGTAAAAAGAACAAACCGGAAGGTTTTGATAAGGAAATGTGTCTCTGGTAGAAGAAGAAGGTGCAGGATGATCCACCATCGGAGTATCCGCCGTCGTGGTAGGAGCAGACGTCGGTGTAGGATCATCGACCATCATAGGATCCACCGTCGTGGTAGGATCCGGAGCATACATCGGTCTAGCAGTAGGTGCCAGTGTAGGAGACGTGGCCACTGTCGATGTATCCGTCGTCGCGGCAGGAGCAGACACCGGTGTAGGAGTAGGTGTCGGCGTAGGAGTATGCACCTGGCCCAATACTAAAGCCTCAAGTCTTCGCAGACGCTCCTCGTAGGCTTGACGCTCCTCAGCGTGACGTCGCTCCTGCTCCTGCACCCGTTCCTCCACCTGTGCATCCACCATTCTCTCTATCATTTCAGCCTGTGATACTCTCGATCGAGATGATGGAAACACATCTTTTTGGCGAACTTCCCCTCCTAGCCCCCGCACTCGCCCTGCATGATCCGTTTTTCCATCAAACTCTTTTGTCATCTTACGGTATTTGTGACCTTTCGGGAGGAATTTCTGATGGCCCATGTACACATTTTTCCACTGTGTTTAACCGTATACTACAAGTTCTATCTCCACATATAGGGTACGCTAGAGCTCCTTTAATTGTGTATCCCGAGAGGTTGCCTATGCAGGGAAATCATTGATTGTACAAAACAACATAGCTCGGAGCGTGAAGATTTCCATACCGTATGAATCATACACTGTCGCACCTTCATTCCACAACAATTGTAAATCGTCAATAAGTGGTTGCAAAAACACATCAATTTTGTTTCCCGGTTGTTTTGGACCCGATATCAACAGAGAGAGGAGAATATGTCTGGGTTTCATACACAACCATGGCGGCAGATTGTATATTGTCAATAAAACAGGCAAGTACTATGTATACCTCAAAGTGCCATAAGGGTTCATCCCATCAGTGCATAAACCAAGTCTTAAGTTCCTTGGGTCTGTACCGAATTGAGGGTATATTCTGTCAATGTTTCTCCATTGTGGTGAATCGGCTGGATGTCTCAATTTACCATCATCCTTTCTATGGGTAGCATGTCATCGGAGGTTCTCAGCATCTTTCTGAACTGCAAACAACGTTTGAATCGGGGAATTATCGGTAGATACCACACACCTTCGCAGGAGAACCCACTTTAGTGCTTATGTGGTTTCTCTCACCCTTTTTTACATAGCATGATTCCCCACATTCAGAGCAATGGTCATCCAACTCATTCTCCTTCCAGTACAACATACACCCATTTGGACAAGCATGTATTTTTTTATATTCCATACCCATCGGACACATTAACTTCTTTGCTTCATAAGTTGTTGTGGGTATCACATTGTCCTTTGGTAGTACATCCTTCAGCAGTTGTAAAAGATCTGTAAAACTGACATCACTCCATCCATGTCTCGCCTTCAGATTGAATAGTTTTAGGACAACGCTCAATTTGTTTTGTGTTTGCGTATCACATCCCTTGTACAACGGTTCCTTTGATGCTTGCATCAGATTTTCGAATGTTTTGGGTTTGTTGGAAAAATGTTGTTCAACATCTTCCATCATTGCATTAAGGTCCTCCTGATCATCTGAATCACTAACTAGTGAATCATCTTGAGTATCCCCAAAATCGTGTGAAGCATCCATTTCTGATTGTTCTGCAACGACGTTATCAGCACATTCAAACACTTGTACTGAATGTTGACCATGCAGTATTGTTATGGCTTCATAATCTTCTGTAAACCCTCTGCGAATCAGATGATCCTTAATCTTGTCCACACCTCGGTATTTGAAGTCGTTCTTGCAATCGACACAAGGACATCGAATATATCCCTTATCCCTTGGTTTAAGATTGCCAACAAGGACTTTGCAAAATTTATTGACCCCTTCTAGGTACTTGATGTCCAATCTGTCACTGTACATCACTAAGCGCTCCATCTCTCCTTTTTCAACACACACACCAGATGTCGTGAACTCGTTCCATTGATCTCCTCTTTTTTTATTTACAGATTTAACAACCTAAACCTATCCAATCACCTTTGATCTCACCTAGGAACAAGTTAATAATAACAGTAGTTCAGTGATAATTTCGGCAGCATTACCCTACAGTTCTCCTAGTGTAGATATATATATATGAATCGTTTCAATTCACATATATATATGTACACTAGAAAACACTAGGGTAATGCTGCCGAATTTATCAATGAACTACTGTATATATTAACTTATTCACAACCTAGATGGTGAGATCAAAGGTCATTGGACAGTCCCAACAGGGACTATCTACGACATACCTCTATCAGGTAAATCTCAGACAGGTAAGGTTGTAAGAAGAGGTCAAGGAAGGTCCAGGACAGATCTAGGACTAGAAAGATTATGTAAGAGTTGAGTTGATGTTGTTTGATTTGCCCTTGCGGCAACACCCTAGGCCATGTGCCTATAATCCTTAAGCGGGAAAGGCCCAGCCATTATCAAAAAAAAAAGTAGTGCTGCCCAAAATTTTTAGAAAACATGGAACTGAACCAGAACCACGTACTTTGTTTCCCGGTTAACCAAGCCTCTTTTTGTGGCCGGTTAATCGACCGGTATAAATATCTGGTTTTGGTTTTTGTTAAAGGTGGTCATGGTTCTAGTTCTGTTCGGTCTGGTTCTACTGATTTCAGTTGCGGAACAATTGTATTGTGATTCAGAACTAGTCAGGGTGGTTTGGGTTTCGGTCCCTAAGAGTGTATTTGGTTTTGGATTCGGTCAAAAATTGGTTCCGACTGGTTCTTATTGGTTTCGGTTCCAATACTGGTTTCATATTGATTCCATTTGGTTCTAGATTCGGGTGTCAAATATTTAGCCCGATCGGTTCACAGTGGATTGGTTCTTTGGGTCGGTCGAAGCGACCCAAGTACGATCGACCCATGTGGGAGGTCGTCAGGAGAGGTCGACTACAGGTTTGTCGTTTTAGCTCCGATTTGAGATCTGTTTGTACGTGTTGCTCTCTTTGTCCACTTTACTCATAGCTAGGCTATCCTTAAGTTTAAAACCTAAATGTGTAAGTCACAAATACTTAGAATTTTTTATTGAACTTGCAATAGAAGAGCAAAGAGAATTTTATTATATGATCATTGGTGGAATGAAAGGCTTAATTTCAATTAAAAATGTTGTTTAATTACAATTATGGACCATAATTAACGCCAGTGTCATTTATACCCAAGAGCTTTTAATTACGGTTCATTATCATAATTAAAGGCCTTAATCGAGCACGGGCACTCGCGGACTTTAGATTATAATTCACATAAACCGTAATGTAATGTCCTTCGGCGCGCGCCCCCCAAAGACTTAGAATACGGTTATTAGGAGAACTGTAATCTACAACTCGCCTTTAAATTGTGGTTTTACAAAAAACCATAATCTTAAAGTCTTTGGTGCGCGCGCCAAAGGGCTTCAAATTACGATTTTCTAAAGAACCCACTTTAAAGTGTTTTTTTACTAATACACCACACACCTGTTAACAACAGAAAATGCATATTCACCTGTACTAAAGCCAAATAGTTGTACTGTCACAAAACCCACCAATTACGTTTACAATAAACTAATGACACTTATATCACAACTTTGTCACAAATGCAGTGCGATCAAAACTTCAAGAAATTATGCTACAACTTACAATTTACAATCAGGGTATAAAAGCTAGCTAGTTTGTCACTTGAACAAAACAAATATTAATGACAGAGTACAAAACATTAGCTACCCTATCACTTCATCTGATAAGTGCTCTCTCACAAGAATTAAGTCTGCTGGCGCACAAGTTTTCCATTTCTTGAAGTGAGCACAAATCTACACAAATAAAGGGAATACAATATAGTTTACACCAAAATCTGTATAAGATTATTCAAAAAAGTGTTTAACAATTAGTAAGATAAGATAAGCATTACTTTACCTTCTTCACATCATCAATCTCCTGGATACCGTGACAAAACTCGAACATGTATCTCATGACAAAATAGCCGCAACTCTTGAAGTTATCTTGCCTAGGGCACTATACAACAAAACACATGTGACAATATTTGTAAATTAACGATAACTAGTGCGGTTGATATATGAATTATCCATACCTCAATGTATATGATTGTCATTTGATAAAATTCATGAAGGGAGGTTTTTTGATGAGCATTGTTGCATATTTAAAAAAGCATTAAGCACATTGAAAAAATTAATATCATTAATTTGATTCAAGTACTTACAAGTATACATCAGATTTATATCCTGACCAAGTCGTCCATCTTAAAATCATCTCATTTTCACAATGGATCAAGCACGAGTAATGTTGTGGTAGTGGTGCAGAACAAAAATAGAACCCAATGATTGCTAATGTTTCAAATTCAATAACATTAGTGATAAATTAATAAAGGAAAACTATAATAATTAATATGAAAATTCAAAAGTATACTCACATTTGGTGATATGACATCATCAAATAGCTGGTGCTATTCTACTCAGCAAGATCGAAGCAATGAGTCAGGTAGTATATGAACACTACATGTTCCCTAGTTGCCTCGCAAAGGGCAAACATTTCGCACACATTGTAACACCCCGGATTTTCTAACATTTTATTAGGTCAATTATTTAGTAGTATAGGTTTGATATTAATACGCAGCAGAATTAAATTCTAAATCCGAGGTATTATCCACACTCATAGCTAACGAGTGCTAAGGCTTTAGCTAATATTCAAATAATCCAAACCATCATTATTGGTAAACGGAATCCGATAAAGTTAATAATAGTCTTTAACAAGAGTGTCTCAAAGTTTAGACAAAATTATTCATAAGTACTTAGTCTAGCGGGGTGCCGTCCCATCCCTAAACTTTATGAGGACCTATGGCAGAAATCCAAACAAACAAACAAAGAGCCACGATAAAGTCATAAAAACTGAGTAACCTACCACTTCACTACGTAAAAATCATTTTCTCTCTTTGAAAACAATTTAACATTATTACAATGCACCAACATACAAATCATTTAACAATGTTATCACATAATCACAAAACAAACTTTGTATAATATTTCACATTTGCTTCCTTAATAACTCAAGAATAAATATCCAGATTAATTAAATTATCTTCCTTGTCCCAACGCGCAGCTAGGACAAAACAACATCTCTCACTTTGGGTACAACACGTAGCTGTAACCCGGACCCCAACACCCAGCCAGGAATCCAACCTCGCCACTAAATCCTTAAGTGTGCACACCCCCCAATAGTTCAAAAGATTACGGAGTAGATATAGGGCTAACTGTGTCCTAATGCGGCCCACAGTATCTCAAACTTATGCGTTCTAATGCGGCCCGCATCTATCACCTTATCCATGTGTCCTAATACGGCCCACATGTACCATGGTATAATCTTCCTTATTTTTTCTTTATTCATTATTATCATCCAACTTTTAATCTCATTAAAATCCACATATTCAACCAAAATTCAATCATGTCACAATAATCATGACTAAATAATTTCACATAATCATATCATTGACATTTTCTCATTAACCTCTCATCTAAAAACAATATCCATTATTCACCATAAAATCAACCGCGCACTTAAATATTTCCAGTAATCATTACCATAAACAATTCATTCCCAAAATACTAGTCGCTCACAGATAAAAATCACAACCACTACAAAAAGATTTATTTTACACAGTTAATACAAGTTTAGTGAACGCAGTAACTTACCAAGAATCTAGAAACGATCCGCACAACCAACACGAACTCAATTACTGCTCCTCGCTCCCAAATTCAGAGCCTAAATAAAATAAGGGGTATTTGTGAGATACCCGAACAATCAAAATTTAATTTTAAATAAGTTATCATAAAATATAACTACATAAAATATAAACAATATAAAATAATATATGAAATATATTATAAATTAAATACAATTAAAACTAGGTTGAGCATTTGGATTGGATAATTTGGATTTATCCAAAATCCAAATTAACCGAATTTTTATTTTGGATTTTTAACCGAATTTTAAAATCGAATTTAAAATTTTGGTTATTCGGATATCCGAATTATAATTCAGTTTGGATTTCGGTTTTAACCCCTGTAAATGTAAAGTTAACCGAATTATCCAAACTTTTTTCAAAGAAAATCCCTAAATCTTTCCTTAATAGTTAATACTCAACATGACAAACACACCGTCAAAATTCAAAACCCTATCTCGCATTGCTCCAATCCTTCAATTATATAATGTCATACTATTCTTTTTTCGTCAAATTAATTATATATAACTGGTTGTTTTGGAATATCGTTCATCACTGCTCTCCCCTAGTTTGATGTAACTAGTCTAGTGTTTGAGTAAGTTCTTTCTGTTTCTGTTGTGATGAATTGGCTGTTGTGATGAATTAACAACTATGAAATTCATAATTTTCTAGCAGCTTATAGTTATTACTGATGATGATGAACCTGAAACAAAAAAATGTGTTTTGGTTTTTTTTAATTCGGTTAACTGAAATCCGATTTATAAAACCGGTTTTCAGTTTTTTTTTTTATTTCGGTTAACTGAAATCCGAACTGAAGGAAATTTTGGATTTCAGTTCGGTTTTCGGTTTTCAACTTAAAAAAATTTCAGATTTGGATAATTTGGATTTCGGTTAATTCAGTTTTGATCTAAATTTGGATAATTTGGTTAAAAACAGAATTAACCGAAACCCATTTTTTTTTACAATTTGGATTTTGGTTAATTGAATTATTCAAATACTCACCCCTAATTAAAACAAGTATTAAAATTAAAGTGTGTCGAATATAGTAAAGATGGATATAATTATCGGTTTGCTGATGTCATCAGATGACGTCAGCGATGACATCATCGAGGTCCAGGTAGGTGGAGGGCATACGCACTAGTGCAAAAAATGTTTTTTACCACGGTTATTTTGGCTATATACCACGGTTCCAAACCGTGGTTAATACGCGCGTCGTATATTCGAAAATGACTATAACCACGGTTTCAAACCGTCGTTTAAAATCTGAGTATAAACCACGGTTTTAGGCGACCATCGTTTAAAGCCGTTTCTGTCGCGGGATTCGACCGATTTTATACCACGGTTTGGCCTGATAACCGTGGTATATAAGCCTCTTATACGACGGTTCAGAAACATAACCGTGGTATATAACCCATTTCATACGCCGGTTTTCTGCCGAACCGTGGTTTATAACGTCGTTCCATTGAGTCTTAAACCACGGTTTTAAGTGAACCGTGTTTTTTTTTCTTTTTTTTAGTTTTTTTAGTTTTTCTAGCCTCTACCACATATGTTTTCCAACACAACCCAATTTACAATTGCATATACAACATGTACATGACATCCAACTGGTATTGCCCTTTAATAACCAACCACACTACATGACCATAAACCAAGTTGCCAATTTGAATTGCAACATTTTTAAAACGAATTGTAAACAAAACTTTCAAAAATAAAGAGAATTGAACTTTACAAACTTTGAGAGTCTACGTTGCTTCAGCACAAACAAAATGTAAGCACTAGCTAGGGATAAGATCTAAGAAACGCTCAAGTAATTTTTAACACCAAAACTGCGATAAATGATCTCTTACAATGTCCAGATCCACTTTGGAATACGTGACCCCCGCATTTGTGAAAAAAGAAATGATCTGTCCATAAAAAGAAACTGACCATCATTAGTACACACAATTTTATTTAAAATGCAATAACTTTAACTACAACTTTGATTATGGGTTACCTTGTCATCATTGTCAAGCGTGTCAATATTTTGTACAATCTCGAAGATGTACCGCATCACGTAATAGCCACAGCTCCGTGAATCAGGCTGTTTAGGACACTGTCATCACACCATCCATGGATCACCAACTTTAGACAGATCAAGAATTTAAACCGTTTAACTTTAATACAAAATGCATGCATAAATTAAATGATTACTTACAATGGAGAATGGTTTCTTCTCATCACTTAAACCAAGCTTATGACCCCTACATAAATTTTAAAATGAATCCATTTATTGCCAATAATCCAGGACAAGCTTAAAATAAATACAAAATGCATTAAAATTTTAAATACTCACTCCTTCAAATATTTCTCTACAACAGCGATCTCTCGAAGGTCATCAGTGCCCAAAGGGTCTAGTATCAACACGCATGAGGTGTCGATACACAACACCAACAACATCCAATGATTGCTACCACAGGTAAAACAAAGAATGTTTTGTAGAACAATATTTTTAATTTATCACATAATGTAATTAGGAAGCAAAAAATTCTAGTTATTGTGTACTTACATCTGATGATATGGGATCAGCAAATATTTGCTTCTTCTTCGCATCGTAGTACAAAATCCCTGCCTCACGTGCTGTGCACATCCTTGCTCATCCAATGCGGCCTGACTGCTGACATCAATTGCGGACACAAGAAAGAGAGGAAGATAATCTCTTGTTCGATATCAGTCTAGTAGTCAAACACCTAAACAACATTATTTCATAAGATATGTTAAATAGCTTAAAAAATGAAAGATAATTTACTAATTTAAAAGATACTTACCACAATAGGCCTGAATCACAGAGATGTTAAGCAGGTCTCCCATCAAAAATTCTCTTAGATCGCTCACGGTAATCATTAGATCTCTGGGCTCAGGGGAGTGGAAAACATGCTTAGACACTATCATGTTGAAGTTGGTGACAGACTGCGGCTTCGTCATGAAGAAGTCATACAACATTTTTTGTTTGACTGTCAACTTCTTCAGATACTTGGGTGTCAGAATGGCGGATCTCCTAGGAGTCATATCGAAAGGTTTCACCACTTCCTTTCTCACACTCTGACTCTCCTCATTTGATTTCACAACTTCCTTCCCCATATCCACTTTCCTCTTCTTAACCGGTCTTAATTCCTTATCAATCTAATAGTATACAAAATTTTAATAATAAACATATCAGTCAACAGTCAAGTTAAAAACTAAACAGTAAGCATGTAAATAGTTTACCTTGTCACTGGCATCAATGAGAGAATATGGCCATGGAACAACTGAAGATTGTGCTAGACCTATTTTAATCCACTGATTCCACTCCAACGGAAGCGGAGAGTCCTCATGGCCTCGCACAATGTCGTCTACCGTCACACGAGCGTGAAGAGGTGGGATGAGCTTGAAATGTACTATACTGTTCGGTCCGGTCGCTAAAACCGACCATATGCAACATGCGCAGTCTCACCATCCAACACTTGAAATAGATGGCATGATTTAGCCACCTACATCAACTCACAACAGTAAGCAAGGTAATAAAATTATATTGTTTTAAAAGTAATGTTAAAATAACTAAGGACGTAAAAAGAACAAACCGGAAGGTTTGGATAAGGAAATGTGTCTCTGGTAGAAGAAGAAGGTGCAGGATGATCCACCATCGGAGTATCCGCCGTCGTGGTAGGAGCAGACGTCGGTGTAGGATCATCGACCATCATAGGATCCACCGTCGTGGTAGGATCCGGAGCATACATCGGTCTAGCATCAGTAGGTGCCAGTGTAGGAGACGTGGCCACTGTCGATGTATCCGTCGTCGCGGCAGGAGCAGACACCGTGTAGGAGTAGGTGTCGGCGTAGGAGTATGCACCTGGCCCAATACTAAAGCCTCAAGTCTTCGCAGACGCTCCTCGTAGGCTTGACGCTCCTCACGTGACGTCGCTCCTGCTCCTGCACCCGTTCCTCCACCTGTGCATCCACCATTCTCTCTATCATTTCAGCCTGTGATACTCTCGATCGAGATGATGGAAACACATCTTTTTGGCGAACTTCCCCTCCTAGCCCCCGCACTCGCCCTGCATGATCCGTTTTTTCCATCAAACTCTTTTGTCATCTTACGGTATTTGTGACCTTTCGGGAGGAATTTCTGATGGCCCATGTACACATTTTTCCCACTGTGTTTTTAACCGTATACTACAAGTTCTATCTCCACATATAGGGTACGCTAGAGCTCCTTTAATTGTGTATCCCGAAGGTTGCCTTATGCAGGAAATCATTGATTGTACAAAACAACATAGCTCGGAGCGTGAAGATTTCCATACGTATGAATCATACACTGTCGCACCTTCATTCCACAACAATTGTAAATCGTCAATAAGTGGTTGCAAAAACACATCAATTTTGTTTCCCGGTTGTTTGGACCCGATATCAACAGAGAGAGGAGAATATGTCTGGGTTTCATACACAACCATGGCGGCAGATTGTATATTGTCAATAAAACAGGCCAAGTACTATGTATACTGCTCAAAGTGCCATAAGGGTTCATCCCATCAGTGCATAAACCAAGTCTTAAAGTTCCTTGGGTCTGTACCGAATTGAGGGTATATTCTGTCAATGTTTTCTCCATTGTGGTGAATCGGCTGGATGTCTCAATTTACCATCATCCTTTCTATGGTAGCATGTCATCGGAGGTTCTCAGCATCTTTCTGAACTGCAAACAAACGTTTGAATCGGGGAATTATCGGTAGATACCACAACACCTTCGCAGGAGAACCCACTTTAGTGCTTATGTGGTTTTCTCTCACCCTTTTTTACATAGCATGATTCCCCACATTCAGAGCATGGTCATCCAACTCATTCTCCTTCCAGTACAACATACACCCATTTGGACAAGCATGTATTTTTTTATATTCATACCCATCGGACACATTACTTCTTTTGCTTCATAAGTTGTTGTGGGTATCACATTGTCCTTTGATAGTACATCCTTCAGCAGTTGTAAAAGATCTGTAAAACTGACATCACTCCATCCATGTCTCGCTTCAGATTGAATAGTTTTAGGACAACGCTCAATTTGTTTTGTGTTTGCGTATCACATCCATTGTACAACGGTTTCTTTGATGCTTGCATCAGATTTTCGAATGTTTTGGGTTTGTTGAAAAATGTTTGTTCAACATCTTCCATCATTGCATTAAGGTCCTCCTGATCATCTGAATCACTAACTAGTGAATCATCTCTGAGTATCCCCAAATCGTGTGAAGCATCCATTTCTGATTGTTCTGCAACGACGTTATCAGCACATTCAAACACTTGTACTGAATGTTGACCATGCAGTATTGTTATGGCTTCATAATCTTCTGTAAACCCTCTGCGAATCAGATGATCCTTAATCTTGTCCACACCTCGGTATTTGAAGTCGTTCTTGCAATCGACACAAGGACATCGAATATATCCCTTATCCCTTGGTTTAAGATTGCCAACAGGACTTTGCAAAATTTATTGACCCCTTCTAGGTACTTGATGTCCAATCTGTCACTGTACATCCTAAGCGCTCCATCTCCTTTTTCAACACACACCAGATGTCGTGAACTCGTTCCATTGATCTCCTCCTTTTTTTTTACTTACAGATTTAACAACCGCCTAAACCTATCCAATCACCTTGATCTCACCTAGGAACAAGTTAATAATATACAGTAGTTCAGTGATAATTTCGGCAGCATTACCCTACAGTTCTCCTAGTGTAGATATATATATATGAATCGTTTCAATTCACATATATATATGTACACTAGAAGAACACTAGGGTAATGCTGCCGAATTTATCAATGAACTACTGTATATATTAACTTATTCACAACCTAGATGGTGAGATCAAAGGTCATTGGACAGTCCCAACAGGGACTATCTACGACATACCTCTATCAGGTAAATCTCAGACAAGTAATTCTATGTTTGAATTGATTTTCCATTGTTTAATAGAAAAACAAAATAAATTGAAACGTTTTAAAAATACCAACCTGATGAGTACTGGATGATCAGCTAGCGCAGACAACACAGAAGGAGAAGTAGGCAAATGCTCTTGCGCGTAGTATATATAACACATATTCAATGAAATTAGAATAAGGTTTTAATTTTATAAAAACTTTAATAATTGAACATATTTAAACAAACGAATATAGCTGGAACAAACCATGGTCTACTAACCTGATGAGTAGTGATGATCTACTCACAAAAAGGATTGAAGGGAGATAGTTCACCGTACGTAGTAACACCTAGCCGATGAAATTAGAATAAAGTTAAATTCTGGAAAAATTAATTTTGGCATACAAATCAACTTTCAAGATGTTAGTTAGTTGGCAAACAAAAAAAGAAATTTTTAGCAACTAGCTAGGTTACTACCGTGGGTTCTGATCAGGCAAGCCGGTGGCAGAGGTTGACAGGGCAATAGTTAAGGCAGCAACCGGGGTCGTCGGAAATATTCAAGACTGCGACATCAATCAAGAAAAGATAAGTTAATCTTAAAAGTTATTAAAACAATCAACACTGATATGTGCAAAAGATGAAAAAAATTGAAACTGTGAGTAATTATGAAGAAGGTTAAATTCAGTGAAATTAGAATCAGGTTAAATTCTGGAAAAATTTGGCATGCCCTTTACGTTTTTTAGATACTCCACATTTTTTACGCAAGAAGCAAACACAATAGCAGCATCAGATCAAGGTTCAAGTGATTCTCAACAAAACACACTAACATTTTAAGCATCATCAGATAGGGAACTGTTTGATTTTTTTAATATTTGAAATAAAAAACATGACTAAATAAATAAGCAAACAAGAATATGTCAAAAAAAGCATCGTGTTGAAAGCATTTTTAAATACTAACCTGATGAGTAGTGATGGTCAACTCACAACATAGGATGGGAGGGAGACAGCTGAATGAGTTCCAAGTGTAATCACACCTATCCAATATTGAAATTAGAATAAGGTTAATTCTTGAATATTGAGCGATGGTCTGCTTAATTGCTTTACAAATTAGTATATGATATAGGCAAGCCAATCGATCTACAAGAAATTAAGCAAAACACAAAGGAGTGGAAAAAATAGAAATGCGACAGAGGTGGGAGAAGGCATAATCCAAGAAAACGGGGTTATCAAATCAGATTTTAGCATATTTAGCATATTTACCCCAATAATAAGCTATAACATATTTGATAACTTTCAAAATTCAGCACAAAAATATTTTCCTGAATGGAAGTTTTCCAAAACGGATGTGGTTCTCTCATTAAACTGCTTGTTTTACTGACCAACCAAACATGTAATTATTTTGTGTAAATTACCGTAGACAAAGATTCAGGTGGAGGGATTACCGACGGACTTCAGGTTTAGCAGAACAAGCTACCAAGATGGCACAAACTACTATACCCTTCTATGTTATATTGAAGGTCAAAAACTTAACAGAACACTTCAAGGTGATTGCAGCAGAGTTGGTGTTTTAGGTTACCCAACCGTAAAAGGATCTGTAGAATCAAAAATGAACTTCTAAGGCAGCTTGCCTAAGTTGTGCCAGCACGCAGCAATAAGAGACAAGTACTGCACTCTTTGGAGGTTGTGATAAGTCAGGAATTTGTCTAAGTTTACTAGACTAATTCATGCTTAATTGTCTACATTATGACTTTATATTCCTTCCTTAATGCTTTATTTATACTTTATTGTTATATTTGTCTCCAATGATCAATTTGTTATGTTTTCAGGATAAAATGCTCAACAAAATGCTTAAATGAAGATGTTAGAGGTTGAGTCAACAAGTGGAAGTCAAATCAGAGTCAAAGACTGAATTTTACCAATTACTGCCGTGATCTAATGAGGGTCCGGGTTTGTTTCCGACTTTGTAAACCCGGACCATCTCATCGTAGAACTCTCTGCCTAATTTCAGATGCGGTCGGGTTTGTATCTGATTGTAAACCCGGACCATCCCCAAGCGTAAGTCTTCTGCCGAGTTTTAGTGGTGGTCCGGGTTTGCACATTGTTTGCAAACCCGGACCAATGCAAGCGGAGCGCCAGAAGGTCGGCTACGAAGATAACGGAATTGGTGTATATCTTTAATATTTGTTATTATATCTTTAAAACTGTCGCTTATTCAGACTAGATTAGAGATAGATTAAAGATAGATTAAAGATAAATCTCTGTTGTTATAAAAGGGGAGTCTGGCCAACGTGAGAGATATCCCCTCATACACTTCGACAGCGCACAAAATCCCACAATACAGAGAGTTTAGTTGGAGTTGGAGTCTGAGTCTGGTTTGGAGTTTGGAGTAGAGCAGGAAGTCACCACGGAGACTTCTCCAGAAATCTCACCAGAGTTCCTTCTTTCTCTTAAATTACTCATACAGTTCTGATTATTGTAAACATGTCAATGGCTGAGTAGTTCCTTTAGATTTCGGTTTGCTATGTATCCCTAAATTGACTATTCCTGTTCTTTTGTGATTTAATGCAATTTGATTGAGTAAAGTTATTTTCCTTGCTTAATTTCTTTAATCTTTATAATTTGGCAATTATAAGGATTAGTATTTTGTTAGCTTATATGTGACGACTGCGGCTTTCAATTGAATACAGGAAATAACCGGTTAGTTTAGAGATGGTAATTCCTCTAAATTGCTAATTGACCAATAAACTAGATTGTTCTTAAGGCGGTTAGTAAATAGTGGGTTTGTAACGAGAGTTAAAATTCAGTCTTTGCTAACTAGTATTTGCTAAGCGGGAGACCGGAGGTAAATTATCTTTGTTCTAGGGTTTTACTCAGAATTCTTATAAATCACTTAGGGATAGGAATCACAGATTTAGGGTGCAGTAGTAAACCGGGATCTCCTTTCCAAATCAGTTTCACAACATTTATTTTCCTGCTTGTTATTGTTTGCATTCTGTTTACAGTTTCTAATTATCATCAAATCAAACCCCAATTTCCTGTTTAATTTGTCATTAATAAAGATTTAAACTAGACACATCGCCTCCTCTGGTTCGATACTTAGGGAATTCTCTCTATTAAAACTTGCTAGAATTGACCGGTACACTTGCCGTTAGGTTTTATCCCAACAAGTTTTTGGCGGTTGCCGGGGAGGCACATTTATTTAGTTTAATCTTTATCTTATTTATTTAATTTCTTTATTTTGTTCGAGTGTTATTTTCGTAGCCACCGTTTCTGTTGTTTTCGATTTCGTTTAGCATAATCGTTAGGTTAGAATAGTTAGTCATTTTTTTGGTTTGTTACGTTTATTTTAGATTTTATTTTTCTTCTTATTATCTTATCTGTTGTTATTCGATCAGGTTGGAGTGGCTTCAATATTTTACTGTTACGATTTGTTCCAGATTTTGTTTAACGTGGTTAGATTAGATTAGTTTGTTTTATCGTTTTGCTTGGTTGGTTTTAGTTAATTTATTTCTTTTCTGTTTAGATTGTTTTAGATTCTCTTTTATTCTTCCATATTTTGATTTGATTTTATTTCTTTTTCTGGATATTTTGTTTTAGTAGTTAGGATTTTATTGCTTAATGTTGGAGTTTATGTTCTTTTTATGCTCGTGCTCGAACACCTGTTATTGAAGAGGGTCCAGAAGTTCAACCAGCAGTGAACATGGCGAATAACGAGAGGCAGATGAGGGACTACACCGCCCAAGTGTTGAGGGTTGGTGTCGTCAATTGTGATTCCTGCGCTACCAGCAGAAGTGCAGTGGCAGTTCAAGACTCACTATGTGACCATGGTGATGAACGCGCCTCAGTTCAGCGGGACGGTAACTGAAGATCCGAATGTTCATCTCACTATTCCTGAGGTTGGTAGGAGCGTGTTCGACACCAGCTTCGCAGGAGGTGGCCGCTCACTTTGTTCCATTCTCTCTGAGGGATAGAGCGGCTGAATGGTTAAACTCGCTGACGCCTGACAGTATCACTACTTGGGGAGAGCTGGCTAATGCATTCTTGGCAAAGTACTTCCCACCCTCTCGATGCTGACCATGAGAGGAGAAATTATAAACTTCAAACAGTTCTCCGGTGAGTTTCCTGTCTGAAGCTGGGAGCGTTTTAAGGGGATAGTAAGGAAGGTACCACATCACGGACTAGGTGAAGAGGTTATACTGCAGTCCTTTTACAAGGATTTGGATCCGTCTAGCCGGTTGTGGTTGACACTTGTGCTGGAGGTAGTTTGATGGAGCTGCCCATTACACGGATTAAGAGCTGCAGAGACTATTACTACAGCAGCTAATCAGTGGGGAGGTACAAGAGCCAGAGAAGCTGCACCGAGAAACCAGCTGGGTTTATGAAGTAGATTCAAACACTTTCTTGGCTGCAAGATAGAAGCAATGTCGAAGCAGTTTGAGCGTATGTGTGCAGTTATGAATCCTCAGTCCAGTGCAGCAGCTCCTGAGATTTTTCCACCTTGCGAGTATTGTGGTAGAGCTTCTAACATGTGCCAGTGTTCTCCACCACAAGAAGAGGCAGCGAATTATGTTGGTAACAGACCGGGTAATTATTTTGGGAATCAAGGCAATCCGGGTTATCAAGGTCAGCAGCAGAACCGTTACCAAGCTGGTGGTAACAACAATTACAATCAGAGGCCTCAGCAGCAGTACAATCCTTCCTATCAGAAGCAGCCACTACAGAATCAGCAAGCACAAAATTCGGGTGTGGAGCGTCTTCTAGTATGGATGCAGTTCTGGCCAGGATGAATGATTTCATCTCGGTTAACACGAAGAAGTTCAATGAGCTAGAAGCCTTCAATCAGGAGCAGAGAACCTTTAATAATGATCAGAGGACATTTAATAGAAATATCGAGACTCAGTTGTCTCAGATATCTCAGCAGTTAGCTCAGCGTCTTTTGGGTTCCTTGCCTAGTCATTCAGAGCAGAATCCAAGAGAGCATGCCAAAGCTGTTTTTGTTGTGGAAGATGATGCTCCACTTGTTGCTGTCATTCAGCCCGTTCAAAAAGAGGTTGAGGACTCTAGTAAAGCTTTTGAAACACCCAAGGAGAAGGAGTCTCCTGAAACTCGACCTTCTACTCTTCTGTCTAATCGTAAATTTGAAGAAGAACCTATTCCTTTTCCTGACAGGTTAAAGAAAAGGGACCTTGATGAACAGCTTGGAAAATTTCTTAACATTTTTAAGAAATCAACTAAGGATATGCCTTTTTCTGAAGTGCTTAAGTTTATGCCAAATTATGCTAAGCTAGTAGATGATATTTGGCTAAAAAATCTTCTTTGCAGGAAAAGGAAACAGTGAAGAAGGTAACTACTAGGAGCAGTAAAGGTAAAAACTAATGAGCTTGAGGTTGGTGAATATAGGGAACCGGTGCTAGAGAATGAGCGTAATTGCAAAACCACCCAATCTCCGCCACCTACACCGCCTGCAATTGACGTTTCTCCTCAAGTTCCCTTCCCAAGAAGAACCAAGCGTTTCAAGGAGGATAGTGAGTTTGATAAGTTTCTTACTTTACTTCGTCAACTATCTGTTGATATTCCTTTTATTGAATTAGTTGCGAAGGTGCCTAACTATGCCAAGTATTTAAGGAAGCTTTTATCTAATAAGGAAAAGTTAGTTGAGACAGGGACTATTCAGCTTACGGGAACTTGTTCAGCGATCATACAAAAGCGCCAACCAGAAAAATGCAAAGATCCTGGAAGTTTCACAATTCCTTGCAGAGTAGGAGACATTGATTTTGACCACTGTCTTGCTGATTTGGGAGCATCAATCAGTCTTATGCCATACACTATTTATGGAAAGCTTGGGATTGGGGACTTACAACCTACCGAATGACGCTTCAGCTAGCAGATCGCTCAATGGTTTATCCTTGTGGAATCGCTAAGGATGTGATGGTTAAGGTGGAGCATCTGTACTTTCCTTGCGATTTTGTGTACTCGACATGGCGCAGATCCAACAGTTCCTATCATCCTTGGAAGACCCTTCCTAGCAGACAGCCGATGCTCGAATCGAAGTTGCTCACGGTACGATCACTTGAATGCAGAAGGTGAGCAACTACTGTTTTATGCTGGTAGGTCTTCAAAACAAGTTGTGGAAGCATCTCGAACTTCTTGTCGCTGGGACCCAAGACAGCTATCATCTGAGTCTCTTGAGAGAATGAGGCACAGTCTAGCCAAAGACCGAAAAGACGGGCGGGGCTGGGAGACAACCCAATTTTGTGAGTTTTATTATTCGTTTGTTTATTTTCTCGTAAGTTTTTTTGTTTTTGATTCTTTATTTTTGGGCGTAAGTTTATTAGACATGTTTGTTTAGTTTCACATGGTTTTGAAGGTGAATTCAGGAGTTTGGAGGGATCTCTGTTATCAATATGAGTTTGGCCACTTTTAAGGGGTTCCAGGTTTGGAGCTGGGTTTGCAAACCCGGACCTATAGCTGGGCGACGCTACTGGCAAGTTTTGGAGGTCGTCCGGGTTTGCGCGCTGGTTTGCAAACCCGGATCGTGAGGGCGAGATACCTACTGTCTAATTTTGATGCACGTCCGGGTTTGCTGATTGGTTTGCAAACCCGGATCACAAGAGCGGAGTGCATGTTTTGCGTGTCGTCCGGGTTTGAGGATAGGTTTGAAACCCGGACCACAATTCCTGCAGAAACAAGAGAGGGCCGCAAATTTACAATCCCTAACTCTATTCCTTCTTCAACCTCTCGACATTACCTAGCCCCAACCCAGCTTCTCCACTGCTCCACTTTACAGCCTCCACCACAGCCCTAGGCTCCTGGAGATTGGGTTACTTCATTTTCTACCCTTTTCGGCTATTTTGATGTTTTTATTCTCTTAGTTTTCTTTAGGTTTTTCTTCTTTTTGTTTTAGATTCGGATGTTGTCGTTTATTTTCGGTTTATTTTATATGATGTTTACTCGCACACTTACTGTTCTGCAAGTTATTATTGGCTTTTGGTTTTCTTTACTTGAGCTACAGGTCTGCTTTTGCTAAGTGTGAGGTATTGAGGTATCCAAAGGAAACTCTGTCGACTTTTTTGCATATTTCAACACCCCGATGCTTTTAGCTAAGTGTGAGGACGTTGTCCTCAAAATACTCCAGGGGCGTGATTTTCTAACTTCTTTTATTTTTCAACGTTGTTTTCTATGACTTTGTGTTTTCCTTCCGTCTTAATCATTTACATGAAGCAATGAGGGCATTGCTAATTTTTAAGTGTGAGGAAGGGAAATTACACATGCTCATGCTCTTGCTCAATTTCATTCGAATGTGCTAATTTTGAACATTTTTAAGGCTATCACTCCATTTTCACAGTATTTTTGTTGGCCCTCAAAAATTTTTGGTTGCATAACATACCTGAGTCTTATTCAGTGGTTGGATAAGTTGGTTTGGAACACCGCACGAGTAGCACTAGTTTTGTGAGATCGAAGCTGGAAAACAGTTGTGGGAATTCTGGTTGCACTGCTTGTATGTACAGTTTTTGATTAATGCTTGTCTATTTCTTCTCTAAAAAGTTAAGCCTATTAGTACAGCTATTTGTCTTTGATTTCACTTGGGGACTTTGGGAATGATCATTGAATGAAAGGAAGGAAGGACAAAGGCAAGGTACTCCTCTAATCGAACTTTTAACCCGGAAAACAGGCCTCGCCCATTTGGTAATTAAGTCCTTGGGGTGCCTCATCACCCATCTACCTAAGGTCATCTGATCTGGGATAGAAGACCCAACGCCGCTACATGAATGGAGAGAAAAGTCTGAGGGATATAAAAGAGAAAGTTAATGCTTGTTTAGAAAGTTGAAGAAATTTATTAATTTCAAATGCAAAGTGCAAAGTCTTTCATGATTATGAGTACGTGGTGATGAAAGGTAATATGGAATAAGATATTACTTCTCACCCCTTGTCGTCCATGGATTGTGGAAAGTTAATTGGAAAGTAGTCCCTGAGTGAGATTGGAGTCAGTGGTTTTACTATGTGTCTTAAGCCTTTGCAAAATACTTCTCAGTTCACTGTTTATGAAAACCTGCAAGTGTGGATCATTGTTTTCTATAACTGCTTTTCATGATTAGATCTCCTTGTGCACAGTTCTAAACTGACACTCCCTTCTGTAAGATTTCAGTATGTTTCTATTTGCTTGAGGGCAAGCAAAGATTAAGTGTGAGGAAGTTGATAAGTCAGGAATTTGTCTAAGTTTACTAGACTAATTCATGCTTAATTGTCTACATTATGACTTTATATTCCTTCCTTAATGCTTTATTTATACTTTATTGTTATATTTGTCTCCAATGATCAATTTGTTATGTTTTCAGGATAAAATGCTCAACAAAATGCTTAAATGAAGATGTTAGAGGTTGAGTCAACAAGTGGAAGTCAAATCAGAGTCAAAGACTGAATTTTACCAATTACTGCCGTGATCTAATGAGGGTCCGGGTTTGTTTCCGACTTTGTAAACCCGGACCATCTCATCGTAGAACTCTCTGCCTAATTTCAGATGCGGTCCGGGTTTGTATCTGACTTTGTAAACCCGGACCATCCCCAAGCGTAAGTCTTCTGCCGAGTTTTAGTGGTGGTCCGGGTTTGCGTACTTGTTTGCAAACCCGGACCAATGCAAGCGGAGCGCCAGAAGGTCGGCTACGAAGATAACGGAATTGGTGTATATCTTTAATATTTGTTATTATATCTTTAAACCGTCGCTTATTCAGACTAGATTAGAGATAGATTAAAGATAGATTAAAGATAAATCTCTGTTGTTATAAAAGGGGGAGTCTGGCCAACGTGAGAGATATCCCCTCATACACTTCGACAGCGCACAAAATCCCCACAATACAGAGAGTTTAGTTGGAGTTGGAGTCTGAGTCTGGTTTGGAGTTTGGAGCAGAGCAGGAAGTCACCACGGAGACTTCTCCAGAAATCTCACCAGAGTTCCTTCTTGTTCTCTTAAATTACTCATACAGTTCTGATTATTGTAAACATGTCAATGGCTGAGTAGTTCCTTTAGATTTCGGTTTGCTATGTATCCCTAAATTGACTATTCCTGTTCCTTTGTGATTTAATGCAATTTGATTGAGTAAAGTTATTTTCCTTGCTTAATTTCTTTAATCTTTATAATTTGGCCAATTATAAGGATTAGTATTTTGTTAGCTTATATGTGACGACTGCGGCTTTCAATTGAATACAGGAAAATAACCGGTTAGTTTAGAGATGGTAATTCCTCTAAATTGCTAATTGACCAATAAACTAGATTGTTCTTAAGGCGGTTAGTAAACAGTGGGTTTGTAACGAGAGTTAAAATTCAGTCTTTGCTAACTAGTATTTGCTAAGCGGGAGACCGGAGGTAAATTATCTTTGTTCTAGGGTTTTACTCAGAATTGTCTTATAAATCACTTAGGGACAGGAATCATAGATTTAGGGTGCAGTAGTAAACCGGGATCTCCTTTCCAAATCAGTTTCACAACATTTATTTTCCTGCTTGTTATTGTTTGCATTATGTTTACAGTTTCTAATTATCATCAAATCAAACCCCAATTTCCTGTTTTAATTTGTCATTAATAAAGATTTAAACTAGACACATCGCCTCCTCTGGTTCGATACTTAGGGAATTCTCTCTATTAAAACTTGCTAGAATTGACCGGTACACTTGCCGTTAGGTTTTATCCCAACAGGTTGATTGTAGTGGTATATTAGAGTTTGTAAGGTTGCTGTATTTTTTGGCTGGTTAGCTTCATCATTTAATAATCAGAAGTAATTAAGGCATATGCTTGTGCACTGCTTATCATAAAAGATAATAGATCTTTTGATGATAAGGTATTTGCAATTTTCCCATAAGCAATCATTAAACAAAACGGAGTCAAAGTAATGTCCTTAATTCAAATCCGATTTTGTATTGAGAAAACTTCCAGAAGAGCTTTTAGCAAAAGTTCATGAGTAAAGTTTTAAGGAATGCAGAGGTGTAAACCAAAGAATCAATGTATATTAAGCTTTTCGAAATAAGAACTGACGAAGAACAGAGGGAACATGATAAGTTTTAGATTAAGAAGTACCCATTCATAGCGGCAATAATTATCTGGGCTTGAATTAACCAAGGAGAGAGCTGGAGTAGTTGTCTAAACATATGAAGAATTTCTACAGATTTGAATTATGTTTAAGGTTGCTAGCTGTCTAACCTATTAATCATTTAATCAGTGACAAAAACAGATTTATGCTGGCTGCAGCAGCTAAAAAAATGCCAAAATATTATGTCCTGAATGTGATAACAGAGAAAAAAGAAAAGAGCTTAGATCAGTGCCACACAGGTTGCAAAATCAGTGCAAAAACTTCATAATTCAGTATCGAATACTTGACAACTATAACATTATGTATGGTTCACCTTTAAATACGACTGAACAGATAGGAAATCAAAGATGTCTACGCCTAGAGTGCGGTATTGAACACTAGTAAGGATAAAGAAAAGAGGAGTTCTAAACCGAAGTGAAGTTAAGTTTTGGCAAGGCACCACTTTCTTGACTCAAAACAATCATAAGCTATGCTCTCTATGACTTGCTTAGATCAAATAGAAGCGAACTTTTACCAGTTTAAAACACGGCAGATTTTATACATTAGCTTCTTGTAAATGGAAGCACAAACTGTTTAAGAATGAATGAATGTTTTCATAGATAAAAAACTGTTCCAACAGTTCCCTTGATATATAGCTGGGAAAAACAGGCTAACACAACACATGTAGCAGCAGAAATTAAGCTGGACTACCGGTGTAATAGTATTGAACACGACACAATTAATTCAGGAGCATGACACAATCATGTAACTTGCTTTTTTATCCTACTCAACTTTCTATAGAGTTTAAGAAGGTGACCGCGTAAACAGTAAAACAAATGAGCATTTAGGTGAGAGTAATCCCTGCAATAGCTCGTTATGCACGTATACAAAACTTCTGGACTGGTTATGAGTTTAGACAAAATTTAAGCAGTTTGCAAACAAGGTTATAACCAAATCAGATGCAATATCGTTCTTGTTGTAAAACTTAATGGGATGAGTTTATTACTAGCGGCCTAAAATTATGTACTAAGATAGAGAAATGGGTCATTTCTTATTTAGTTGAGCTGCTTGAGAACTGCTTTGTTTATGGGTGTCGTGGTAGCAGTAAGCTTTGTGTTGCATCAATAAACTCGACCCCCAATCAGAAGTGAATTTATTTAGCCAAACATCAGCAGAATGAAGCACTCAAGTTTAACCAGGTGGAGGGATTACCGTAGACAGCTGGGGCGAATTCTCGCGATGGGTTTTGACTTCATCGGAGAAGCAGCAGTGACCTGGAAGGAGGAAGACCGGCGACCCGCGCTGTGGTGGACCGACGTGGTGGAGGCGCGACGGTGGAGGAGGCGAGACTTCAGTTAGGCGAGAGGAGGTTGGGGCAGTGGAGGCGCCTGCGTGGCGACGCGCGAAGGTGGCGGAGCAATTGGGCTCGACGGCGGAGGAAGAAGGCGCGCAAGCTCGATGGTACAGGGGGAAATCGCCAGAGAAGAGAACGCGGGAGAAGAGAAAGGAGGAAAAAGAAGAAGGAACGGGTTTTAATTAAACAACTTTAAACGACAGTTTGGGCAAAAACCGTCATTTTAAAACCAATGTGACGAAACAAAAAACCACGGTTATATGGAAACCGTGGTTTAAATTGTTTGGCGCAAAACTTTAAATGACAGTTTAAAAAGAACTGTGGTTTATCGTCACTATATACGACGGTTGACATTAGAACCGTCATTTATATTCAAAGGCGTCGAACTATAAACGACGGTTCCGACGGAAACCGTCATTTATCTAATGAACCCTGCAACATATATGGCGGTTCTGTTAAAAACCGTGGTTTATTTACTTTAAACGACGGGTACATTCTTAACCGTGATTTAAATTCCGTCATATTAAATATTTTTTCTACTAGTGACGGTTTTGTGTTGTAAGGTGGTATGAGGTTTTATTTTTGTTTACATAGACAACAGAGGGAGGGGGTATAGGCTTTTCTTTTTTTTTTGTACGTTAGTTTTGTGAGGTGGGGAGTGGGGTGTTTTTTTTTCTTTTCTATTTTGGGTTTGCGTGAGTGAGAGAGTGGTGTCATACTTTCTTTTTTTTGTACATCAGACAAAGAGAGAGAGAGAGCGAGTGTATAGTTTTTTTTAGCTAATTACTCGGAACCCCCTCGAGGATTGGGCATAATACAGTTAACCCCTTTTGTTTATCACAATTATTGGTTACCACCTTGAGGTTACAGTATCTTTGACTATGAGCCCCCAAACTATAACTCTATTATCAAAACGTTAACCACATGTTGACCCATCAAATTATTCACATTATTAATGACATGCTGGACAAAGAACACTACTTAATCAACATTCTTATTGTTCGAAAAACGCCAATCCTACCTCAAAAATGCCTCTGGATTGGGATGAGGGAGAGTTAAACGATGTTGATTAAGCAGTTTTGTTATACAGGCTCACATTAATAATGTGATTAAGCTGATGGGTCAACATGTAGTTAATGTTTTGATAACAAAGTTATAGTTCAGGGGCTCATAGTCAGAGATACCGTAACCTCAAGGTGGTTACCAATAATTATGATACACACAAGGGGTTAATTGTATTATGCCCATTCCTGAAGGGGTTCTGAGTAATTTACTCTTTTTTTCCAGTTTAAACGAGTGGGAAGAAGTTTTTTTTTCCTCTCTTTTTCCTGTAGCGAAATAGAGGAGATGTGAGCAACAGTTTTTTTTGCTGCGTGCCAGCGTGAAGACAGGTAGGGAGGAGAGGAAGATGTTTCTTTTTTTGTTGTCTTTTCTGTTGAGTGCATAAGAGATAGAAGAGTGTGAAGGGAGATAGTTGTTTTTCTTTCTCTGTGTCAGAAACGAGAAAGGAGGGGAGGGAACACAAAAGTAATACCTTTTCTTTTCCAGCCGGCTGAGAGGAAGAGAGACGTAGAAAAGATAGACAAATTTTTTTGTGGCATTGGGAGGAAGAGAGTGCCGAGAGAGAGAGAGAGAGAGAGAGAGCAGAGTGAGAGAGATGCAGAATTTTGTAAAGAGATTCGGAGAGAGAGCAAAGTGAGGGAGGTAGTGCAGTGATAAAAGAACTGGGTGACTTAATTTATAGGAAGTCACAGGAAAACCAACATAGTAAGGGAATACCAATCAAATTAAATAATGGATCAAATTAAACTAGTTAAATAAATTACAGAAAAATCAAAGATTATGAAATATAGAAGGTCAAAAGTATTCTTATTTAATAAAGTTGGAAATGTGAAAAGTTATAAATTATTAATTAAATAAAGTTAGGAAATATCAAAAGGTAAAATTGATTTATTGAAAATGACTTTTTTTAATGTAGTAAAATTAGTGTAGTATTTAAATCATAACATAATTAGTATAACTTAATTTTTAATAAATAAATATACCAAACTAACTAGATAAATGTGATGATAATTACTACTACATTAAAAATCATAACCTACTTATTTTTAAAACGGGTTATTTATTAAAATGAATCATCTTTATTAAATACTATATAATATGCTCGTAAATAATATAATATACTCGTGAGCTACATAATATACTTGCAACCTATGTAATATATTTGTAACTTTATAATATACGTGTAAATAATATAATGTACTTATAAACCATGTAATATACTTGCAATTTATGTCATATATTTGTTAACTTTTTAATATTTGTATTCTGATATTTTAGGGGTATTTCATTATTCCCCCCTTAAAATAAAGCTTCGTCCTCGAAGCTCAAACTCACACTAACCAATGTCCTAATAATCAACTAATCGTTTCTAGCTACCTTACGCTAAGGTGTTTAACATATCACTAACCATAATAATTTAATTAACCATAATAACTGAGGGTATTACACACACTACCGAAACCTTAGGGATTTGCAACTCACACAACTTTACACACAAGCATCTATATATGACACATAAAGATGGTAGCTAGTGAGACTTAATAGTTACTAATTTATTCAATAAGACTTCCAATTATAAGAAAGAAACACTTACAAACAATAAGCTTGGATATAGTAACTATCGCGGCACCGCAAGGCAACTTGCAAGTGCACCCAACACTTGGAAGCACAAAGCTACATCGGGTCTCAAGTCCCATTTTGAGCCAAAGGTGGTTTAGGCTTTAGATCACGTCACTAATTCTGCTCTAGGTCACCGACCGATGGGTTAGCCTAAGATGTAAGATACACTGAATTCTAGTATAAGCTTAAAGAGACCGAATCTGGGGACGAACGTGCCTTTAGAAGAGAGAATCGGTCCCCTTGATTGACCTCAGCAATTTGAGGTTGTTGGGTTCCTCGAGGGTTGGCTTGTCCAACTAGGTGACCTTGTGGGGGTCAAAGGCTGATAAGCCAAAGACTTGTTCGTTTTCATACCTCGATCGGTGTTTTCACCTCACCAAGTGAGCCTTCTATGTAGGCAAGCTGCCGGAGGGTGTTGGTGGATTTGACGTTCTAGGACGTCGTGATTTGTTATGGGCTGTTGGGCCGATAACAAGGTCTTGTCGCCAACAAAACCTTGTGGATAATCCGTATACAAGGTTGTCGTGGCGATAACCTAAGTCCCCTAAGCTCCAAGGGTTAGTTGGGAAAGAGAACTTAGTAAAGGAGGTGGTACCAAGAGGTGGTGTTCTTTTGAAACGGAGCCAACATTAGCCTTAGATATGTGATGGGGATTCAATTGGTCCTTCCATCAGAAAATGAGCATATAAGCTCATGAGGAAGTGGCCTTTTGCAAACTACTTTGCGTAAGGTGCGTATGTGGTTCTAAGTAAAGCTGAACATTACCTTAGAGCCCTCCCAGTGAAGAAAGACCTTCTAAACCTTACAGGTTAATTACATGAGATACAAGATCTGAGATGCGGAAGGATAAATCCCACTGGTCCCAGGAAACTCTAGGAACTCCTCGAAAATTGGAAGACTCGTTCCAATTAAGGGTGAGCGACCTGTGCTCCTGATTAGGAGGCACATTAGCGGTGCTCCCTAACAACCTCGCCCTTTCTCCTTTGTATTGAAAGGGGATGCTATGTCAAAACTTGATTCAAGGGTTGTCATAAGTCCACGACTAGGCTTCGTAGACTTTGACCGGTTGAGCTTAAGATGGCCTCACCAGAATCTAGTGTTGGGGATGTTGTTGCCGTATTAAGTTGAAAAGGGGGCTGATTGGCCCATCTTTTTGGCCGGTCTACTTGTACTATGAGGTCTAATTCGCTTGGTCTCGTGGTTTATGTGAAAGCTTTGCTGACCACGGAGACCTAGAGCAGAATTAGTGATGTGATCTAAAGCCTAAACCACCTTTGGCTCAAAATGGGACTTGAGACCCGATGTAGCTTCGTGCTACCAAGTGTTGGGTGCACTTGCAAGTTGCCTTGCGGTGCCGCGATAGTTACTATATTACGAAGTTTAACAGGAAGTGGTGTGGTCCCCTTGGGGGCCCCATGCCTGTGGGAAGTCCCAGAGTTTTAGTGAAAGTGTGGCTTCGGCCCGGGGCTCCACTAAGGTGGAACCTAGGGAATTTTGTTATAGTACTTGGATAAAGCTGGAGATGCACTTGTGTCCCAGGACTGGTGGGGAAGTTCCTTCTTATGGCTTCGATATTGCCTTCGTCTCGTAGTTAGGTGCTTAGCACTGAAACTACTTGGTTCCTTTGAGGTGGTTGTTCCTTGGGCATAGCTTAAGAGGAAACGACCCATCTGGCGTGCAGACGTTGACCTGTCAGGGTCTTTGTCACTTGTGCAAATTCTGCACAGGAGTAGGCACATCCAGCTAAGACTCAGCTTATTAGGGCTGATGTTGCCGATGGCGAGCAGTGCAGTAAGTGTCGATGCGAATTGAAGGACTAAGGACATTGACATTGAAGAGACATGGGGAACCTATTACTGCACAACATCGGAATGTTGCCGCACCACGAATGGAAGGACTCAGGATGTCGCAGCAACGTGTTCGCTGTTCACTTGGTGTCGTTGTGACGTGAATGGAAGGACTCAGGACGTCACAACAAATTGAGTATCAAGGCACCAAGTGGCAATGTGTCACGAAGAAAATGACATAAGAGGCCACCAACGCTATGGTGCTCTTTAGATCAATGACCCATTCAAGTAGAATGTGGAAGAACTAAAAAATATTTGAGCTTTGGGAAATGCGCCGGTTAACGGTTCAAGGCAGTTGCCTGTGTGTGGTGGTCAAAGACATTGTCTATGGGTTGTTATACCTTCAAAGTAGGGAAACTGGTGGAGCATGATAAAAACTTCTTAGATGAGCTAAGACTCATTGTTGTATCTTGCCGGGGACGGCAAGAGCTTCGGTGGGGGAGGTTTGTCATGCCCCTTTTTGGCGAGCTGCTTGGTCACAAGAAGCTCCATGCCAGTTTGCCCTTCGGTTGGTGCCCGTTAAGACTTGTGCGGGGTTTGCTTGTCAATCCTATACTTGATTGTCGCTTTGACCTAGTCCCTTAAGTTCCACGGTTCTTGAGACCCCCGAGGACGAAGGTCCAAGGGATGGGCATCCGTTAAAGGGCACGATGTGTTGGTTTGGGCCGAGCTGAGTGGCGTCAGCCTGTGACTCGAGCGAGGGCCGAGTTAGCGGATGCTGTGGGGGGCATCCGTCTGGACATGTTAAGGACCGGGCATGCCTTCGGGCAAGCACACTGCCAGGATGGCTTGGTAGTGACTCCAATACCTTGAGCACGTTGTGCTTAGAGCTGTCCTTAGGTTGTGAGTGCCAGTGTAACCACAGGCATGAAGCAACTAGAGGTTGTCTTGGCCAAGCTGAGTAGTGTCAGCTTGTGACTCGGGCGAGGGCCGTGTTTGCGGATGCTGTGGAGGGCATCTGTCTGGGCCTGGTGTGGACTGGACGTGCTTTGAGCATACACGCTGCCAGGGTGGCTTGGTAGCGACTCCAATAGTATGAGTGCATTGCGCTCAGTGCTGACCCTTAGGTCAGTTTGTGGATGTTGTGGAGGGCATCCGTCTGGGCCCCGATGGGGACCGGGCATGCCATTGGGCATGCATGCTACTAGGGTGGCTTGGTAGCAACTCCAAGAGGTGTTGAGCTTGTTGTGCTCGACGCTGACCCTTAGGTTGCGAGTGCTAGTGTGACCACTGGCACTAGGCAACTAAGGGTTGTCCCGATAGATTGCCATGAAAGGTGCAAGGAGGCATTGCACATCAGAGCCGTTGTACGGTTCGGCAGGTGTTGAGTCCTGGACAAGGGCGGAGACAAGGTGCAACGTCGCCCACGTTAGCACACCTTACTGACTCGTACTAGTTGGGGTCTTTGGCTGTTGGTGGCCTGATGGTGCCGAGGATGAGTGCGGCCGCTAAGGGACGCACATGTACTCGGGCTGCAGTGAGAGGGACGGAGTTGACTCTGTCTGAGCTGCGGCTTGGCATTCGACCGAGGCATTTGGGCCACGGGAATGTGAGTCACTGAAAGGACTTTTCGTTAGGAGGTTTAAGTCCACTCTTGACTCTTGCTTGTGGCTAAGTGGATGGTTGTTTCATCTGCACTGAGTAATAGGCAGCTTGGGTCTTTGACCCAACGCCGGTGATGCCTAATTGGTCTCATGACCTAATCTATAAGAGCCCCTTGGGGTCTCGCTTCCGCGCAAAAATTTCTGGATTAAGGTTGGGCATTACAATCACATGAGATACAAGATCTGAGATGCGGAAAGATAAATCCCACAGGTCCCAGGAAACTCTAGGAACTCCTCGAAAATTGGAAGACTCGTTCCAATTAAGGGTGAGTGACCTGTGCTCCTGATTAGGAGGCACATTAGCGGTGCTCCCTAACAACCTCGCTCTTTCTCCTTTGTATTGGAAGGGGATGCTGTGTCAAAACTTGATTCAAGGGTTGTCATAAGTCCACGACTAGGCTTCGTAGACTTTGACCCCTTGAGCTTAAGATGACCTTACTAGAATCTAGTGTTGGGGATGTTGATGCTGTATTAAGTTGAAAAGGGGGCTGATTGGCCCATCCTTCTGGCCGGTCTACTTGTACTATGAGGTCTGATTCGCTTGGTCTCGTGGTTTATGTGAAAGCTTTGCTGACCACGGAGACCTAGAGCAGAATTAGTGATGTGATCTAAAGCCCAAACCACCTTTGGCTCAAAATGGGACTTGAGACCCGTTGTAGCTTCGTGCACAATTGTAATGCCCAACCTTAATTCGGAAATTTTTGCGCGAAAGCGAGACCCCAAGGGGCTCTTACGGATTAGATCATGAGACCAATTAGACATCACCGGCGTTGGGTTAAAGAGCCAACCAGCCTATTACTCAGTGCAGATGAAACAACCATCCACTTAGCCACAAGCAAGAGTCAAGAGTGGACTTAAACCTCCCAACGACAAATCCTTTCACTGACTCAAATTCCCGTGGCCCAAATGCCTCGGTCGAATGCCAAGCCGCAGCTCAGACTGAGTCAACTCCGTCCCTCTCACTGCAACCCGAGTACATGTGCGTCCCTTAGCGGCCACACTCGTCCTCGGCACCATCAGGCCACCAACAGCCCAACAGCCAAAGACCCAACTAGTACGAGTCAGTAAGGTGTGCTAACGTGGGCGACGTTGCACCTTGTCTTCGCCCTTGTCCAGGACTCAACACCTGCCGAACCGTACAACGGCTCTGATGTGCAATGCTTCCTTGCACCTTTCATGGCAATCTATCGGGACAACCCTTAGTTGCCTCGTGCCAGTGGTCACACTAGCACTCGCAGCCTAAGGTCAGCGTTGCGCACAACAAGCTCAATACCTCTTGGAGTTGCTACCAAGCCACCCTAGTAGCATGCATGCCCAATGGCATGCCCGGTCCCCATCGGGGCCCAGACGGATGCCCTCCACAACATCCATAAACTGACCTAAGGGTCAGCACTGAGCGCAATGCACTCATACTATTGGAGTCGCTACCAAGCCACCCTGGCAGCGTGCATGCTCAAGCACGTCCAGTCCACACCAGGCCCAGACGGATGCCCTCCACAGCATCCGCAAACACGGCCCTCGCCCGAGTCACAAGCTGACACTACTCAGCTTGGCCAAGACAACCTCTAGTTGCTTCATGCCTGTGGTTACACTGGCACTCACAACCTAAGGACAGCTCTAAGCACAACGTGCTCAAGCTATTAGAGTCACTACCAAGCCATCCTGGCAGTGTGCATGCCCGAAGGCATGCCCGGTCCTTAACAGGTCCGGACGGATGCCCACCACAGCATGTGCTAACTTGGCCCTCGCTCGAGTCACAGGCTGACGCCACTCAGCTCGGCCCAAACCAACACATCGTGCCCTTCAACGGATGCCCATCCCTCGGACCTTCATCCTCGGGGGTCTCAAGGACCGTGGAACTTAAGGGACTAGGTCAAAGCGACAATCAAGTATGGGATTGACAAGCAAACCCCGCACAAGTCTTAACGGGCACCAACCAAAGGGCAAACTGGCATGGAGCTTCTTGTGACCAAGCAGCTCGCCAAAAAGGGGCATGACAAACCTCCCCCACCGAAGCTCTTGCCGTCCCCGATAAGATACAACAATGAGTCTTAGCTCAGCTAAGAAGATTTTATCATGCTGCAACAGTTTCCCTACTTTGAAGGTATAACAACCCATAGACAATGTCTTTGACCACCACACACAGGAAACTGCCTTGAACCGTTAACCGGCGCATTTCCCAAAGCTCAAATATTTTTGAGTTCTTCCACATTCTACTTGAATGGGTCACCGATCTAAAGAGCATCACAGCGTCGGTGGCCTCTTGTGTCATTTTCTTCGCGACACATCGCCACTTGGTGCCCTGATACTCAATTTATTGTGACGTCCTGAGTCCTTCCATTCACGTCACAATGACACCAAGTGAACAGCGAACACGCTACTGTGACATCCTGAGTCCTTCCATTCATGGCACGGTAACATTCCGATGTTGTGCAATAATAGGTTCCCCATGTCTCTACAATGTCAATGTCCTTAGTCCTTCAATTCACATTGACACTTACTGCACTGCTCGCCATCGGCAACATCAGCCCTAATAAGCTGAGTCTTAGCTGGCTGTGCCTACTCCTGTGCAGAATTTGCACAAGTGACAAAGACCCTAACAGGTCAACATCTGCACGCCAGATGGGTCGTTTCCTCTTAAGCTATGCCCAAGGAACAACCACCTCAAAGGAACCAAGTAGTTTCAGTGCTAAGCACCTAACTACGAGACGAAGGGCAATATCAAAGCCATAAGAAGGAACTTCCCCACCGGTCTTGGGACACAAGTGCATCTCCAGCTTTATCCAAGTACTATAACAAAATTCCCTAGGTTCCACCTTAGTGGAGCCCCGGGCTGAAGCCACAGTTCCACTAAAACTCTGAGACTTCCCACAGGCATGGGGCCTCCAAGGGGACCGCACCACTTCCTGTTAAACTTCGCAATATAGTAACTATCGCGGCACCGCAAGGCAACTTGCAAGTGCACCCAACACTTGGTAGCATGAAACTACATCGGGTCTCAAGTCCCAATTTGAGCCAAAGGTGGTTTGGGCTTTAGATCACATCACTAATTCTGCTCTAGGTCTCCGTGGTCAGCAAAGCTTTCACATAAACCACGAGACGTGGCTCGTTGATGTCTTTTGCTTGCCGCCTGACCAAGGCGGGCTGTTGTTGTTGATTCCATTCGGATGGTTAGTTTGGGATGAAGGCTTGATGAAACGTGTTTGTTTGCCGTTGTAACTTGATTTCGTGGGTTGAGTTGACTCATGTTAAGCTCGATCAAATACCCTTGCCGTAATGGTCTCATTGGGGAAGGGTTCGGACGAGGCTAAGCTATGAGTTTGCCTGACTTGTGACGGACTTAGTTAGAAAAGATCCTTCGAAGGAAGGTTTACTAATCCGTAGTCAAAGACTGCAAATGGGTTCTTGAAAGCCTTTAGCAAAGAGACCGTACTTTCGTAGGTTGACTCATTTGTCTAAGTCGGAAAAGATCCTTCTTCTGAAGGTTGGCTCATCCTGTTCAGTCCTTGATGGGATCAGGAAAACTTGCTCGTACGTTGAAGTGTCATGCAAACTCTACGAGAGTGTTTGCCCAATGATAAGGTCAGGTGTGCGGTGTTAGATGTCAAGTTGGTTCGAACAAGCGTGGGTTTGAGACCTGTCACGAGTTCAGAAGAGAAGTTGTTCGTATGACCCTGCGAGTAGGGATGGTAGTCTCTTGCAACATGCCGATCGTGTTTACTTTCACACCTAGGTACAACCCTTATGGGCTTACCTTGAGTTCTACTTTCTTGCCTTCACTTGAAGCTGGAATGAAAGAAGTTTGATCTCATGTTGCTGTAAATGAGCTTGCTGGAGCTGACCTGAATTAGGTGCTGGCTGCAAACCTAGTCTCGCAGAATGGCTTGGGGCCGTTCAGACCGAAGGCCTAAGCTGAGCCTTGTCCTCTTAGAGGTCAATGATTCAGATCTTGGGCTTGGTCTAGCGGTGTCAGATCGGACGACTATTTGTCGGCTGCTGGGTGAGGCCCATGCTGCCGCAGGAGCATCGCTCCGTTGTTGGTACGTTAGCACGATCCGATGTTCAAACATCTTCGTCTCTTGATCAGTGACGAGTGTTTTGAAGACTAGCGGGTCTTAAAGGACATTGTTGAACGTTGCTAGAGTCGCTTGATGAACCTTTAGACATGCTGGTCAATCTTAGCCTTTTGGTCCATCATCTCCTTAAGGTCATTAAAGCTAACCAAAGTATATTGATTTTCATCATAATGAAAAAGGCATGCTGGTAGTCTCATGGTGACGCTGATGATCTGAGTGCTCTTTTGTTAAATCTTGTCATAAAGATTCATCTGTTGGGGCCCTAAGAGTTTAACAACTTTGTCTGGTAGTGCGAACCTTTTTCTCATAGTGGCACTGATAAGTGGTCAGGGCACTACAGTCTTCTCTGCCACCTTGGACTTATCTTTCACACCGCGGACAGTTACATGTGTGTCATTTGAAAGAGTAATATGTCCAAAATAACACATTAAAATTATGACAAATAATAATGCAAAAGAAATAGTGATAATTGATTACGACCACTTTATTAGGCTTCTCGGCTACCTTGAACTTTCCTCTGGAAGCGCGGACGGTCACATGTGTGTCCTTTCGACCACCTCTTGTGCCACTTGTCGGCTATCCGATGTCTTCATTAACTCCCATCTCGTGATGTTTCACACAAGGGGGCAACTGAGGGATCTATCCAAACGTAACCACATTAAAATTATGACAAACAATAATGCAAAACAAATGGTAGATAATTGATTATTAAACTAATTGTTAAATGCTATTACCTGATAAGTGACAATAATAAAACTTGATGGACATGGTAGCATATCACCCTTTGCTTCAACTAGTGGAGGACCGGGAAGTCAAATCTCATGGGGTCCACATTTTTTTTCTTCCGGCAGTAACATATATTAAATTTGAAGGTATATAAATGTGTGGTCATAAATTTATTGAGCATTACAACCTCACATATAGAAACATGTTTCTACCACTAAATTATTATCAACTTTCAGTATTTTATTCAATCTTATTTCATTAAAACTATACTTTAAAAAATATATTTTTTATTACCATAAAGCTATGGGGTCCGGGACCCCACGGGAACCGCCTCGGTCCGTCCCTGGCTTCAACCTGTGTGCACTTGTTATCAATAGCCATCGGAAGGAATACATTTTCATATCCTTATATAACAAGGTCCAGGATCACTCAAGCGTAGAAGACAGAGAGACGGAGGAAATTAATCAAAGTGTGTGGCCCTGTGGTAGGACTATCCCGTAGGCAACATCTATATTAAGCCCGTTAACTGGCATTTGAAGACGACAAGTTTTCTGTTCATTTAACAAACATGGTCATTAAATTAATAAATATGTGCATTAAATATTATTTAACCTTGAAAGGACAACATTGAAAGAGAGCTAACCTTAAGGTTGGCAAATGGGTATGGGTAAAGAGCAGCAACACAACTAGACGAGGAAGAGCGCCGAGAAGCTTGAGGCTCAGCAGCTAGTTTTCTCTCAAGCAATGCTTAAAAACATCAACACTACCCAAACTCTTTTTGGTAGACTTTGGGAATACGGGCTTTTAATGCACTTCTCCTCCGAATCCTTTAACACGTCCAGGGTGATCCTTCATTCCAAATGCTTGACTGAGAGAATCATCTTGAGATGGAGGAGCAAACATATCTATCTATCTATCCTCTTCATGCAGCTTTAGACTGTCCAATGTATATTATTTAACACTAACTTACAAATATACAAACTTATGGTTAATAATTTAACTATTCAACAATTTCAAGCACTTACAATTTGAGCAGCTAGCTGTGTCATCTTAGGATGAGGATACTTCCTCTGACCCTCTCTGTTTACTTTTTGGCGTCCCAATAAATACTTTAGGGTTTTACTCGCCTCATCTAGATCATCTATGGGCTTGCAGTACCGTTCTCATTCCTCCGTGTCAGTAAACCCATTTTCTTTCATTGTTCCATCCTACCCACGTATCCTCTTCTCCCTATTGTATGGGGATGGACATTGACTTCACGGTTCAACCTTGCTTGTTTTTTCTTCTGTTGTTAAATAAATTTAAAAATAAATAATTAGAAAAACATTTACAAATGAATAGTAAAAATGTGTTTTAAGATACTTATACAGTGAAGAATACCTAAACTCTGGATTTTGGTGCTCCTCGAAAACTGCTTCCACTTCTTCTCAGTGATTGTTGGGAAAATTACAAACATAGTAATTAAACCTAGCTAAACGGGCAAGTGCACCCAATTCGTTGTAATATAGCAAGTGTCGTATCCACAAGGAAATTGGTTTCAAAATCCCAAGCTTCGGTACTTTAGCAAAACATAAATGAAAACAGTAAACAGGGGTTTAGCCAGAGGCAAGCTGGTTGTTTGTCAATTGAAATGCAATAAAACAGTAAATTGGTTGTTTGATGGAAATGGATGGAAGAGTACCCTAGGTTAGTGGGGAATCACCTAATTTACCCAAAGAATCTCAAAACCATAACTCATTAACTCATTGTCTATTAGAGCTCAACTCATGAATCCCCAAATCATGGAAAATCCAATTCTTATCTAATTAGTCAAACCCCTTAATTAAAGGAAGTTTAAGTCACTAAGTAGCATTAAGCAAACACTCTTAATCAATAGCCCTAATAATTTACTCCCAAAATCAAGAGAGCAAAAGTTAGGGTTTACCCCCTTTTGGTCTAGCTCCAAACTCAAGCTCAACTATTGAATGAAGCCACCATAAATGCAATAAGAGATCAATTTAGAGCATTAATTGATATTGAAGGGAATAAAACAAGAGTAATAAATGAGTTAGGTTTCTAGCATTCAATGAGCAAAATAGGGTCAAACCCTCATCCTAGGATACAAATGGAACTACTCAGCCATAGATAAAGGAAAGAGAAAGGAGAAGGGAGAAATAGCCATTAGAGGAGCTTCCAAGCTTCAATGGAGGTAGAAATCTTCACTCTCTTCTTCCTCCTTTCTTCTCTTCTTTTCTCCTCTTGTTTTCTCCCTTGTTTCGCCACTCTCCCCCCTCTCTTTAGCTGGAATCATGTGTGTAAAAGAATGGGGAAGAATGCCCCAAAATGTAGCATTTTAAAAGATGAATCTGGACAAAATTTCCGTCCGACAGACCTTGCCAAGGTCGGTCTCGGGGTCGGTCGGACTCTCTGCGAACGAGGCACGGGAGAGATTTTAAGTTCGACCGACCTTGGACAAGGTCGGTCCCAAGGTTGATCGATTCCAGTGAGTTTGAAGGACTTGGACAGGGTCGGACCGACCTTGGTAAGGTCGGTCCCAAGGTCGGTCGAAACCAGGAAGTCCTTCTTTTGTGCCAGAATTCTCCCGATGCTTCCCGTTGGCTTGACATCCTTCCCGAAGTGCTCAAACATTGACGCATCCTCAAATTAAGCTCTCAAAAATATACTCATATGAGTATTTACCTATTTGAATATGTCAAAAGTATAAGATCACTAATAATCACAAAAATACTCCATAAAGTGGTGAAATAAGTCATGCATCGAATAAAATGACGTTGAATAAAGACCTTGAGATAGCACTATTTCACCACTTATCAGTGATCATGCAGTAGTACACAACACACGGTGGCACTGGATGTGGGGGATCCATCTTAATCCACTTGTCCACTAGAAGCGGCAGAATGCCCTAGCTTTTTACCGCTCACGAGTGAAAGAACGACATTCTTTGCAATTTCTAGAATTTCACACTGTTCTTGCACTTTCTTTTAGATCGCCTCTTTCACTTCTTCTGGATCTTCTCGCCACTTGTGGTTGATAGAAATACGGGACTTTGACAGAGTTCCCAACATGCTGAAAAACTCTACTCTGCTGCCGCCCCAACTTCTTCCGTATTTGTCCCATAGTATATCTATCTCAGATTCTTTCTGCGGCTTTAGCTCTCTAGTCACCCCTCAGTCTCTTAGTATTAGTGCTGGTAGACGTCGTAGGAGCCTCAACTGTTTGCTTCTGGGCACCATCAGAGTCATCAAACGTCTCAGGATACTAAACATCAATGTCTGTGTAAGTGTCCATTTTCGCAAAACATAAAAAAGGTAATTATTAGCTAATGACAAAAAATATTGATACAACATACGCATTTACATAATTATTTACAAAAAATAGATACAACAAAATTACAAATATTTCTGCAAACTTACATAAAAAATAATTTGTCAATCCACATTCCTTCATTATGGTTCGACTGTAACACCCCATATGGGTAACTGTCCAACAGCCTAGCTCTCAAACCATTCAGGCTTGAAAACTAGCCACTTTAGGCCCTCAATCCTCACTTGGGCTTAAAAGTGGAAGGCCTTGTTTCTGTAGTCAACCCATATGTATCTTTATAAACCATTCACATTACTACTCATATCCCGATGTGGGATGGTGGTATTACATACTCCCCCCACTCAAAGAACGTGACGTCCTCGTCACAAGCCTTACATCCAAGTCTCATGGACCTTCTCGGTAGGTGTTGGGTAGCCCATCCCGACATTGTCCCGAGTCCGCTCTGATACCATTTGTAACACCCCATATGGGTAACTGTCCAACAACCTAGCTCTCAAACCATTCAGGCTTGAAAACTAGCCACTTTAGGCCCTCAATCCTCACTTGGGCTTAAAATTGGAAGGCCTTGTTACCGTAGTCAACCCATATGTATCCTTATAAACCATTCACATTACTACTCATAGAGATGAGGGTATTACATCGACAGTATATACTCACAATGATCATTGACATCAGTGTCTGTTGGTAATGAAATCGGAACAGTTGAAGTATCATCTTCTACATCATCCTCATCCTCATCAACAACACCATCCACACCTACTATTTATTTCTTGCCTTTGAGCACAATAGACCATCTACGATTGCATGGATCATTGATATAAAAGATTTGTTTTGCCTTCATTCCAACTTTAAATAGATCAATAATGGGTGTCGCTCTAGACAGTTCAACCAGTTTCATACCGTAATCATCCTCACGGTAGCCATGTTTGTTATCAATGTAGTTGCAGCGAAATACACACATTTCATAGTTATTATAAACCAAGACCCAAATATCTTGTACCACACCATAGTATGATTGTTTCACCAACACAGGATTCTGACCCACACCCTTGATGCTGGACAAATCCTGATAAGCCACTACCTCTACACCACTGTTTTGAGACATTGATTTACAATCGTGGTGTTCTATAGAAAATGTGAAGCATTCACATCGTATCCCTTGTAAGAAACCAAATTGAGATTTGGTCCAAGTGCCACCAATTTCACCTACTCTGACACGTTCGTGGACCGATTGGACATTACTCTTTCTTTTACATTATTCACAAAATTCTAATATGCTCATTCTTCAATTTGATGCCACTCATGTCATGATGTTGTGCTCTAGCAACGGACAAGTGTTCATCAAAAGATGGTTCATCATCTTTTAAGTGACTCAACACAACTAATTAAGCCTTGTTAAGAGTTTCTAGGTCAATTATCTTCAACTTTCTTCCAGCAATACCAACACCTTGGAGTTTTCCCTCATGTCTAGAATACAGAAGATCAATAGATTCAACACCTTGCAAATAATGGGTGTAGAAATCAACAACTTTCTTTGTTATAGTTCCCTCTATAATACTACCCTCTAGGTGGTGATGATTCTTCATTTTTCTTCTGCAATACGCCCATGTATCTTTCAAATGGGTACATGTACCGAAGATACAGAGGTCCACTCTTTAATATCTCTAACCAAATGTACAAGCAAATGTACCATGATATCAAAGAATGAGGGAGGGAAATATATCTCTAGTTGGCATATAGTAACAATAAGATATTTTTGTTGCTTCTCTAGAGTGTTCACGTCAAGCACTTTACCAGAAATTACCAGGATCAGGGATGCTGATCGAGTTTGTCTGAGTTGTTAGACTTAGAGACTCACTCTGAAATAACTTGTAGAATGCTTTGAGGCACAATATACAAGAATAGAAAACCTTATATTGAGAACTCAGTATGAATTTACAAAACTAGTTTCTTACACTTGGGGTCTAACTCCTACACTCAAACCTCTAAAGATTGGTCGATACAACATGCGGAGTGTTTGGGTGCAAGTGTTCAATAAGCAAGATGAATGTATGTGAGCATAGAACAAACTTAGTCTCATAAATAGTATCTCAACGTGAAAGCTCTCTCTCAGTGTGTCTCTCTCTAGAAATGTGTAAGTGAAAAGCCTAAAAGTTGTAACTTCTAACTGGTTAAATACGGATAAAAGCCTAAGTAACTGCTCCAATGATGTTCAAATTGACGTTTCCACAACCTTCCACTAAGCATGAGGCGAGAATATCTTCAACTGCTGTGGGGATGACTCATTTTAACTCAACTGCCACTGATTGACTCACTCTAACGTGCCTCAACTACAATCTACTTTTTTGGTCGACCTTGAGAGTGATGGGCGGTTATTTTCTTTGACTTCTTCATGTTCTTGCTTAAAGTGTGCATTTCTCACTGCTACTTCGATTAGTCAGAATTTTCTTTGCAGTGAGACTCTTTCTTGGTTCACCGCATCTTCGTTTCATTGTACAGACAAACCCCTTCTCAACAGGTTGACTCATTCTATCATCCAGATGTACTTTGATGCCATTATCTACAAAATCTAGGGTTCCAACAATTTCCCCCTTTTAGCGGATGATGGTAAAGGGAACCAACTCTGTCAAGATGAACCAACGTTCCCCCTTAAGTTGAGCATCATTAATAAGATGAATGCAAACCACTCGCTAGATAGTCTTGACTCTTTGTCTAAGGGCAGGCTCTAGCCGATTTGTTCTCTTCACTAGAAGTTATTGTCCATTAAACTTAGACGCTCTCTGTCTTGTTCTTTTTTTTGTTGCATCAATTCTCAAGTTGGATCTTGCAGGCAGCTTGACTTTGACAATCTTTAGTAAAACTCTAACAACTTCACACATTCTCCCCTTTTTGGCTGATGATGCCAAAACCACTCGAGTGAATTCCGTAGCAAGAGTTAACCTGTGAAAAAGATATACAAGCAAAACAAGCTTGGAAGAACCAACCTCGTTGATTGATTCCCCCTTAGTTCAATATTCCCCCTAAGTTTGAGCACATCATTTAAGACAAAACTAGTAAGGGAAGAGCATAATAGAATTAAACTAAGCTTAAGTAGATACAATCCGTTTGACCATCAAGAAGGGTAAAATCCATAAGTGTTTTAAGTCTTTCAACCACCAAAAACATTATTTCGTCTTACCGAGAACGGTATTCAACGATTTCCCTTTTTTGACATCATCTAGAAAAACATAGTAACTCTTGTTGACATCCGTAAGCAATCACATGGTTAAATAGCCAACCGATAGAGAGCTAAAGTTTAATAAAAACACCGTCAAGATAATCAAAGTCTAAAATAGGTTAAAAGTATGGTCAAGGTGTAGGCTAGGAAATGGGGTTCAGGAATTGGTATGCATCTTGGTATTGACCCATTCATTTTGAATCTCAAGAGAGTGGCAGATGTGGCTAACCGTGGTAGTGAAGCTTATTGACCAAAATACTCATACCCATCTGCGCAAGCTAGCCTTGTTGTGAAGCGCGAACCAGAGCTACGCGACTTCCACTCTTGGAAGTGGTGGCCGCAGCAAGAGTCTTCTTCTAATTGATTATAAGTTGAAGAGATGAAGCTAATTTGCTTGGTTTTAGCCTTCTTGTAGGATTTTTTCTTTCTTTTATTTTCCTTCCTTTTTTAAAAAAATCTTCTTCAACGTCATGGGTATTTTTGGTTGGACTTATTCTGGCAGTATTCTTGGGTAAATTGACTATGCAATATTCTTGGGTCGACTAAAGTCAAGGTTGTGATGGACTTAGGCTATAAGAGAGACCATAACATAGAGCATCTAGTGAGCGAAAGTGATTGGAGCTAGATGGTTTGCTTTATGGGTTTAGGATTTAGGTTTCAAATGGGTTTGGTATTTAAGTGACTTTAGAGTTGGAACCTTCAATTTGATCTAAGTCAATGATGGACCCAAATTGAATTGGAGTTTTGTGTGGTGAGATGGCCATGTGAGACTTAGTGATGGTTTTGGGAGTTGGGATAACATGAGTACCTTGTTGGGAGGATTATTGGCTTTGAGTGGGTGAGTGAGCATAAGTGGTTTCAAGGTTGGGAGATTGTGAAGGCAAAGCTGCGACGGTTTCAAAGACAGTGGAGTCGGGTTTGAAGCTAGATGGTTCATTTCATGAATTTAAGGTTTGTAAGAGTTGGGCTTTGGAATTAAGGGATGATTGTTGTGGGTGATTTGGTCGAATTGGTAAGGAAAAATGAAGGGGTTTTCAATAAACATTTGTAGACAAAGTTTAGTTGAACTATTTAACCAAGGAAAGTCTGGTGCCAGAGAGACTATACATGAGTACCTAGACTACCTCTAAAAGGAAGATGAGAATGAGATACAATCGTTCTCATTCAAAGAGAGTCATGCCAAGGTGTGTGTGAAAGAGCTCAAATGCAACCATGGCTGATGTCTTGGTGATGATATCATCAAGCTGAATTCTGTGGAAACATAGTTTAATTAGATTAAGGGGGCGTTTGTTTCAAGCAGGGGAAAAGAAATTGAATCAGGAAAGGGAATGAAGAGGAATGAAAAAGAATTCCCTTTGAATTTCCTGGTTGTTTGTTTGAGGTAGGGAAAATGAAATAAATGACTGGTCAATAACCATCGGTCAATGACTATCGGCTACTGGTCAATGGTCATTAATTGTTAATCAACATTTATCAATCATCGGTCAATAGTCATCAGTCAATGGTCATTAGTCATTGGTCAATGGTCATATGTCACCGGTCAAACTACACTGGGGAAAGAGAATCCTATTCCCTAGCAGGGGTAGAGAATCAAGATAGAGAATTTGGGGTAATCTCATTCCCTTTCCCTTTCCTGAAAACAAGAAAAACTGGCTAAACAAACAGCAGAAAAGGGAATAATTCTGCTTCCCTTTCCTGATTACCTCAAAACAAATGCTCTCTAGTACTTCTCTCTCTATTTTTCTCTCTCTAAAATAGACAAAGCTTTCTCTAACAAATGCTCTGAATAATTCTCTCTGGAAAGCTGCAATAAGAAATGAAATGACAAGTCTCTTATAGTTGTTTTGGATCTGAACGTTGGAGAGAGTCCGTTCCGAAATTTCAGGGACCAACGACTTTTTCCTTCAATTTCGAAAGCTGGAGCCAAATTTCGGAAGCTGGAGCCAAGTTTTCTGATTAGTGCCACGTTGAGAGAATTTTGGTCCAAGTCTGAATGTTGATGATCGTTGTAAGTCTATGTAGTTGTTGTACTTGCTCCTTAATTTTCGCAACTGACCGACAGACTCTCTCGAATTATCAGAAAGTCAAGGCTTTGGATTATGCTCACATTTTGCATGAATTTCGGCCCAAGGATGATAGTTGATGACTGTTATGGTTTAGTGGACGTTGCTCCTTGAATTTCATAACTGATTGATGAATTCACATAGATGGACTCTCTCGCTCTTTCGGTAAGGACAGAGAGACTCATTCGATCTAAGAGCTCACTCAATCTTTCAAGGTTGACTGACTCTGTCTTGTTTTGAGAAGTGTGATTGACTCGTTTGATCTGGTTGACTATCTTAGCAACACCTTCATACTCCAACAACCTCCACATAATCTTGAAAAATATGAGAACTCAAGTCTATAAATTTAGTGTGAGCATGAAATTCATTGATTTTGATGACCTTAGCTGCACTGGATTATCATACCGATTGGTAACATTTTGATCAAAAATACCGTAGTCTTTGGACTGCTTGAAGCTGGCGTGAGTCTGCTTGCTTTCCGCACAAGATTCGCAGACAGAGTCTACTTGCTTTTTGCACATGATTCACAGACAAAGTTTGTTTCGATATACATATTAGATAGCCCCTATCAGCAAGGTGTCATATTGTCTTGAAATCACCATTATTAGAGTCATAAATCTAATAGTTTGGGGATGAGAATAACACATGACTGGAGAGATCACATATCTAAGAGACACTTAAAGGACTATGCCCGAAACTTGCAACTAAGTTAACTTTGTCAACTTTAAATAAAAAGGGGTTACAAATGGAGTGAAATACTATGATTTCACTGTGCATATTGTATCAAAAAATAACCTTGACCCCTTGATGGGTAAAGAGAGTCATGAAATTATATGGGTTTTCTGTCATGTGTCTTGAACAACCACTATCCAGAAACTAAGAGTCATTGTCCTGCAATCTCTCTACTTGCAAAATGTTACTGGTTAGTTTTGGAAACCCAAATGTTCTTGGGTCCCTTCTTTGATGAGGTATTGTAAAGTTTATGTGCGTTAACAATCGTAGAGATACGAGATAGATTAAAGGATATATCACGAATTAATTTTTTACAGACAAAGTCTATATGCCCATCATAACCACAATACCCACATATTTTCATCCAATGGAGCCTAACATACTTCTTTTGCCATCTAAATTTATTTGCAAATTTTACCCTTTTAAGCTTACGACGCGAAAGATTATTTGGCCTTAATGCAATTTCAGCAAGATTTACTATGTTTTTACTTTTTAACCATAACAGGACAGTCATTGATTTGAGAGAGTCCCTCCGCGCCTGTTTGAGGGCAGCGGTAAAAGATTCAACTTCCTTTTCAAGTTTTGTTTGAGATGATTTTGACTCAATAAGCTTTTTTCAAACCACTTTGGTTTTTTAACGACACAATTTCTCAAACTAAAGTAAATGGCTTAAAGAGAGCTTTTGAAATTGGCTTGGACTTTTTCTTTCAAGCTTTTGATGTAAAGTGACTGTTTGGGAGTCTAAAATTCCAATGAGAGTTCTGAAATCACTCAAATCTTTATGTAGATTCTGAATAGTATCAGATGATTCACGAAGGTTAAGTCGATCTCTAGTAATAGGACCTTTTAAAATATGGATTTCCTTGTGAGTAAGACAATTTGTTCTTTTTCCTCAGTCATATCAAAATCAGGATGATTTGGATCTATAAAGTATGTGGAAAGATCTAAAGGAAATATTTGCACTAGCAACAAGATTATATAAAACAGATGCAGAAGGAGTCTTACTTACCTGATTATGAGTGGTTTTCTCACCATTGTGAGCCATCAAGCATATCAGACTGGTGATGTCTGACTCTGGATCCTTTTAGTTGGTAATTTCTGTCATCTTGAGAGATTTGTCAGCCAACACAGGCTCTGATACCACAAGTTAGGATCAGGGATGCTAATCGAGTCTGTCTGAGTTGTTAGACTCAGACAGGCTCACTCTGAAATTAATTGTAGAATGTTGAAGCTTTGAGACACACTATACAAGAATAGAAAACCTTGTATTGAGAATTAAGTATGAATTTACAAAGCTAGTTTTACACTCCGACACTCAAACCTCTAAAAATTGATCTATACAACAAGTCAAATGTTTGGGTGCAAATGCTCTATGAGCAAGATGAATCTATATGAGCATAGAACGAACTTAGTCTAAAAAATAATCACTCAAAATGACAGCTCTTTATCATTGTGTCTCTCTCTAGAAATTTGTAAGTGAAAAACCCCAAAAGTTTCAAATGACTTTTAACTGGTTAAATACCGATACAAGCCGAAGTAACTGCTCTTATGACGTTTAAACTGATGTTTCCACGACCTTCCACTAAGCATAAGGTGGGAATATCTTCAACTACTGTGCGGGTGACTCGTTTTGACTCAATTGCCACAGATTGCCTCACTCTGACGCGCCTCAACCGCATTCTATGGACAGTTATTTTCTTTGACTTCTTCATGTTCTAGCTTTAAGTGTGTGTTTTTCACTAATACTTTGAGTAGTCACTTTTTTTTTGTAGTGAGACTCGTTTTTAGCTCACCACATCTTCATTTCATTGTACCGACTCCTTCTCAACAGGTTTACTCCTCTCTCATCCAAATGTACTTTGATGCCATTATCAGTAAAACCTAGGACTCCAACACTTACTCCTCTTTGTGATAGGAAGCTCCAACTTCTGAACACTCTTGATTCATCTGATCAACTAAAATGGTGACTTCAGAGTTTAGCAGTAACTTTGTATGATAATGAAATCAATATGGGTTTTGAACCTTTTCACCAGGACTACACATTTCAAGAGGGATGTTTCATATGAACAGAATGAATGATCGGACAACAACAATAAAACCATTCAAACAAGTGAAGAAAAAAGAATATTTGTGGTAAAACGATGGGCATACATAATTGTCAGCCCTGCTTAGATGGTGACTTCTTGAGCACTATTTGACCGGACTCATCAGTATCAAAGAGACGTTCTATGAGATCACCCCAGCTTTCCGTCCTGTGTTGTTTAAATCGTGAGGATGATGAAAATGATGTCTCTCCTTGAAAACTTCCCGTTGAAGACTCATCTGCATCTTGGGTGATTCCCCTCCTAGGCTGAAAGTTCCGTACGCGGAAGGCGGTGGGTCACTGTGTGGAACATCAAGTGCGTATGCCCTCTGAAGAGCAGCATTGTACTCTTGGCTTTGTTCTCTTGCTAGCATCTGCTGCCTTTCCATCCTCTGCTCTGGTGGTATCTCCATGATGTGATCTTTTTCTAGCATCAACTTTTTTAGCAAAAACGTGAGTTTATTTAGTTACTAAACTGTTGGTGGATCATTTAAGAAGAAGCAGTTTGCAGGGGGTTTGAACTTACATCGAGAGCCTTTTGTGATTCTCGCTCTATCCAAACAATGGCGTGGTCAGGTTTGATGTTGCAAGATAGCACCAAGTGCTCAAATCTCCCATCTACTGGAACTGCTGTCCTCACTACCGGTGGGAGCCTTCCTATTCTAATACAGATTTCAACCAGCAAAAATGTTAAACTCCTCAGAACAGGCCTCCCCAGGGATTAGTCTGGTGAAGCCACCATAAACAGACGAGTACAAATGAAATAGTAGCACTTACCACTCACAAAAAAATGAACCATGGCAAGTACCAGTATTCCGAGATCAAAGATAATTAGCTACGACACTCGTCAGAAAAACCATTAATGACACATTACAAAAGCTCACTGTACGCCTACGGCTCTATCACTACAACTTACACTATGTTTTATGTTTTAGAACGAAAGCCAAGCAATCAGACAGCTTCTAAACATAAACGACGACTAGGTGGAAAAAAGATTGCAGGAAAAGTTCCAATGTTCACTTACCTACAAGGTTTTCTCTCAACAATGTGATATATGCGACCTGGAGCATAAAGTCGCCTTGGATCAGTGATCATCTTTTCTTCTAGCATGCATGTGTCCTTTAAGCACACGACACACAGCAAACATGGCAGACTGTTTTTGGTAGGCAAGACAAGACAGACAAACCAAAGAAGGTTATGGTCACTACGCCTGTTTCAACCAAGTAATATATTTCTGTAACAGGAACACACAAATCATTCAAGGGAAGAAAACAACTCTCATAGTAAGCAAGTGAAACTTCTTTCAACAAAATTTCACTAATACCCTCACACGAGTTCTTTTGTAACTAAAATTTGCTATTCAGAGGTGTTTTAGTTCCTTATGTGCAACGGAGTTCAAATGATTTCTGACCATGCTACTATCAGCAGGAGCGCAGAAAAGCTTGTAGTGAGATTTTTCAGTACTACTTTGGGCTTAGATGAGGTGAATATTTTGTATGGGGACGAAAGTTCGGAGGTTGAATGAGATTAATTTTCAACCTTAATTCATCTCGATTCACCACATTTTATTTAGGGGTTAAACAAGGTGATGAGAATATTGACCATTTTGAACCCAATGTTATATTATGCTCTCTTATTTCTGGAAGGGCAACGTTGAAATTTAGTTATTTATGACGATTCATCACATAAACAAGCCAAATAACATCTTGAGACTCACCTAAGTTCGTCCTGTTTAACCTCAATCCAAATTCACGAAGAAACCATTAACAGCACACAAGTTGATCCAGTAAACGGTTGGGTAAGACCTACTATATTTTACCATAGAAGAGACTTGAAAACATCTTCCAGTGCAGCAGTAGTTCGCGGAAGAAAATCATCCTGTCATTATCAATAAATTGAACACCAGATTATACAACCATAGGTGGAATACATATAACATAGTAGGAAGTTTGGGAAGTAGTACACCGTTCAGAATTAAGGATGTTTACAATTAATCACTCAATATTCCTGCCCAACCCTGTAATTTTACCAAGTCCAATAACGAATGCTGCAAGAGCATATCACCAACCAGTATTTCAGTTACCAAATAGGTTACTAGGCCACCGGGGTTAAATACCCAAATCTAGTTTATTTTTCTTGAAGTGTCAAGCACATTAACGATAGAGACAAGATTAGTGCTTTTTCTAGCATATATTTTAGTCCTGTATCTCTCTGAATTATCTATCACCTAAATCTAGCAGCTTATTTCACAAACAGTTGCTATATCTTAACTGAAAGCTTTAATTTGAAAATCCAAGATTATCAATCCTGAACTCCAGAAAGTGGTCTTCGCTTCACCCCAAATGATCTATATTATAGGTTTCGTAAGAGATGAGGACATCTAAGTTAAACTTTACAGATGAACAGAAAATAAGGTATTAGATCAAATATGCAGCAGTTGCTCACCTGAAGCACAACAGAATTAATAACATCAGCATACCGCACAGCCAAATTCAACGATACACACCTTGCAGGAGCCATAGCATAACATCTAATCTTCCTTCTCTCAATATTCCCCAACACATCTCTATTCCTGACCACCAATATACTCAGAATCGCAGCCAAACCAGCACCTAACGAATGCCCAGCCAAAGTCAAGGTATAACCCGGATTCCCCTCAACCAAACCCTTCAACACCTCACGTTCCTCATCAAAAACCCATCTAGCAGCCTTCAACAACCCATTATGCACATACCCACCATCAAATTTGGCCTGCCCAAGCTTGTTATCAAACAGAACAGCATAATCACTCTCTCTACCCAAATTCAATCCCCTGATCACCAGCACTATCTCGGCTCTCTCATGATCTAGGTAGATCAGGTATGGCGTTGACCTCCCTTGGGTCTGGTCATGATCTTTCTTCAATACCACCCATTCAGGGTTCATGCCGTACCCGCCTGGTGGTGCCCATACTGGGTTTCGTAGATCGTCCTCGTATATGGATAGAATGCACCGGCATAGGCGGGGGACTGGCTGAAACTCCTCGGCTGTGGCTAGTCCCCAGTTCTCACTCTCTGCCCCTGCTGAGTAAAGACAGCGTTTCCATGCCCATCTTGCACAGGCTAGGCAGTATACACATTCGAGTATTGGAACCCCGCAGGCTAGTGACATCGGTTCTTTTACCTAGTAAATAAGCATACTAGTCCGGGCTAAAATCAAGGTTCTGGGGGTAAAGACTGAAGAGAATGAGAGTTCTTCAAAGTGGGCATCTGAAAATTAGTGTATTAGATTTGTCAAAGATTAGAAACAGTAGCACAGGTAGCGAGTTGGGGTTTCACTGTTGAATATCTCGATCTGGGGACGGGTGGTTATAGAGAGAGATGTGGGCTGACAGATTTTTACAAATACTATAAATTAGCGGGATTGTTCAATCTGATCAAGAGGAAGGATGCGAATTGTGAACTACCAATGATGTGGAAGAATCTGGAATTAAAAACTCCACTGAACAATAGAGAGTTTGTAGCGAATTGACTTTCTGGAGTAGCGAAGGAAGAGTGAACACGGAATGGCAAGCCGAGAAGCTTACAGTTGCCGGTGGGGGAACCCAGAGCGTTCAGTTAACTACAAAAATCTCAGGCACGCTCTATATCCTCACTCCAAAAATTCAATCACGGGATTGACGAAATGATCATAGGAGTGAAGAATCCAACAATCGTTGAATTACACTGAAGCGAAACCGAAAAGGCAAACTTTAAGTCGCACAATTCAAAATCCAGGAAGAAGGAATATTCTAAAGGTGAGAAATCATTGGAAGATGACAGAAAGGATCAACTTTTTTTCTTTTCTACGACTCATTGACTATATAGGAAACTGACGGACTTATTATTTCTCCGCTCATCATCGAGGCATAAGGTTAGATAGCAGAACACAACAAAGCATAGTCCTCGGCGTGCAAAACACCAACCTCATTCTCATTTCCCATGGATAATTATGTTAGAAGCTCAGTTTTTATCCGTGCAACTACTGCTTTCTTTCGTCTTCACCCAGACCATCCGCCATTCAAATTGTTTGACCTTGGCGTTACTCTTCGTTTTCGAGTTGACAGCGCGCTCCACTTGAGTATATTGTGTAATTTGTTTTGGAGGAAAATAAAGACTTCAGAAGAATCATTCGATTGCTAGATGCTAATATTCCGCATGCCTTGCAATGGGCTCCCATCGGTATTACTTGTTTTCTTCTTCCCTATTTTGTAGGATATTGCCCTCCTATTTTAAACTAAACTCGTATGTTGGGGTTTCTTTTTTTTTTTTCATCAAAAGGAGAGATTATCCATTAAGCTATACGAGAGAAGTTCTCTCGCTTAAGAGAATATAAGTACAAGCAGAGGGGATGCTAAATAAGTAACACTACTACAAGAATCTTGAGCAGACTTTGCTAAAAAATCCGCTAGTACATTTTGCTCTCGATTAATTTTCCTTAATGAGCAGAAATGGAGGATGTTCAGAAGCTCCTTGCAAGCCTTAATGATATTCTCGACGTGGGGGTACAGGATGGTTTATGAAGAAGTTGAAAAGCCTCCTCTAAATCCGTTTCCATAATCAGCTGCTGAATATTAGAGTCTTTAGCATACTTTAATCCTTCATAGATGCCCCAAAGTTCCGCTTCCAACACCGAAGTGTCACCTAGTTGTCTCATGGCTCCAAAAATCCAGTCACCTTCATGATTTCTGCATACATAAGCTGCTGTAGCTTGCCCTGAAGAGATCCTCGAGGCATCAACATTAATCTTGAAGCAATTCTCTGGTCGAGGTTCCCACTTGCTGTCTGTCACCTGTCTTCTTCTCAGCGCTATATCCCTGCCCGCTCACCAGCCCCTACTAGTCAGGTTTTCATCCTGTACCAAATAAGATCAATAGGCATAAAAACTTCAGGTATATTTTCATGGAATTTCAAATTACGCTAGTACCACAGAGAGTGACAGATAATAGCAAATATTTGGGGCCATTTGATACCCTTCATACAAGGAATGCTCAATTTATTTTCCAGATTCAGTTTCATCCAATCTAGAAATAAACAGTTCATGGACAGATTAGGAAGCTTGAATTTCTCATTCATTTTCATCCAAACCGCTTTAGCCACCCTGCATTCCTTAACAATATGCTCAGTACTCTCGCAATCCCCACATGAACTGCATGAGTTATCAGCAACTAAACCATGAGAGAATAGGAGACTTTTGGATTTCAGGGCATTATGAGCAATAAACCAGAGACATGTTTTCACCTTTTCTGGGACGTGGAGAGACCAAATCAGAGGCCAAATCTCCTCATCACTACCCTGATTAGACAACAGATTATACGCTTGGGAAACAGATAAATTACCATCCTTGCTACCCTCCCAAATAACTTTATCCTTACTATCATTATTCCGAATGATTTTGCTAGAAAGCGTGCTCAGCACTTGGAGGGAGATGGTTAGAGAGCAGTTCAAATTTCCATCCCCTATTAGTAGACCAATAATGCCTGACTTAGTGTATAAATCCAGTCCAGCAGTGCTACAAGCAAGATCAATAAGAGGTTCTTTATAAAGCCATTTGTCATACCAGAAATTAATACTTCTCCCATCACCTAGATTCCATCTGGATCCATTATCTATTATGTCCTTACTAAGCAATATATTCCACCAGGTAGGAGATGGATTCCTATAATCTATCTTATGATATTTATTAATCAGAATCGTGCCCCATAAACTATTCTGATTATGAATCAGTCTCCAACCAAGTTTAGCGAAACAAGCCTTATTCATGCAAGACAGATTTCTTAGTCCAAGCCCTCCTTTGATCTTAGGTTTACAGATCGTAGACCAAGCCACAGTATGCAACTTCCTTTCACCTTCACGATGACCCCAAAGGAAGTTCCTACAGTTTTCTCTAATTTATAGCAGCATGATTGTGGAAGTTTTTGGGACATCATGTGGAAAGTGGACGATGCCTCTAAGACTGATTTTGTAAGCACCAATCTGCACGCAAAGGACAAAAACTTGGCCTTCCAACCATCGACCTTCTTTCTAAGTTTATCCATAAGTTCAGAGAAAAGAGGGGATCTAGGTCCACCCTGAACTAGGTTAAGGCCTAAATATTTGCCAAATCTGTCAGCCATAGGGATCCCTATACTCCTATTAATACTAACTTTATCACAGGGCCTCACATTCTTAGAGAAAAGAACCCTAGACTTATCAAAGCTAACTTTTTGACCAGAAATCGAACAGAATGAATTAGTGAACTCCCTTTATGGCTAGAGCATTATTCTTAGTAGCTTTACCCATAAGAACAAGATCATCCGCAAAGAAAATATGAGTTAACTCTGGGCCTTTGTTGCATAATTTAATGGGAGACCAATTCCGATTCTCTACAGCCCCTTCTATCATACGAGATAGTCTGACCAGAATAGGACAAATAGATAAGGGAAAGAGGGTCTCCCTACCTTAACCCTTTTGATGGGTAGAACTCCTCAGACTGATTCCCATTCCAAAGAACTCTAAAAGACACGGAAGTGACACAAAACATGACAAGATCTATGAACTCTTGAGGGAACCTGAGACACTCCAGAGTGCTCCTAATAAAACTCCAAGACATTCTATCATAAGCCTTCTCTAAGTCTACTTTAATTATAATCCATCCATCCTTGGCTTTGGTTTTCCTCATAGCATGTAGCACTTCTTGTATGATCACATGATTATCCTGAATATGTCTGTTGGAACAAAACTATTTTGGTAGGGAGAGACTACATCAGATAGAACAGTTTTAATTCTATTAGCTAATATTTTAGCTAAAATCTTATAGGGAACATTGCAAAGAGCAATGGGCCTAAACTGTTTCATGGAGACAGGAGTTGGAACCTTATGGATGAGACAAAGAAGGGTTGAGTTGAGAGCCTTACTGAAATGGCAAGCATTGAAAGCCTCTCTGATCATCCTAGTAATGCTACTTCCTACAGTCTCCCAGTGGTGCTTGAAAAACCAACTGGGAAACCGTCAGGGCCCGGGGCCTTAAAGTTACTCATACACTTAACACCTCCTCAACCTCACTTTGGGAAGGAGTAACACTCATATCTAAGATTTGATCCTCTCTAAGAGCAGGAAGGGAGTGGAAATTAAGAGGAAGAATGTTAGGATTGTCATCAGAGAATAGATTCTTGAAGTACTCAGTAGCTATTGAGAAGGTTCTGTTCACCTTCAACCCTAACACCATTATGATCTTCTAGACTAAGGACTTTATTATTTCCCCTCCTGATCGTAGTTTTCCTATGAAAGTATTTGGTATTCCTATCCCCAAAAAGGATCCATCTCTCCCTAGATTTCTGAACCCAGAGCATCTCTTCACAAATTAAAGTTTCCTCTAACTCCTTCATAAATCTATTCTCAAGATTTCTCATCCTAGGAGATTGCTTATGAACTAAAGCTTTCTGGATACTGTTCAACCTAGCAAGTAATCTACTCTTTCTGTGAAAGATATTGCCAAAAGTAGATCTGTTCCAGCTAGAGAGAGTATTAGCAAGACATTCCAGATTAGAAGAGAGGTGTCCCTCACTAGACCAAGAACCCTTAACTGTGTCATTGTAGGTGGGGTGGGTAGACCAGGCCACATGGAACCTGAAAGGTCTAATGCCGCTGGAGGGAAGGGGTTTGTCTAAAAACTGAGAGATAGTCGAAGAGTGGTCAGAGCCTAACCTAGGGAGATTCAGACAATGAGAAAGGGGAAAGAAATCAAACCAATTAGCTGAAACAATGGTTCTGTCTAGTCTCTTAAATATAAAGCCATTAGACCATGTAAAAAGAGTTCCTTTAGCAGGGAGGGAAACAAAAGAGTCTGAATGAATCCAGTCCACAAAGGCCTTACTACCACTATTGAGGGCTCTAATACCACCTTTCTCTCATTCAGACACACAATAGAGTTAAAATCCCCAGTTAACATCCAAGGCAAGTCATAAGGGTCCTTAAGGGAAGACGAGGAATTCCAAAGACTCATTCTGCTAACATTATCAGGTTTAGCATAAACAAAGGTGGAGAAAAAAGGCACATTATTATAATGAATAACAGTATGTATGAATTGGTCACCAGACCCAGAATGTCAATCTTAACCGTCTCATCCCAAAGAATCCATAACCCACCACTGAAGCCAGCAGCATCATAATAAACACATTTCTAAAACCTATCATTTTAGCAATGTAACTAGCTCTTTGCCCAGAGATCCTAGGTTCACAGATAAACACCACATCAGGTCTATGGGACATAATCAAGTTTTTCACACAGGAAGAAAGCTAGCTTCAGCTGCTCCCCTCACATTCCAAGAAAGAAATTTATATTCATAGGAAATAAACAGAGATAAAAGTTAAGGAACGAAATCACCTGAGAGTGACAGGGAGAGGAGCATCAGTTCCGTCTTGGTGAGGAGTCATTCCCATCTACATTAGGAGCCTTTCCCCCTATACTTAACTCGACCAATTTATCCTCCACTTGTCCTGACATAGTGGGCTGTACATGAACCTTATCTGTATCCACTGAAGCAACCTCCTTTCTACTGGGATATCTCTCATCAACACTATCCTTCTTAGCAATTGAGTTGCTGGAGTGAGAAGCTAAAACACCTAATGAAGTATTACCCCTGTGATCTGAGACCGCCAACAACTGAAAAGGGTTAGCATCACTCAGTGGATGATCACCCGTCTTCTCCTGTCCTTTAGGAGGATCCTGGTTCTTCCCCTTAGGATTCTTCTTTCCAGGTCGCTTCCTTTGAGACTCGCATCCAAGGACCAAAGTTCTCGCTTTCATGAGGACATTCACTCTTCTAAGGATAGAGACTAACTGAAATCCTCCTTCATTAACAGGCGCAGCTTCTTTTAAGTTCCTTGGGCAGCTTTCTTTCTGGTGTCCAAAATGCCCACACTTGAACAAATAGCATGAACTCCCTCATACACAATCTGATGCGTCTGATTACCCATCTTAAACTTCCCTAAAAGGGGCTGTGACATGTCAACCATGACACAAACTTTTCTGTATAGAGTTCCAATTCGAGATTTGTTAATCTGAATCTTCCGAGTTTTTCCAATCTTATTTCCAATCACTGTTAGGCATGATTCCCGCATGAATTCCTGTCCCAAGTCCGGGAAATTTACCCACACATCCAGACGAGGCAAAGCTTCACTTGACGTATCAAATCCTCTGACCCATTTCCTAACAGTTAGGTAATGTTCTGAGATTATCCAAGGACCTTCATTGAGCACATAATCTCTATCCTCTTTGTTATCAAACTTAACTGAGAAATACCCGTTTCCCATAGCCGCAAAGTCAAATTTACCCTTCAATCTCCACCTCTGAATTAAACGCTCATGCATAATCTGGGGAGGGAAGGATTTACCTAGTAATTTGACGATGAGTGCGAATCTCCAATCCTTCTTGATTTCTTTAAAAATTTCTTGGAGAAGCAGATCGTAGGGAAAAATTCGTCATAGACAACACCTTCTTGGTCAACCTCTGCGGCCATCAATTCATCGTCTGAACTCTCACCATCCTGTGAAGGGTGATTTTTCGGTACGAGGGGGGTCTATCTAAATATGGTCTAACTAAGAAGTCTAGATCCTAGAAATTTGCCATTCAGTGGAGGGTGAAAACCTGTTATTCTTGGCATCCCTCAAATGCCTACTAAATCGTCCGTCTTTCCCAGAAAGCGTAAGGGGGAGTGCAAGTGTGCACTACACCCGCTCTCGATGGGCTCCACGCGGACTTAGCCCTTAGGGCGGAAATTGACTAGAGTCGCCACCTAGTTTGACCTAAGGAACTAGGAAGGGAGGAGAAGGATGGTTCTAAGAACCGTTGGTTGACTCTGAATTTGTTGCCTATGGATAGGACTTATCTGATCATACCAGAGATTCTGTGTGGGTTCGCACTGGGTTACACCCCTTGGAAGTGGCAACGACCACGACTTCGGATTGGTGCCCGAGGAAACCTCGGTCTCCAATTGTCGGGATTGCCTTCTTCCAAAACCTTATTAAAGAGATTCATTTCGAAGCCAAGGATAGGATTAGGACAGGAGAGGAAAACGAGTGGGTGAGGTGAGCATTTCTGCCAAGCTAGCGCCGAGAAGAAAAATTGATGAACTCGAATGAGTATAGAATGGAGGTTTGGGAAAACCGGGGGTTGAGTGAATAAACAAGACATCGAGTCTGATGGTTTGAAGTTTGCGGGAAGCCAAAGGAGTTTGGTGTTTTAAGAGGTATGGAGAACACATTAGTGTGGGAAAAGCGTTTTTATTGGAATGGGGTCGCACCCTAGATGGGCTGCCTACGTACTCAACTCTCTGTTGAGATCAGACCTTACGTAGTTCACGGATCTTTAGGATGGTTGAGTTCTTTTGAGGTAATCGAGGGTTGAAAGTGCACGGGGTTGTTTGGAGGTGAGATGGGTGAGTGCAAAAAAAGGGTATTTTGATTGATTTGGGGTCGCACCCTGTGTGGGTTGCCTATGTACTCAACTCCCTGTTGAGATTAGACCTTACGTAGTTCAGGGATCTTTAGGATAGTTGAGTTTTTTGAGGTAATCGAGGGTTGAAAGTGCACGAGGTTGTTTGGAGGTGAGATGGGTGAGTGCAAAAAAGGGTATTTTGATTGATGTGTGGTCGCACCCTGTGTGGGTTGCCTACGTACTCAACTCCCTGTTGAGATCAGACCTTACGTAGTTTAGGAATCTTTAGGATGGTTGAGTTCTTTTGAGGTAATCGAGGGTTGAAAGTGCACGGGGTTGTTTGGAGGTGAGATGGGTGAGTGAAAAAAGGGTATTTTGATTGATGTGTGTGTGGTCGCACCCTGTGGGTTGCCTACGTAATCAACTCCCTGTTGAGATCAGACCTTACGTAGTTCAGGAATCTTTGGGTTTTGGAAGTTTTGATGTTTGTGGAGTTTGATGATATTTGAGGTGTTTGAGATTTAGAAAGGTTCGGAGTTTCGAGAAGTTTTGGGTTTGGGATGCTAGTCTGTGAGACGCTCGGGTCTGTGAGACATTTGAAACCTTGAGATATCGAAGTCTGTGAGACGCTTAATCTGTGAGACACTCGGGTCTGTGAGACGTGTAGGTCTGTGAGACATTCGAATCATTGGAATGACAAAGTCTATGAGACGCTCGAGTCTATGAGACAATTGGAGTGTGTGGGGAATTGGAATGGAATTGAAGTTGAAATGAAATCGAAGTTAATGAATACTGATTTGAATTGGAAAATGAATTGAAACTAAATTGGAGTTGAAATGAAATTAGATTGATTTTTGATTGAAAGTGGAATTGAAATCGGATTGGAATTGAAATTGAATTGGAATTAGAATTGAATTTGAATGAATTTAGAATGGAATTGAATTGAAATTGATTGAAATGAATTGAATGTGAATTAGGCTTGCATTGAAGTGAATTCGAACGAATTGAATTTGGATTGGGCTTAAATTGAATTGAATTGATTGAAACTAAGATGAATTGGATAGAAATTGAAGTTGTGGGTCAAATTTGAAAAAGTGGACTGGATTTGGGCCTTGAAGAAGTGGACCGGGTTTGGGCCTTGGAGAAATGGGCCGAGTTTGGGCCTTGGAGAAGTAGACCGGGTTTGGGCCTTAGAAGATGGGCCAGATTTTGGCCTTGAAAGATTGGTCAGATTGGACCTTGGAAAAGTAGGCCGGATTTGGGCCTCGATTGGTCTTTGAAATGGGCATTGAATTGGGCTTTGAAATGGGCCTCAAATTGGGCTTTGGAATGAGCCTCGAACTGGGCTTTGGAATGGGCCTCGAATTAGGCTTTGAAATGGGCCTCGAATTGGGCTTTATTTAGCATTTGAAGTGAATTGATGTTTAGATGTTGAAATTGACTGAATTTTGAAATGAAATTTGATGATTTTTTTTATTAGAATTGGAATGTTGATTGTGCATTTTATTCTGACATTAAGGGATGATTTGAAAAGTTTTGAGGAAAACGGGTATTCCTCACATAGACCGTGTCTAGGACCCGTATGCATTGAGGATATCCCGAACCTGGAGCTTTTCTACAAAGGGCGACCTATGGGCTAATTAGGGTTTCCTATATCTTGGACCTCTATATTGCGCTGGACCCAACAATTGCCAAACTAATCTATACAATATGAGCATATAATACAGATAATTATGAATTTGAAATGGAAGATAAACAACCAAGCAAACATAACATGAACTTTAATGAAAAAGTTTTGGGTATATACACTGGTTCCTAGATGTGGGTTGCTAGTAAGTTTTATTAAACCCTTTTCTAATTTTTTTATGGCCACACAAAGGATAAGCACAAAAATGAAAAAAATAGAAGACAACCTAACACAAGAATTGCTAAACCCAAATTATTTACCAATTGTAGAAACCTAAACCCAGCCCAATTTTTATTTATCCATTCTCGATTTGGCCTAAAGCTCCAAGTTAAAACTAATAAAAATGTGAGTCAAATCCGGCGTTACTACAAACCCATTTTGTTAATCTCTTAACATGAATCTAGACCAATCTACTAGTCTTTGTTTCCATTTTCACGTGCTGTTTTATTGTCATTACCAAACCAAAATACCGCCTAAATCAAACAGATACACATACAGATACACATATTCCATTTTCACGTTTGTTTCAATCGCACATAGTCACAACAAACGAAGAATACACAGATCCACGCTAGTTTAACACAGATACATCATCTGAATCACGCCATCAATCAAGAGAAATCAAAGACAAATTTGACTAATGAAATCAATACCGGAAATGGAGAGCAATATTTTCCTGCGAAACAAAATATAACAGATTGAAACAAAGAGACAAAGAAAAACATATAGGTTGTCGTTAGCTGAGGGGATTATTCCAAAAAAAAAGGAAACCGAACCATGATTAAGAAAAAAAATAAAAAAAATAAAAAATAAAAAAATGAATGGTTTAAGAATCCAAACTCTACTCGCGTGAGCTAGGTTACTGATTTTCCACAAACCGACATGGTTCCATTTCTATTCCCTTGTCGGACTGCAGAAATGTGCAGTGAAGCATGATGTTCCTTATTCACCCGTTGAAGCTTGAAGAAAAATGGAGGCAGAGCATATATGCTCCTTGTTCGCCGGCGCGAGTGAAGAGAATGGCAGAGGAGGATGTTCACCAGTCGGTCTTGAGCAACAGACTGAAGAAGGCGTTAGAGTAAGCGTTCCTTGTCGCCAGCTGGTTGCAAAATTATTTTGAGCAAGAGATTGAAGAAGGCGCAGAGCAAACGATCCTCGTCACCAGTTTCCTCGGTCCCGGGTAGCACTGGTTTTTGAGAGGGAGTTCCGAAAAGGGGAAACCAAATATTTCCTGCAAAAGATGAAATACGCTGAGCAAGACGAACAAACGGGTTAGATTGCAAACATAATTAGACAAAAAAGTAGAGTTGAAAGAAAATGATATGGTGGTTGCAAATCGATCCCAAGAGAATCCGAGAAGTCGCGCACAAGAGTGTATAAATGCAGCCAGGGGTTTCGAAGATTTGAATTCGCAATAAGGAGACGGTCTCCAGAATTTGAAGTCGGAGAGATGGTTTCGTTGTATTCACGATTGAATTCTTCAAAGCCGATAGAAGGGCAGTAGCATCAACAGAGAGTATGGAGCTGTGTTTTTCCTTGAAGAAGATGATGAAAGAGACCGTGAGGGAAGTCGATTGGCTGAGAAGTGAGGAAGAAGAGAGGAGGGTCATCTGCCAGGATCTTAGGTTTTTTTTTGAACTTCTGGAGATCGACCACCATGGAAGCGGTGAAGATGAAAATAATCGGGGAGAAGTCTCGGGAATCCGATGGATGCTATCGGCTGGCTTCTTTTATAAAAATATCTCTACAGTACGGGTTTTGGATGCTGGAGCTAGGGTTTTTTGGACAGACAGGTTGATTTTTTTTCTATGGGCCGGGTTTGACCCAGATTTGACCTCGGGTCAACTGCTTTGAGCCGAGTTTGGCAGGCGTGGCAAGTAACAACAAAATAAAATGGAACTTTCTGCTCCCTGAGAGTATTGAACCCTGGTGATGGCCTTCCTCACCTCAAAGACTAACCAACTATACTTTTACAACATTCGATATATTAATGCAGGACTTTAAGTGATAATTTCGAAACGAGCTGAATGATCTCAAACTCGTTATACAAATGAGAGAAATAATGCTAATGCTCTAATTCGAACTGAATAATCTTTAAGAATGCTAGCGTTTACAATGTAAATGTACAGTAAGACAAAAGAATTTAATCTAATAAAATGAATTGTTTTATTTTGGAAGGACACAAGATAATAGATAAAACAACATAAAATAATGATAGAAATAAATAAAAGTAAAAGAAGCACAAAATGATTGGAATAACACTGAAATAATGATGATAAAATAAAAGCAAATACTAATGAATAAGATACATGTAAAATAACAATAAAAGAGATGAATAAACAAGCAATGAATAAGATAAATAACAAAGAAATGACTGGATAAACAAATAAGTAGATCAAAATAGACTAGAACTAACATAAAAATAAACAAAAAGGGACGGGTCCGAAAACAGGATGAAAGTTGAGAATTTATTTTAAAAGGATTTTTTTTCAAATGCTTTGAAAATTGATCTAAAAAGTTTTGTCATAAAATGATGGTTTTATTTTGGTATGTACATGAATAAGTTTTGAAAAGAAAGGCGATGACCCTTTTGTTTTATTTATTTTCTAAATTTTACTTTATGGGGTGAGAATTTTCGGTGTCTACAGATGGCTCCCCTTGATTCAATTTTGCAAGCCCTTGCAGAATTGGATCAAGGTTGGGAGGGCGCCAAAAATTCTCACTATGGCTATGTGGTGTATTGGGATGCGACCGCGAGGAAGATAATGTATGAATGCGACGAAAAATGATATGATAGTTGAATGCACGGGACTTATTACGAGCCTCAACTGGACCTCTTGACATCCAGTCCTAGGACTTATGACGAGCCTAGAATGCTAACAATATATTAGTTTGGGGGTGCACGAGGACTTAGGAGAGCCTCAACTGGACCTCTTGACATCCAGTCCTAGGGCTTATGACGGGCCTAGAATGCAATGGAAAGTACGAGGACTTAGGAGTGCATCAACTAGACCTCTTGATATCTAGCTATAGGACTTATGACGAGCCTATAATACTTTTGAATGTGTACGGTACTGGTAGCGTAATAGCTGCCTAGCAGGTGGATATGAAACGATCTTGCACTAGTAGCGTAATAGCTGCTTAATGAAGGAAGAACGGTGGGACTGCGTTAGTAGCGTAATAGCTGCCTAGCGGGTTATGAAGTGAACGATCTCGCACTAGTAGCGTAATAGCTGCCTAGTGGAGGAAAAAACGGCGGGACCGCACTAGTAGCGTAATAGTTGCCTAGCGGGTTAGGAAGTGAACGATCTCGCACTAGTAGCGTAATAGCTGCCTAGTGGAGGAAAATGACGGGACCGCACTAGTAGCGTAATAGCTGCCTAGCGGGTTATGAAGTGAACGATCTCGCACTAGTAGCGTAATAGCTGCCTAGTGGAGGAAAAACAGCGGGACCACACTAGTAGCGCAATAACTGCCTAGTGGGTGTAAAATGAAAGGCAACCGTACTAGTAGCGCAATAGCTGTCTAGCAGGTGTAAAACGAAAAATTCGACCGCACTAGTAGCGCAATAGCTGTCTAGCGGGTGTAAAATGAAATGCGACCGCACTAGTAGCGCAATAGCTGCCTAGCGGGTGTAAAACGAAAAATTTGACCGCACTAGTAGCGCAATAGCTGTCTAGCGGGTGTTAAACGAAAAATTCGACCGCACTAGTAGCGCAATAGCTGTCTAGTGGGTGTAAAATGAAATACAACCGCACTAGTAGCGCAATAGCTGCCTAGCGGGTGTGAAGATACGTCAGATAGTGAGCAAATTTTGTGGGTATATGCAGATGATATGTGATGTGAGGTGATTAACCAATGTATTAATTGAATTAAACTCCCTGTTTGTGGATGTAGGTTTTTGTGTGAGCAGATGGCTCTATAGTAACATCAAAACCTCGGGATGGCTCCGGCATGGCTTCAAGGATCTGAGATGGCTCCAGCATGTGTTGATGGCTCCAGTATGCACTGATGGCTCTGGTAGGCACTGATGGCTCCAGTGTGACCAATGGTCTCGGGGTGGTTGGTGGGTTTGACATGGTTGGTGATTTTGTGGCAATTTGTGGGCTTTGATTTGTCGTGAGATTTTTTTTTCAAGGTGGTTTGATGGCTCTGATGATGGATTTATTGTTGTTTGACGGATTTTTTTGTGGACTTTGTAGTGAGTGAATGGTTTTTCATGGGTGAACAATTAAACACAGTTGCATGACTTGTTGGGAGTTCCCATCATGGTTCTAGGATTTCCATGGATGGCTCCAGGATGACCTTGTGCTGATTGACCATGACGATGCTTTGGCTGGTTCACTTTAATGACACTGAGGGGAAATGGAAGTTTTCGCCTTTGATGTGGTCGCACCCTGGGCGGGCTGCCTACGTACTCAATTCCATATTGAGATCAGACCATACGTAGTTCGATCTTCTGTGAGCAAGGTCTTGGTGACGAAATGGCTCCGACAGGGATTTGAAGTGGCTTCTGTATTGTTCTTGAACTGTTGGGATGGCTCCCGTGTAGCTCTCGAGATGGTTTCAATGTTTTGAGGATGGCTCCTGTGTAGCTCTAGGGATGGTCTCATTTTTTTTAGGGTGGCCCCTGTGTAGCTCTAGGGATGGTCTCAATGTTTCGAGGGCAGCCCCTGTATGGCTCCAGATTGGCTTTAGAAGCGGTGTCGAAAGGGATTGAGTATGGCAGTGGATGGCTCCGGGATGATCTTCGTATGCCTCCGGATAGCTCTTGAATGGTTCGATGTAGCTCGGTGATAGCCCGGGATGGCTCTGAAGAGGCTAGATATAGCTCGATGATGGCCTAGGATAGCGCCGTAATGGTTCGATGTAGCTCAAAGATGATAGCCTAGGATGGCTCCGACTTGACTTCCTTTGATAGGGAGTTACGCTTCAATAGCGGCAGCTGAAGTCTACTTTCGGCGAGACTAGGCAGAGTCTTACCAATCATATGTAGATGATGAAGTGCTTATGATGTAAATAAATGCTTGATACGATGCAAAATGCATATGCAATTTTTGGAGAGAAGGTACGGTCTTATATCTATTAGTATGAGGTTTACGAATATAAGACATCTTCGGTTCTATCTCGAGTGATTGTTGAACTGGAATGCGTGAATCACTTCCTCTCCTGGAGGGATGTGGGTCAATCTCTCGTGAGTATGGTTGTGTGTGCTAATGTTGTGATGATGCTCTTGATGCTCAGAGCAGTATTTTCCTTAGAACTTCTTTCGAGGTTCTGGACTTTCCGATCCTTACAAAGTCCTCACATGCAATGGGGTAGGCTGTTTATGATTTGGTGCTTCAATCAAAGATTCGCTCGCACTCGGAAGACCTTGTGCAGTAAGATCGCACTCACTCGCTCATAGTCCCTGTGTTATGAGGTGGGACATGTTGATAACAAGCACGAAGCTTATGATTCATGTTTCAGATCTGATACTTTCAGTTAACGCTCATCGACTTATGAGTCAGAGGTCTTTATTGGGTTGTATGGGGCTGAGGGGTATGATGTATGTTGCATAGGACTGGAGGATTTGTTTAGAATTGTGGAGCTTTTGTGCAATAGAGGACATGTTTCGCCTTTGCCATGGGTGGAATGATTAGACGGGTTTCGATAACCCCTTATCGGTTTCTTCTGGACATCATTGGTCCTTTCGGTTTGGATTTCTCCTTCTTGCCTTTTTGGCGTACGATTTGAACTTTCTTCTCATTTTTCTTTTGTGAAATTGCATTTGGCTCTTCGATTTTCTCAATCGTTCTTTGCTTTGTATTTTGGCTTTCAGCTTTGGAGTTGCATTGACTCATCGATCTTCTTGAACATTTTAGTGTTTTTTTTGGTGTTTGGCTTTGGAGTTGCATTGACTCACTGATTTCTTCAAACATTTCATTTGTTGTTTTTGTGAAAGATGGTGGGGGAGAGACCATGGCTCTGGCTCCTTCGAGATCCTCTATTGCAAGGGTGAGTAAGTATGTGTATGTTGGGCATGTTGTGGAGTTCACAGAAAAAGGTTTATCGTGAAAGGCTCAGTGAGGCTCACTAAGGGATTATGTACAGGGCAATCAAAGCTTTTTGGTTTTGTGGAGATTTTTATTCCTAAGTGCCTTGTCATTCTCATTAGTCTATGATTGTTTTCTTACTATTCTCTGATCTTTGCATGAATCATAGTTCGTATCCTGTTTATCGACATTGATCTCACTATGTATTGTGCCTCTCCATGTGTTGAAGGAATGCACAAGTCACTCGTGGTTTTACCTCAATTGGAATTCTCCACCTTCCTTCATCACTCAGTGGATTGTCCAAAACACTCATTTAAAAGTCAAAGGAAAATACCGCTCTTTGCAGACTACTCACTTGGTCTGTGGTGTTGATTTTGATTGGACCCTTGTGTGAATTGACGGGTCGAGATTTTAGTGGTTCACGCACTCTGTTCACTCATCTCTCAAGATTTTTCCCAAAGATGTCGTTTTGATACGAGAGTATGCAAATGCGAATATCTACAATGCAATCTATTGTGGTAATATGGAATTACTATGTATAGGATGCATGAAATGCTGAAAATGATGAATGGAGATGGTTGACTGAATATTTTTTTTTGTTTTTTTTATGCAATGCATGAGTGGTAAGGTTACACCTAGTCTCGCTTGAGTCAATTCCAATTGATGGTCAATGAATCTCGTCCCATCACGATTGGCCTTGAAGGTGGTCTAGTTGTCGGGGTCATTGTCGGGGAGTAGTTCTCGATCGGGATCAGGTTAGTGCTTAGCTCCTGAACATCTAAGGAGTGACAACTCCCACATGGTGGCCCCATGATTGGTAAAGACTGTTTTTTTTAGATTTTGAATGTATGCATTTTTATTTGGATTTTGGATGTATGCATTTTTTTTTTGGATTTTGGATGTATGATTTTTTTTTTGGATTTTCAGATATACAATTTTTTTGGATTTTGTTGTTGTTGGTCTCTATGTACATGTATGCCGAATGGGAAGATGCTTGAATCCCTGGTATTTCTTGCTATTGCTTTGGGGGTCACACTTTCACTCGTGGGCAACCCGGTTAATCATCTGCAAACACAGTCATTATGACAGAAAAAAGAATATGACAAATGTGAATGTTAGCATGCTTTGAAAATGGGATGAATGCTTGTATGTGATGTTCTGGGAATGCAACATGTGATTATGCAATTTTTCTGAGATGGGTGTGATTCATGCATGATTAATGAATATGAAATGATCGAAGATGGGAAGAAGCAATTCGTATGTGCTACAAGAAATCAAGTTTTAGAAAAACAGTTTTTAAAATACGTGTTTCCGAAGTGGTGGATTTTCTCAATAGGAATTTTGATGCTCGGTCATTCGTAAATAAATAGGGAGTGAGGAACCCTATACACATTGATCTAAAAAATTCAAAGGGAATGTACAACCTATACACGAAGTCTATTCAGAAATTGAAGAGAGAAAAGAATGCTAGGGAAAACCTATAATCAATTCTAAAAGTCATTAAATGGGGGAACTTGAGCTTAAAAAATTCTCCCGAATTCTCTTCTGCTTCGTCTTCGAGCTTCTGACTGATTGCTTACTCATGTGCGGGCTCCTGATTGGTCGTTCGCTCGTCTTCGGTTCTTGATTGGCTGCTCGCTCGTCTTCGAGCTCGAGTGACAAAGTGGTGCTACATCCAGAAAAACGGGTTGGTGCTCTTCTGACCCTCAGCAGCTTCAAACTCGGACAGTTGTTTCTGGTCTTCATGTCGCTCGACTTGGGTGGTGCAGCTCTGATTTTTGGTTTGAATTGTCGTTGATCTTCATGCGCTCCACTTGCTCCGATGAGGAAATGAGGGGCATTTTTTGAGAAAGGAAAGGTGAATGATCGAGCACAAAATCATTGTGAAAATCCACCACTTTTGTGAAAACACGAATGAGTAGTACACTCCACGGTAATGATCGCTGCTTTTGAAGGTGGGTTGAACTTCAAAAATAGTGGGTCACCACAGGGACTAAATCATTTATTTTGAAATACATTTGTGAAAATCAATTTTGAAAACTGTTTTCGAAAACTATTTTTAAAATAAAATCCATGAAAAATGTTGTTCCGAAATTCGTTTATGTAAAGTAGGTTTTCTTGAAATCTGTTTGTGAAAATAGTTTTTGAACCATATTTGTGAAAACATTTTTTTAAAAATCATTTGTAAGTAATAGATTTTTGAAATATATTTTTGCAAACCGTTTGACAAAGTTTATTTTCTAGAAGACTTTGATTGAAACCGTTTTTGAAAACTGCTTTGGAAATAACAATTTTCAAATCATTTATTTTTCAAATTTAGAAATGAACGGCTTTGAAGATATTTCATTAGAGTGTTTGACATGATTCATTTTCTGATTTTTGCTCATTTTAAAACGTGATCACACATAGATGTAAGCGCAAAGTGAAATCATGGGCTGATTTTATGTGGAGCTGAGTGCGAATGATTGGGATAATTACCTTCCAGGTCAATCAATGCTTCCATACCACCGGGGGAACCGTCGTCCTTCACTGTTCATCTCTCGGGATTTATCTCTGTTATGCCTTGTGGGGCACATCATCAAGAAAGTCCGGAGTGCTTAAGTTTGAAAGGTCAGGATATCCGAAGTGATACAGTCACACGAGCCACGGCCGGGGATTATCACAACATACTCACTTTTGGGAAACTTGGGAAGTACTGCATGGGAACGGTCTCCCCATCTCCTGCATTCGATCACGATAAGTGTGTTCTAAAGTCCAAATTATTCGCTGACTACGCTATGTCATGTATGGGTATCCGTAAATACGGGATCCGCTATGAATTTGTAGTACGACATTGGGCTTTAAAGACACCCGTGGTGCAGAGGAATCATGGAGAACAGAGCCCATGCAATCTTCAGGGTAAGGCAAAGGGTGGTCAGACAGGCGGCATACAAGGGGGTGACTACCCATAAAATCCGTCCTAGACACTGGACCAAGCAGCTGGACACTGAAGGCTCAGAGGTCACTATATGCTGGCTTGGACTCGAAAAGGGAGAGTATTTTGGATCATGAGTTTCAAGGCGTCGGTCTTGGACCGTATTACTCGTGGGTTAACTCCTTCTAGGAAGGACCCAACTCATGGGGAATCTACCGTGGACGCCGGTTGGGATCCCGTGACATGTGGATGAAGCGGTGACACAAAGGAATGCATGTCCTACGCTACCCGATGCAGTAATAGGTTGACTCCTTCTAGGAAGGTCCCATTTACAAAAGTAATAAATGAACAATAACAATTGAAATATTATGTCATGCATGAAGAGCAGTAACATAAGATAGTAAACACACAACAATAAACAAAAGTAAATCATGCAAACATCAAAACACACATGTGGCACTCAAGGCCAATCTCGAACTTTGAACTCTCATCTTAACTATTATCTCAGTGCACACTCTAGTGTGGAGTAGAGTAGTCCTAATGACTTTTAGATTAATCTCTTGAAGGTTTTGAAAGAGGTTGGGGAATCCTGACAATTTTGAATAGAGTTCAGTCTTCCTTGAGTTTGAGAAAAACTTACTCAAGTTTTCCCATCAGAGTTGTCATTCTGTGGAGGGTGATTTTTCGGTACGAGGGGGTCTATCTAAATATGGTCTAACTAAGAAGCCTAGATCCTAGAAATTACCATTATGTGGAGGGTGAAAACCCGTTATTCTTGGCATCCCTCAAATACCTACTAAATCGTCCGTCTTTCCCAGAAAGCATAAGGGGGAGTGCAAGTGTGCACTACACCCGCTCTCGATGGGCTCCACGCGGAATTATGCCCTTAGGGCAGAAATTGACTAGAGTCGCCACCTAGTTTGACCTAAGGAACTAGGAAGGGAGGAGAAGGATGGTTCTAAGAACCGTTTGGTTGACTCTGAATTGTTGCCTATGGATAGTACTTATCTGATCATACCAGAGATTCTGTGTGGGTTTGCACTGGGTTACACCCTTGGAAGTGGCAATGACCACGACTTCGGATTGGTGCCCGAGGAAACCTCGGTCTCCAATTGTCGGGATTGCCTTCTTTCAAAACCTTATTAAAGAGATTCATTTCGAAGCCAAGGATAGGATTAGGACAGGAGGAGAGAACGAGTGGGTGAGGTGAGCATTTCTGCCAAGCTAGCGCCAAGAAGAAAAATTGATGAACTCGAATGAGTATAGAATGAAGGTTGGGAAAACCGGGGGTTGAGTGAATAAACAAGACATCAAGTTGATGGTTTGAAGCTTGCGGGAAGCCAAAGGAGTTTGGGGTGTTTTAAGAGGTATGGAGAACACAATTAGTGTGGGAAAAAGCGTTTTTTATTGGAATGGGGTCGCACCCTAGATGGGCTGCCTACGTACTCAACTCCCTGTTGAGATCAGACCTTACGTAGTTCACGGATCTTTGGATGGTGAGTTCTTTTGAGGTAATTGAGGGTTGAAAGTGCACGGGTTGTTTGGGGTGAGATGGGTGAGTGCAAAAAAAGGGTATTTTGATTGATTGGGGTCGCACCCTGTGTGGATTGCCTAGTACACTCCCTATTGAGATCAGACCCTTACGTAGTTCAGGATCTTTAGGATGGTTGAGTTCTTCTGAGGTAATAGAGGGTTGAAAGTGCACGGGTTGTTTGCAGGTGAGATGGGTGAGTGCAAAAAAGGGTATTTTGATTGATGTGTGGTCGCACCCTGTGTGGGTTGCCTACGTACTCAACTCCTGTGAGATCAGACCTTACATAGTTCAGGAATCTTTAGGATGGTTGAGTTCTTTTGAGGTAATCGAGGGTTGAAAGTGCAAGGGGTTGTTTGGAGTGAGATAGGTGAGTACAAAAGGGTATTTGATTGATGTGTGGTCGCACTCTGTGGGGTTGCCTACGTACTCAACTCCCTGTTTGAGATCAGACCTTACGTTTCAGGAATCTTTGGGTTTTGGAAGTTTTGATGTTTGTGGAGTTTGAAGATATTTGAGGTGTTTGAGATTTAGAAAGGTTCAGAGTTTCAAGAAGTTTCGGGTTTGGGATGCTAGTCTGTGAGGCGCTCGGGTCTGTGAGACGTTTGAAACCTTGAGATATCGAAGTCTGTAAGATGCTTAATCTGTGAGACACTCGGGTCTGTGAGACGCGTAGGTCTGTGAGACATTCGAATCTTGGAATGACAAAGTCTATGAGACGCTCGAGTCTATGAGACAATCGGAGTGTGTGGGGAAATGGAATGGAATTGAAGTTGAAATGAAATCGAAGTTGAATGAATTTGATTTGATTGGAAAATGAATTGAAACTAAATGGAGTTGAATTGAAATTAGATTGATTTTTGATTGAAAGTGGAATTGAAATCGGATTGGAATTGAAATTGAATTTGAAAGTGAATTGGAATTAGAATTGAATTTGAATGAATTTAGAATGGAATTGAATTGAAATTGATTTGAAATGAATTGAATGTGAATTAGGCTTGCATTGAATTGAATTGGAACGAATTGAATTTGGATTGGCTTGAATGAATGAATTTGATTGAAACTGAGATGAATTGGATAGAAATTGAAGTTGTGGGTCAAATTGAAAAAGTGGACTGGATTTGGGCCTTGAAGAAGTGGACCGGGTTTGGGCCTGGAGAAGTGGGCCGAGTTTGGGCCTTGGAGAAGTAGACCGGGTTTGGGCCTTGGAAGATGGGCCAGATTTTGGCCTTGAAGATTGGTCAGATTGGACCTTGGAAAAGTAGGCCAGATTTTGGCCTTGAAAGATTGGTCAGATTGGACCTTGGAAAAGTAGGCCGGATTTGGGCCTCGATTGGTCTTTGAAATGGGCCTCGATTGGGCTTTGAAATGGGCCTCGAATTGGGCTTTGAAATGGTCCTCAAATTGGGCTTTGGAATGAGCCTCGAATTGGGCTTTGAATGGGCCTCGAATTAGGCTTTGGAATGGGCCTCGAATTGGGCTTTATTTAGCATTTGAAGTGAATTGATGTTTAGATGTTGAAATTGACTGATTTTGAAATGAAATTTGATGATTTTTTATTACCATTGGAATGTTGATTGTGCATTTTATTCTGACATTAAGGGATGATTTGAAAAGTTTGAGGAAAACGGGTATTCCTCACATGGACCGTGTCTAGGACCCGTATGCATTGAGGATATCCCGAACCTGGAGCTTTTCTACAAAGGGCGACCTATGGGCTAATTAGGGTTTCCTATCTTGGACCTCTATATTGCGCTGGACCCAACAATTGCCAAACTAATCTATACAATATGAGCATATAATACAGATAATTATGAATTTGAAATGGAAGAAACAACCAAGCAAACATAACATGAACTTTAACGAAAAAGTTTTGGTATATACACTGGTTCCTAAGATGTGGGTTGCTAGTAAGTTTTATTAAACCCTTTTCTAATTTTTTTTATGGCCACACAAAGGATAAGCACAAAACGAAAAAAATGGAAGACAACCTAACACAAGAATGCTAAACCCAAATTATTTACCATTGTAGAAACCTAAACCCAAATGTTAGCCCAATTTTTATTTATCCATTCTCGATTTGGCCTAAAGCTCCAAGTTAAAACTAATAAAAATGTGAGTCAAATCCGGCGTTACTACAAACCCATTTTGTTAATCTCTTAACATGAATCTAGACCAAGCTACTAGTCTTTGTTTCCACTTTCACGTGCTGTTTTATTGTCATTACCAAACCAAAATACCGCCTAAATCAAACAGATACACATACAGATACACATATTCCATTTTCACGTTTGTTTCAATCGCACATAGTCGCAACAAACGAAGAATACACAGATCCATGCTAGTTTAACACTCATACATCATCTGAATCACGCCATCAATCAAGAGAAATCAAAGAAATTTGAGTAATGAAATCAATACCGGAAATGGAGAGGCAAAAATTTTCCTGCGAAACAAAATATAACAGATTGAAGCAAAGAGACTAGAAAAACATATAGGTTTGTAGCTGAGGGGATTAGTCCAAAAAAAAAAAGGAAACCGAACCATGATTAAGAAAAAAAATAAAAAATAAAAAAATGAACGGTTTAAGAATCCAAACTCTACTCGCGTGAGCTAGGTTACTGATTTTCCAGAAACCGACATGGTTCCATTTCTATTCCCTTGTCGGACAGCAGAAATGTGCAGTGAAGCATGATGTTCCTTATTCACCCGTTGAAGTTTGAAGAAAAATGGAGGCAGAGCATATATGCTCCTTGTTCGCCGGCGCGAGTGAAGAGAATGGCAGAGGAGGAGGTTCACCAGTCGGTCTTGAGAAACAGACTGAAGAAGGCGTTAGAGTAAGCGTTCCTTGTCGCCAGCTGGTTGCAAAATTATTTTGAGCAAGAGATTGAAGAAGCGCAGAGCAAACGATCCTCGTCGCAGTTGCCTCGGTCCGGGGTAGCGCTGGTTTTTGAAAGGGAGTTCCGAAAAGGGGAAACCAAATATTTCCTGCAAAAGATGAAATACGCGGAGCAAGACGAACAAACGGGTTAGATTGCAAACATAATTAGACAAACAAAGCAGAGTTGAAAGAAAATGATATGGTGGTTGCAAATCGATCCCAAGAGAATCCGAGAAGTCGCGCAAATGCAGCCAGGGGTTTCGAAGATTGAATTCGCAATAAGGAGACGGTCTCCAGAATTTGAAGTCGGAGAGATGGTTTCGTTGTATTCACGATTGAATCTTCAAAGCCGATAGAAGGGCAGTAGCATCAACAGAGAGTATGGAGCTGTGTTTTCCTTGAAGAAGATAGATGAAAAGAGACCGTGGAGGGAAGTCGATTGGCTGAAAAGTGAGGAAGAAGAGAGGAGGGTCATCTGCCAGGATCTTAGGTTTTTTTTTTTGAACTTCTGGAGATCGACCACCATGGAAGCGGAGAAGATGAAAATAATCGGGGAGAAGTCCGGGAATCCGATGGATGCTATCGGCTGGTCTTCTTTTATAAAAAAATCTCTATAGTACGGGTTTTGGATGCTGGAGCTAGGGTTTTTTGGGCAGACAGGTGATTTTTTTTCTATGGGCCGGTTTGACCCATATTTGACCTCGGGTCAACTGCTTTGAGCCGTGTTTGGCAGGCTTGGCAAGTAACAACAAAAATAAAATGGAACTTTCTGCTCCCTGAGAGTATTGAACCCTGGTGATGGCCTTCCTCACCTCAAAGACTAACCAACTATACTATTACAACATTCAATATATTAATGCAGGACTTTAAGTGATAATTTTTTAAACGAGCTGAATGATCTAAAACTCGTTATACAAATGAGAGAAATAACGTTAATGCTCTAATTCGAACTGAATAATCTTTAAGAATGCTAGCGTTTACAATGTAAATGTACAGTAAGACGAAAGAATTTAATCTAATAAAATGTATTGTTTTATTTTGGAAGGACACAAGATAATAGATAAAACAACATAAAATAATGATAGAAATAAATAAAAGTAAAAGGACCACAAAATGATTGGAAAAACACTGAAATAATGATGATAAAATAAAAGCAAATACTAATGAATAAGATACATGTTAAATAACAATAAAAGAGATGAATAAACAAGCGATGAATAAGATAAAATAACAAATAAATGACTGGATAAACAAATAAGTAGATTAATATAGACTAGAACTAACATAAAAATAAACGAAAAGGGACGGGTCCGAAAACGGATGAAAGTTGAGAATTTATTTTAAAAGAATTTTTTTTTGAATGCCTTGAAAATGATCTAAAAAGTTTGTCATAAAATGACGGTTTTATTTTGGTATGTACATGAATAAGTTTTGAAAAGAAAGGCGATGACCCTTTTATTTTATTTATTTTCTGAATTTTGCTTTATGAGGTGAGAATTTTTGGTGTCTACACATCCGATTCTTCATTCCTCATAACTTGTAAGTAGGAATCCTTGCAAACATTACTGATAAGATTGTTCACTAAATCCTGTTTCCTCATCCCTTTCTGAAGTCCTTCTTTTTCTTCAACACCCGCCTGCTCTCGTCCGTTTCTTGAGAAGCTTGGAAGCAGAAATCCATCATTAGAGCGCTACCATGGGAGCGGCACCAAAGCCGATTCACCACCGAGACAACAATTGTGGCGGATTCACTCCACTTCTTCTACTAACCAACCCTATAGGACAGGAAGGAGTCGCCGTGGATGGGCAAAGAAAAGGAATCAGAAACTCAATGAGGAAGGAAGCTGCCGTGTGCGATTGCCGCCGTGGGTTTTCGAGGGGAAAACCTAGAGGACAGAGATGAAGCGCGTGTGGAGCGCGTTCTTTCTCATTTCTCCCGTCCTTTAATGAATATTTCTAGCTTTCGTATGTTGGGGTTTCCAATTTTATGATATTGTTCTTACTTTAAAATTTTCTAAAATATTTTCAAAAATTATAATATTACCCAAATTTTATGATATATTATAAATAGTACCCAAAACACACTAATATTTTCAAAGATTATAATTTACTCAAAACTTATAATATATTAAAATAGTGCCCAAAACACACACTAATACTTTCAAAAATTATAATATTCACCCAAAACTTGTGATATATTACGATTAGTGCCCAAAACACACAAATTTACCAAAACACATCTAGCACCACCTGGATAATATTATTGACGCTGACGAGGACTACGAGGGGCACATTCAATAGTATAATTTTATGAATTTAAGGTTCTTTTAAGTTAAATTTAGGTAAAAAAATTGGACAAAGGTACTGTTGATAGTGATACCATTTTAACAAGTCACACGAAGTGGCAACATAACAAATTCAAAGTTGAATCTGTTATGTTGCCATTTCGTGTGACTAGTCAAAACGGTGGTCTCGTTGACCGACACTTCATGTGACTAGTGAAAAAATCGGGCTTTTCCGACGAATTTATGAGCTTTTCCAACGATGGGGTTCTGTAAACCCACTTCGTATGACTAGTGAAAAAATTCTGAATCACAACCGGGCCGGGGGGTCATTTAGCGGGCGCTTGCGCAGCCCACTTCTACCCAGCGCGGGCGCGGATGGAGACGACGCGGGCTCGGCTGGAGCGTAGACGGCGCGTCGCGGGAGTGGCTAGAGCGCAGACGGTGAGGGCGTGGACGCGGTTACAGCGGCGGCGACGCGGGCACCAGCTGGTGGGACGCGTTTTTTCGACTGTTTTCCAACTGTCACCAGCTGGTGGGACGCTTTTTTCGACCGTTTTTCTTACTGTTTTACCTGTTTAGATGTTATATAGGTCTACGTTCACTCATTCGTCATTTAATTCACCATCATTCTCACCCCAAACAGAAACAATTAATACTTCCGTTCAGTCACATGATACTACTCGTAAATAAGAAAACTACGTACTTAAAGAAGAAATAACAATATATCAAACAAATTATCAGAAAAGTAGATCATAACAAAGTACACAAAAAGATGAACACGTTGGAGCAAACGGAACGACAAACGGGACTATAACAAAATATAGCGATTATAAGACCGGAACCCGACTGTGACGCTAACAGTGAAGGACCGGCGCCGACACCGGAAAGGAGGGGGTCCCAGTGTTGACGCCAGTAAGGAGGGAGCGGCACCAAAAATGAAGGAACCGCGCCGATGCCAGGGAGAAAAAGGGGGCGCCGACGGCGACACTAGGTTTCATCTGCTACTCAGGAATCATTTTTTGCTTTTTCTAATAATTTTTTAACAAATTCTGCCTACATTAGCACCTAAATTGCTAAATAAGCCAGGAAAAAGACCTCAGAAATGGACCCTTCGTGAGTTCTCCTCGATGTTAACATCATCTGCGCACTTGTTATAGATTTCTAGAACGTCACCTCCTTATATAATGAAATTTGGGTGCACCTCGTGATATGTCACAAATTGTGGGTAAATATGATAATTTTTGGAAAATATTGAAGCAAGGGCAAAACGGTCATTTTCCAACAGAGCGAATTGGAATTTCGATTGCGCATAGTGACCCTCATTTTAAATGTAAGTAATTTTGGAGAGGAATCTGGACTTAAAAATTATCCAGATTCATCTTTAAAATGACTTACATTCAAAATATGAGGTAGCATTAGTTATTTTGTTTGGCTATTAGTAGTATAATCTGATGATTGTTTTGTCTTGGTATATGTGTAGTTGTTTTGAAAACTACTGATTGACAGTTTAACACTTTTGCAATTAGTTAAATTAATTATTGGTAGTGCATTAATTTATAATTTGAAACAATATTTCATTAAAAATAAACAAAGTCACTACTAACAATTGTTACAAGATAAGTAGTTTGTTGTCATCAAAGATCCGTACATACCCAGAATTTGACATTTTATCAGAATTAATGTCTAATATTACCACTAATAGCATAAGCAATATGGTCACACAGATCAATCATACTCAATGGATCTACAATCTCATCCGGGTCGTCTTCCAATAGAATGGCTCCTCCTCCTTCTCCGAATTCTACTTTATAAAGACAAGCTGAGCTGCGAAACATGCACTAATAATCCGACTATGATCATTCAGATCATAAGGAGGTACCATAGCTAGCATCTGCCATTTTTCTTTAACACTTCATAACATCTCTCAATGCCCATTATTATGCGAGAAGTTGTCATGATATAAGTTCTCTAAGTTCCATAATCTTTAAAACTTTAAAGCACTCTAGATCATACCCTAAAACTATCTATTTTTATTTGCCCTAAGCACACTCATGACACCATAATTAGGTTGGTTTACACTCCTCATGATTTTTTCCATTCTTTTTGCACACTAGTATCCTAGAATACATTTGAACACTTGCTTACATTGAATATTCCTTCTTGTGGGTTCCTTTTTCTTAAGGTCAAGTAAGTAGATTAGTGTGGGGGAGTTGATAAGTGGTGAAATAATGTTATATTAGGGTCTTTATCCACTTCATTCTATTTGATGGATGACCTATTCATCATTTTATAGAGTATTTTGTGATTATTAGTGAACTTATACATTTTGTATATTAATAGGTAAAAGCTCAATTGAGGTGTTTGGAAGACTCAATAGAGGTCGTGGCAAAGATTTAATGCTTTGGGAAGTATATCAAGCTCAACGGAAAGTTTCGGGATGATATCAGTGCAAATAGAGACATTTTAGAGTGGACCTCCTCAGGTAACTGCCCCATGTAGGTCGGTCAGAATTGTCTCCGCAGTTACTGGAACAAGCCGACCCAGGGCGACCACCACATGTGGGTCGGTCAGACTCACCTTGAATCCACTGGAATGGACACCCATAACGACCATTCCATATGGGCCAGTCAGAAGCTACTACGCTCGATCGACCCAGGCAACCGCGCTAGGAGGGTCAGTCGGACTAAAATTCATGCACGTGACGACATCTTCTCCCGGAGGCAACCGACCCACATGGGTTGGTCAAACATAATTTTTGCCTAGATCTACGTTTTGAAAAGGGGATTTGGGCACACTTCTCTCACTTTCTCATACCACTCGACTCCAGCTCAAAAACAGAAAGAAGGAAAAAAAGAAAGAAGAAAAGAAGATAAGAAAATAGGAGTGGAAAAAGGAGGAAGATTCCACCTTCCCTGAAGCTCCCAAGCTCCTCCCTTGGCTACTTTTTACACTTATCTTCTGTTGCACTTCTTAATAGTTAAGTAAACTTCATTTGTATCCTAGGATAGGGTTTGGCCCTAAGCTTGTGTTTAATGTTATCTAATGACTTTAGCCTTCTTTGAGTGAAGAGGTTTGATTAATTAGATAAGATTTGATTATTCCATGATTTGGGGAATATTTATATTAGGTTTAATAGATAATGAGAGAATGAGGTATGTTTATGAGTTAATTGGGTGTTTTAGGTGATTCCCCACTATCCTAGGTAGGGGCGGACCAAGAATTTCAAACTTAGGGGGGGCATTTTTTTTAAACTATATATATATCAATGCTAAATTATTTTAAAAAATAAATAATAAAAGTTTAAAATAAAAAATACTTACAATTTGGTTTAAAGGTTTATATTTTAAATATATATAACTATATACTATTTTATAGATGTTTTCTAGTACGGAAATTAAGGGGATAATTTTTAGACTACTTTATCCTTACTTTTTAGAAGGAATAGGGAAGTTGTGAGTGAGAAAAAAGTAAGGGGTAAATATGAAAATCGAGTGGTAAAAAGGTCAAAGAACATCTTATATTTTGAAAAAATGACAAACCCAAAACATCATTTATTAAGAAGAGAAGGTACATGGTGACGATTACAAGAACTCATTAGCTAATTGACTTTAAACTAATATCTAATAAACACAATTTTTTTTTAATATTTTGGAAGTAAGTTTCAGTTCAAATTATGGTTATAAAAATAATAATGTATAAAATATAAGGCACTTAATAACATCAATTAATGTCTAAGTGCAGTTTATTAGTTTAATTTTATAACACTAAACATATTAAAATGGACTCATGTTAATTAAAAATAATAACTATAATTAAATTTTTAGACAATTTTAATAAATTAAACTTAATATATAATATAATAAACTATATTATATAAAACTAGTAATAAAAAAAGTGATATCATCAACCCTTAACAATTAATGTGGCTCTGCCATTGATCCTAGGGTACTTCTCCATCTATTCCATCTAAAACCACTGTAGATTACTTGTTTACTACTTTTTTATCATGTCAACCAAACAACCAAGCCTACCTCTAGCTAAACCCCCATTTACTGTTCTTTTGTTACAATTACTAGATACCGAATCTAGGAATTGAGAAACCAATTTCCTTGTGGATACGACACTTGTTGTACTACAGTGATTTGGGGTGCACTTGCCCTTTTGTGTGCTTATGTTAATACCGTTATAGTATTTTATAACAAGGGCTTAACCTAATTTTTGAAATTTTGATTCCCGTTACCACGTGGGCTGTCCGAAACACCGGACAGGGAGTCCGAGGTCACAGACACGGCGTCCGTGATCCCGGACCACCTACGGACGGGGTTTTCTGGTTGATTCAAGTGGAGTTTTGTTACCAAATTTCAGTGTATAATAAACTGATCCCTTGATGGTATTAAGCTCAAATTATCTAGTGATGAACATAAAGTTGAGTAAGAAGATAATGCTTACGACCTACTTGTTCAACGGACTAAAGAGCAAAGCCGATGATGATTGAGATAGGAAGAAGCACCAGATAGCTAAACAGAATACCTCAAACAAGTGTTTGATATCATGTATGTTGGCGTCGAATAATTTCGTTCATTGGAACAAACAAGTAAAAAGTAAAGTTATTATAGAATCGACGTTTGATGAAACAAGTTTCTCTGCCCTCACGCTGCCCAACGACAAATAATGTTTTAAAAGAAGTATTACTTCGAAAGATGTCATAGATCTTACGAATTCAAACACAAACTAAGGATTCCCTAAACGTCGAAATCACTGAGATAGGTGTCCTTACATTTAGTTCGGTGGAACAGCGAAGTAAAAGGTTAGTTAGATTACGCTGTACAACCTCTTAATTCAGACAAGAACTACAAATTCCTTCAACATCAAATTCACTGATATCCGTGTCCAAATTGTCAGCTTTTGCAGACTCATCTTCAAAAAGTTGTAGAGTCGAATGATTATGGCCAGTTAGTCAATACAGATGAATTTAAGTTCAATGTGGTTCAAATCCAATCAAAATCAATTAAAACTAATCAAAACCAGTCAAATTTAGGTCAAACCGGTTTAACATGGTCAAAAACTGGTAAAAAATCGGTTTGCCAGCATCGACACCTACCCTCCACAGCTGCCGTCAACGCCCGTCATATTCACCTGACATCGACGCCCGCCCTTCCTTCTTCCATCGACACCACCCTACTTTGTGGGCGTCGATGCCTATTCCAAGGGATTTTGTTGTCATATTTTTTGACATTTATGGACATTTTTTACTGATTTTTTATTTTGTTTTATTATGAGTTTAAATCTATTTAAAAAATATAAACTGAGACGGTATATAGAATGTCCCTCGTCGAAAAAAACATACTTGAATTTGTTATGTTGCCACTTCGTGTGACTAGTTGAAATGGTGCTACTATCAAAAATACATTTGTCCAATTTTTAAACCTTAATTTAATTTAAAACTACGGCAATTACATAAAATTATACCATTGAACGAGCCCTCATACGTCCTCGTTGATGTTAATGTCATCCGGGTGGTGTTAGTTGCGTTTTTGAAAATCAGTGTGTTAAGGACAATGTTTATAATATATTAAGTTTCTGATGAATATTATATATTTTTTAATAAGAGTAATATTTAAAACTTTATAAATTCTGAATACAACTCGACTAAGTATATATATGAGAACATGGGAGGCACGAAATAAAATAATTTTAGGTATAATAATTCGATTAAAAAACTAAGGAATGATAGATTATTGTAGAAATAAAATAGGTAGTCAATTATCGTTTAATAAAATCCTATTTTAGTTTGTTTTTTTTTTGTCAGAAAAAGGGAGGCGGGCCTCATTTTATTTCAGTACTTAAGAACATTATTCATCTTCCAGCATATGAAAAATGCAGGAAGGAGGAGCCAACAGCTCGTACATACCCTGGGATCTGTGAATCCCAAGCTTTGCTAAACTATCTGCTATTCTATTTGAGAGTCTAGAATTAAACACAACTTTCATATCCCAATCAGGGTACAACAGTTTATGACACTCCAAATAATAGGACGGATCGGCAGGTGATCAGGGCAGTTGTGGAAATAATCAACCAGCAAAGATGAATCTGAGCAGATGGTAACGTGCTCCAACTTATCTCTCTTGCGAATTCAATTGTGTCTGTAGGGCCAAGGCTTCAGAGTGCAGGATGCTTCTTCTTCCAAAAGACTTGATGAAGCCAGCAACCCATCTACCCTTATGGTCTCTAACGATCCCCCCAGCAGCCCCATTGCCTGCATTCAAATTAAAAGCTCATCAATATTGAATTTAAAATGACCTTCCTCAGGGGGAATCCAACACCTCCTCCCCTGGGGCCGATTATTACCAATCCCCTGTGACTGCACGGGAAGACCGGATCCTCCATTCGCCTTGTATTAGTCTGTTGGAGACAGCAAGAACAACCTGTCTAAAAGGGATGAAAATACCATTCATATTCTGGAAAATTTTCCTGTTCCTCCAAATCCAAAGGTTGTAACAGATTGTAGAGAAATAACAGAGTTACTCCTTTTCATAAGGAAAACTACCTGACCGAAGTATATTGTCTGAACCAGGACATCAAATCCTTACCATAAAAGGAAGAACAGCTAGCTTGGGGAGAATCATGTCCCATATCCTCTTCGTAATGTGACAGTCACGAAGGATATGTAAGGCCGATTCATGCTCCCCACAATAATGACACGAAGCATCCAAGGTCAATCCCATCATTACTCTCTTGAGTTGTCATGAGTTTGTTATGGCATACTTTCCAAGAAAAGCTTGATTCTCTCCTGAATCTGCAAACACCAAATACAGCTAAAAATGCTTGCACTGTTATTTCCCGATTTGGATGCATTACAGTTCAAGTTCTACTTTGACAAGAAACGATAAGCTGAGCTTACACTATAACAGCCATTGTTTTCTAACCTCCAATGAATATAATCATTCGCATAGTCAGAAAAAACAGTAAAGCCATTAATAGAGTTTAAAAGATTGTAGGAAGATACTTATCAAACTTGTCCCATAACCACCCTGTATCATCAGACCAGTAATCATCAACAGACATCTGCAAAAGCTGGTTAGGACATCACAAATAGCACGATTAGAAGATTCGGTTATCAACCCAGGAGTCAAGCCAGAATTAAAAGTTTACCATTACTCACAGACCAACAAGACCACCCTGCACCAGATTTGCCAACTTTGTATATTTTTCCAATTAACCGAACCTCTACTAGACTTAGGATTAGGATACTTCATGAGGAGAACCTCTTTATAGAAACTATGACCTTTGCTGACTAGATTCCAGATATTTTTGCCAAAGCAAGCGTAGTTCATGAGCTTGGCTTTCCTGATACCTAAACCCCCATCAGATTTTGGTTTACAGATGAGATCCCATCCAACATCATGCAATCTTCTAATATCCTCATTATGGCCCCACAAGAAATCCCGACATAACTTATCTATTTTCTCACAGATTCTGTTTGGGATCAGTTGACATTGCATAGTATAAATTGGAATAGAGGATAAACAACTTTTAACTAAGCAAAGTCTTCCAGCCATAGAAAGACTATTACACTTCCAACCAGCTAGTCTTTTCCTAATTTTAGAGAGTAATTCTTCATGGTTCAGATCACTATTTTGTCATGCTTAAGAAAAACTCCTAGATACTTACCAAACTTCTTAGTGATTGGCATACCTGATTCCATACCCAAAATTCTAGCCCTTTCAGGACTAAGGTTCTTGGAAAGCAAGATTGAAGAATTTTCTAAACTTACAGCTTGTTCGGAGGCCTTGCAAAAATCATTTAAACATGCACACATTATCCTGACTTGATTGGGAGTAGCTCTTCCAAACAGGACTAAGTCGTCCGCAAAGAAGCAATGAGATAGCAATCCCTTTTTCCCCAAAGTAACAGGTTTCCATTCCTTCCTATGGACACTATTACAAATGACCTGAGACAGCCGCTCCATACATAAGACAAAAATATAGGGGGGCAAGGGGTCCCCTTGCCTAATTCCCCTCCCCGCAAAAACTCGGAAAGGGAACCAAACCATGAAATCTGAAAAGTAGCTGAGGATATACAGTTCATAATTAGCAGTCTTAAACTGTCAGGAATACCAACAAATAAAAGAGTTTCATTAATGAAAGACCAAGATAATCTATCATATGCTTTGGTAAGGTCTATTTTCATGGCTAAACATCCATCCACAGCTTTGGTATTCTGCATGAAATGCAAGACTTCCTGAACCAAAATAACATTTTCAGAAATGTTCCTACCAGGAACAAAGCTACTTTGGCTATCTGAAATCCATTGAGACATAAAAGGCTTTAACCTGTTAGAAATAACTTTTGTGAGAATCTTATACTGCACTTGGCAGAGGGAGATGGGCCTAAACTGATTTACAGAAATGGGATGATCCACCTTAGGAATAAGGGTGATAATAGTTTGGTTAATCCTAGGGTCAATCTGATGGGTTCTAAAGCTCTCCCTGATAAACCCCAGCACACTAGGCTCAACTAAGCTCCAAAATTTCTTATAGAAAGCAACTGGGAACCCGTCCTTACCAGGAGCTTTAAAAGCACTCATGCTACTAACAGCTTTCTTGATTTCATCACAATCAACTTGTCTAGCTAAAATGTTAAAACTCTCCTGATCAAGGGGACTAAAATCATTGCCTAAATTAATCCTAGCATGGTTCTGCTCCGCACTGAAAAGATCCACAAAATAAGAGACCAAAAGATGCTTAAGCTCAGATTCATCAGAAATCCATTCACCATCAGAGTTTAAGAGTTTTGAAATTCTATTGTGGTTTCTTCTAAGCTTGGTTCTAGTATGAAAGTACTTGGTGTTTCTATCACCCAGGCGCACCCATTGGTCCCTAGATTTCTGTTTCCACAAAGTCTCCTCCCTCTGCAACCACAAATCAAGCTCCTTTGTCAATTTAGATTCAAGACCAACCAGGTGGTTCCCTCTGCCAGAGTCAATGGCACGCTGGATACCCTTGATTCTGGCCATGAGCCTCTTTTTATTTAAAGTAATATGGCCAAACACCTCCCTGTTCCAGTTACTTAAATGACAGCCAAGGAGATTGATAGACTCACTCAGATCAGAATTTACATTCCAATTAGCCATAACAGTTTTATAAAACTCAGGATGAGAATCCCAAGCTGCCAAGTATTTAAACGGTCTCTGATTATAACCAGAAGGAGGTTTAGGGCGAAAAACAAACAAAAGAGGACTATGATCAGAAGCAAATCTAGGGAGGATATCAACAAAAGCTTCAGGAAACAGTTTATTAAATTCAACCGTGCTCACAACCCTATCAAGTTTGGCGCAGGCTTTACCATTAGACCAAGAGAATTGATTACCAACTGTATGAATATCAAGAAGGCCCCTCCCATGAAACCAACTAGAAAACTTCCTATCAATTCCAAAATTTTCCGATTAGAGCGGTTTCTGTCAGAAGGGAAAAGGGTAGCGTTGAAATCGCCACCAACTAACCAAGCAATGTCATCCCTAGGCTGGATAGTGTTCAGGGCTAACCAAAGCTGATCTCTAATGCTAGCAACAGGTCTACCATAGACCGCAGTAAACAGAAGAAGTGCTCCCCTCCCTAATCTCACAGTGAACAAATTGAGTATCACTTCCTAAAATCTTAACACTAATGCAATTCTTCCAGAGGACCCAAATTCCACCACTAAAACCAGAGGCATCAACACGGAAGGAATTATCAAACCCTAATTTTCCACACACTGCATCAGCGACATTACCACTGATTCGAGGCTCCACAACAACAAACAAACTCGGGTTATGAGTTCTAATTAACTCTCTCATAGCTCTATGGAAACTCGTCTTTAGCGCACCCCTAACATTCCACAAAATGAAATTGTTTAACATAAATGAAAAAAACAATGAAAGGGTCACGTACCAACGCCACTCAACCGTGGACCTTTGTTTCGTCGAGAAGCCGCCTTCTGGACTGAAACCCGATTCTGGCTTGTGGTTGCTGCAGGATCCGGCCCCAGGCTGCCACTACCATCGATAAGCGGCAAAGCTACTGATCCCTCATCCCCAACTGGCAGAACATTTCCTTTTTGGTTAGTCTCCATGGGGGGTGAAGTCGAAGAATTGCCTAAACCCGACTCGATTCTTGTCCCCGATTTGCTTCCCCCAACCACTAAAGCTCTGGAATTCGAACTAGGCGGATGAATACCACCATTTGATTGATTTGGGGCGTGAGCAAGCATCTGAGAATCCTTGATACGAATCGCCTCTTGCGGACCCGAAAAATCCCGCTGCTCTTTCGACGGCTTCGCCTTTGCACCAGATTGTGTCTCATCCTCAACCTCAAGCACATTGAAACTAGGTTTAGTAAAAACGTCACGTTTCTTGGGGTTTTCTTTATTTGGGACCGGTTTTTTGGGCCTCCGAGATAAGTTCTTTTTCTTGGGAACCATCCAATCGCCGTACTCCTCGACAATATGGTTGACTTGAGAAACATTATTTTCATTGACCAATTTAACACCCTCCTCTTGGCGGACTTGCCCATCCCCTTCCTGAAACGGGCACGACTCAATCTTGTGGCCATAGCAGCCGCATTTGAAAACCATATGCAGACCCTCATACTCCACCTTCATGATACGACGCCGGAATTTATACTTAGCCAAAAGAGGCTTCGTGAGATCAACTTCTATTGCAACCCTAGCAAGCCGAGACTTCCCGAACAGAGAAGGCGACAGATCAATTTTCTTCACCTTTCCAACTTTCGCCCCAACCAAAGAGAGAAACTCTTCGTTATAGTATTCGTTAGGTAAATCTGGAAACCTAACCAATACCTCCAGAGAAGATAAAGCCTCAGTGTTGGGATTGAAATTTGGTCGCCACCTCCTAATCGACAGATAATGATCCATAACAGGCCAAGGACCTTCCGTCAAGACAAAGTTAAGATCCTCTTTATTATTGAACGTGACCTTGAAGAAACCATTCGAGAGGTCGTCCATGAAAAATTCTCCTTGTAGATTCCATCTAGCTTTTAGTCTATCGAAAAGAATATGCAAAGGAAGGGATTTACCCAGAAGCTTCACAATAAGCGCATTTCTCCAGGGAAGCCTGAATTTGAACTTTTGTTCCTTAGTTAGGCAGATTGACGGGCATTTTGGATCTTCCTCGTCCATCTCATCCGCATCGTCATCAGAGATACCATCGTACAAATCTTCAGTTTCCTGGGGTCTAGCCCCTGCGCCATCCCCAGCAATCGCTTCTTTGAAAGACATGACAGTATCACCAACTATCATCTGTTGATTCGCCTCTTCAGCCTCCCGAAACTCGCCCGAATTGCGAGCCTTCTTGGTTACTTGATGCGCCTCCTCAAATTTCTCAACAATCGTGCTTGTCTTCCCCGACGGAATTTCCATGCTTCACGGCAGGGATTGAATGCAAAACAGAAACGGAAAGAAAACCTAGGACGAGGCGGACACGAGATGTGTCTACCGACTACAGTAGGCTAAACTTCAAACGCTAGGTTAAATGATCGGAAAAGCAAGAGAGGCGGTGGGATACGACTCTCATTCTTGGAGTTAGCTCTTCACTATTAGTTTTTTTTTTATTGAAACGTGAATTATTATTAGTTTGATATAAAAGCCTAGTATAAGAAACTGGCAATCAAATGTCTCCCGATCTTTTTAATGTAATTTCATTTTTTTTTCTTCTAGAAAGCATCTTTTCAAAAATAAAACTTATTAACAGGGAAATTTAGAAGACATAGACTTAGAAAAATTGTTGTAGAGCAGACGATCGATCATGCGGGCACGCCAGTGCAAATTAGGTGTAGTCTGTCTACTTGGCAGTCCCGTCAGCTATTGACTGGATTATTTTGTTGACTGGATTGCTTTTTTATTATATTAATTTTAATTTGTTGTAACTTTTAAAATATAAGTTCAAAATGAAAAATTTATATCATTGTTCATCTAAATTCAAGCTCTTCAAAACAAGACCAGACATGGATATGTTTTAACAACTTTAAAATTTTATATTATTTACATGTATATATGTAGATATCAACCATACTTGTTTTAAAATTGGTATGCAAGAAGATATAATGAACCACATGACTTAAAATATATCATATAAATAATAATACTCATAATACATTACAAAACAATAACAATTTTTCGGTTCCAAATTTGTTATCTAATTCACCACTTATTAGTTAATAAATCATAATATCAATTTTAATGAATCATAATATCAAAATTAATGAATCATTTCTTTATTTTAGTGTATCATCGCACATAAACATATAAACTAAATTTTTACGCAATAACAATACAAAACAATATTTAGTATGTATGAAAAATACATGATTCACTATATAAGGTTTAAAATACACCATACAACAATAATAATACACTACAAAACAAAATTGATTTTTATCAGTTCTAAGTTTGTTATCTAATTTACCACTTATTTATTATGAATCATAATATTAATTTTAATGAATCACAATATCAAAAACTAATGAATCATATTATGATTTTAGTGTACCATCGTACACATGTAAAATAAAATTTTTACACAATAACACAACACAAAACAATATTTGGTACGTAAGAATAATAATGATTCACCAAATAAAATTTAAAATACACCATACAATAATAATAATACACTACAAAATAATAATGATTTTATCAGTTCCGAAGTTTGTTATCTAATTCACCACTTATTAGTTAATAAATCATAATATCAATTTTAATGAATCATAATATCAAAATTAATGAATTATATTATGATTTAGTATCATCGTATACATGTAAAAATATATTTTTTTAAGTTGTCAAAACATATCTATGACTGGTCTTGTTTTGAAGAGCTTGAATTTAGATGAACAATAATATAATTTTTTTATTTAGAATTATATATTAAAAGACAACATATCTACTGGTCTTGTAATAAAAAGACAACCCAATTAGCAAAACAATCCAATCAGCCTGACTAGGACTGTCAAATCAACATGCCGCACACATTTTTACGCGCCCTCCCGCAAGTAAAATTTACCCTGACCAAAAAACAAATATGTTTCAAAAATTACTATTTCTCTTATATAATTCCAATTTCCCATTTTCTATTTTTCCGGGCAAGTTTTTTTCTAATTTTCGTTGATGCTTAATGTGTAAAATTGATGAAGAGCATCAACTTGTCGTGTAATGACATCTTTAGATAAGTCTACAAGTCGTTTTGTTCCTGTTAGTATATTCGAAGCTAGTATTGCTGATGCTACTTTTAAATAGTATAAGATTATCTCCTTCTCAACCAAAGAAGCTATCAACTACGACATCATAAGACCAGCTTTTCCCCGAGTTTAGCTATCTCATCCCTCCACTTTTTCAAATTTTAATCTTTGGTTGGAAAGTTGGATGACAATCTAGGACTGTTTAGAGCGGGTTCACAAGCTAGTTCTAGCAATAGATATTTCTAAAACTATACAAATATCCCTCTACTAATTTATAGTACACAATTTTACGTCACGGTAGTCAACTACTGATGGTTCGTCTTCTCTATACCTGGTGATCAAGAACTGCGTCTCCTGCAAGAATCAGGTTGATCACGAAGTGGTTAAATTTCTCATGACCAGGTTTTTTTTACCAATAATAATATAAAGAAGGAAATATCATTTATGGGAAGGGTCAAAAGAGAAGAAAAAAAAAACCAAAGAGGGACGACGGCTTCCAACAATGAACACCGTTTATCAAGAAGATAGAACAATTACAGTGTGAAAGGTTAACGTTGTTGAGTTACCATGCATTCTCTGGACAAATCGCTGAAACTCCATGAAATTGTGTCTTTCGGTGAGGAGAGGACTGTATCTGTGGTAGGAAAATGACAATAGGTGCCTTCCGTCAGGATCATTTATGGGCTTGGCTCTCATTAGCAACTCATTATAGCCTTCTCTACTATGGCAAGATAGACGATTTTCACTGGAGATTAGAATGGAAGCCTCCCATGCTGCATTCGACACCTGAACAAAACAGGAAAATTGGTTATATGATATACCTTACATCATTACTCTAGAGATGACTGAATCTTTCTGGGTATAACCCTTTCATCAAACATAAAGATTGGTATTTCTTACGAAGTATGATCGAGCTCTTACGATATCCATCATAGGAAATGGTTAGAAAAAAGGAAGCGAGTAGGACAGACAAACATCGACAAATAATTTACAGTGAAGAATGTGTTCACACTAATTCAAGAACTTACTTGCCACATTAATCCATCACGATCAGCAACCGAATCATGGAAATCCTCCTGCTGACATAGTATGCCTACCTCGGCACATGCAAAATTCAGAGCAATTTCATGTTTCTTTAACATGGACATTATTGCAGCATAGCCATCACGGTTGCAAGGGTTATAATATCCAGCAGTCAGCTCAGCAGCATGACTGGCTGTCTTATACCACCAATGTATACCTGATAACTGCCAAGAAATTAAATTGGTATCAAAATATGGAAAAAACACTAATAGGTGGTTATGCACTTATGCCGCTGTACAGCTTTAACAGCCAAGAGGATCCGACAGGTTTAAATCAACTCATAGTGAGATCCTTTCTGTTTTGGCTGTATGCCTTCGCAGCATAAAACTGCAAGGATAATAGCTTCTCAACTGCAATTTGCTTTAAGCATAAATCATTGCCTAGAGGCCCTTGATATGTTTGCTTATCTAAAAGACAGCAACACTAGAAAAAGAACATGCAATTCCACTTGAGGAAGAAAAACAAGACTGCCTTCAAAACAATAATACAGCCCACTCACCTTTGCCGATATGCATGTTTCTTCAAAAGCTAGCTTGGCTAGATGTAGTACTCGGTCACCATGTTCAATCAGAACCTGAGAATACCAATTAAGAAAAAATCTACCATAATAGCCATCGTAGTCACCTCCATTGAAAAATCCAGTTTCATGTGGCTGAGAACTGTAGGAACCTGCATTATCAGGGCCTCTAGCCCAGAAAGGGTGTCCTCTTGCTTCTGCGGCCTTCCTTAGGCTTTTCAGCAGATACTGATCATAACACTAAAAAACACCGAAGAATGCAACTGTGAGTGAAAAAGTTCCTCAAAGGGAGCCAAACTATGAAATATGCTTGGGATAAAGCAGAAACATGGAACTCTACTGAAAAGGTTTTACCGAGCCACCTGAAATGCTCCAATGCCAGGATATCTCCAGCCATGCTTAACAGGAAAAGATGGGTATCTAAGCTCTCCACAAGGACCAAGACCAATTTCTATCATAGATATTATACCATCTTCGAAAAAATCATGAAACTCCATGCGGAAGCTTCTCATGTAATCAAAGTAAACCTACAGAGTTGTCAACATGAAAAAAAGTCTGCATAATGTAAACTTCGGCCAGCTTCTTGGTTTTCCTGAATAGAACATTTATAGCTGACAACAATAAATACTTACATTCCGGGGCCACAGTTATCCGAATATATGATAAAAGGGTTTTTAAACGTGGAATGCATAGTCCAGGATGTAGTACCTCCACAGCTGTTCGGCCCTGTAAGACCCTTTCCTTGTCGATTCCCCAAGAGAGGCATTCAGGATTCCTTCCCCCTTCCTTGTCCGTGAAATATATGTTTGGATTACTACGGCCAATTTCGGTCACCCAATGCGGCAGGGGTATAAAACATCATCACTGAAATTGCCTCCACACTCATGGAATGACATAATTACCTGTCCCAAAGTCACCCATAAAAAAGTTAAAATAAAAATATATAAAACAATATAGGTCTGAGCGAGGCCAAAAGTAAACTGAGACAAGAAAAGCAGGCAGCACATATTTTGACGATCCTTTTTTAACAGGCTATGTACAAGTTAAATACAATGTGGTAGGAGGAGAGTAACTTAAGAAAACAGCCTTGTTTCACACTTACCTACAATCACACTACCCGTGATATTTAATCTTCAGTGCCCCTAAGCTAATAGAAGAATCAAGGTCCATCGGTTCCAAAAGAGGAGAGAGAGAGAGAGAGAGAGAACATGATGAGGCTTCACTCCTCATTATCTACTTGATTTAAAGGGAAAGAACAAAGCATCACAAATTTTCAGCAAAACTAGAAGCCCCCGTTAACCTCCAGCATTGAGCATGAATATAACCTGTAACTTAAGCCTGAGCTCACGGACAATCTGAAAGAGCCTCCTGTAGCCATTCCAATTTATACACCTGGGGCGACTGTGCTTCCACAATCCCCCACCAACAATCAATTCTGACCATCGACATTTATTGACTTTAACATCCTTAGTTGGTTAAATAGTCCATCTGGATCATTCAGCTCGCATTTCATATTTAAACACCCAACTGCAACACACATACCAAAGAAATGCGCAAAAATACAGTCGTCAAAGAAAAACCAAGGATAACAGTATGTCTTCTAACTGTAGGTCAAATAAGTGTTAAGATAGTGCAGACACTAAGAAATTAGCTTAGCAATGGGAAAAAATAGAATGGATTCTTTTTTGGCAAACTTTATAATCTTCAAAACAAATCAGAAGTGCAGTGCACAAAGAAGAAACTGACTGGAAGCATCACATATACAGGAACGTAGGGAGTGCCAGCAAAATCACGCTCTTGAAGCTTCATAGTTGGTTCCACGCCTATTCAATGTCATTGAAACAGACCACAGGAAATTAGCAGTGAAAATCCAACAAATTGAAATTGTACCTTCCCCAAATCACGAATACATCACCAACAAGTTATAACCTTAAATCATGCCCATGAACTGTAACTATGACTAGTATCAGAAAAAAATAAAAAAGCAGTTGTCAATGTTACCTGTTTATTGACAAAATTAGCGATGGAGGCACCAAGAAGATGACCATCCATTCCATCCACTCATCCCCCACCAAGGAAGATGAATGAGACTGGGTTATTGGCGGTACATCATAAAGGGAAGAAGTGGTATCAAATACACATTTTAATTGGCATGCATCATTTCCGATTCATGTTGATAGCCAGAAGATATTGCTCTCAGGGAGGGAGACGGTGGAGTCTGCTGGGCACAGTGTTAGAAGATGAAGCAGCTGCAGGTGTTGAAGCAACAGTAGGAGGTTGTGTAGCCTGATAAAATTTCAAAAATATTACAAACGAGAAGTCCTAAAACCAGATCAAAGACAACTGCGATATTAACTTCAAATTCATGCGTGGTAAATTGCACATTGAAAACGTTCAAGTTCATTTCTTACGAAATAGCATGCAAATTCCAGAATCCAGACCAATCAGAAGACATTAGTTGGGTTCATTTCTTTGAAATTGATGTCATACAGGTTGGTGGATCACAGCTTCTTCACACTGACAACTATGATACTTGATAAGCTCCTTGACCTCCTTCCACATATAGGCCCCGTTCACTTCAGTGCAGAATAAACTAATCGATTTAGCTTGTATATCACATATATAAACTACAACTACAGTAACATGGCTATGACTTTTTCTCTGATTTCTTTTATTTTCAAAAGTATCAGCTATCGGTTAATTATCTAAACGGGGCCATATAAAACGACGGCACGGGCAGTAATCAGAATTAAAATGTAAACGGACGACAGTGTACCTGTGATTTGGAAGGAAAAGTTGTACCGTCTGGAAGCACAACCCAACCTGCTTCTCTAGCCAAAGCTGCAATCACATCATTAATATCTCTGACACGGAGATTATAGTTCCCATGTCGTCTAAGTCCGGCTAATATCCTTGCAGTGATAGCTCTTCGGTGCCTCTCTCTCAACTTTGTTCTTTCCTTCTCCTCTACTGGCCTAGGCCTCCTTGTCCCACCTGGGGTGGTTGGCTGTTCTTGAGCATGTGGGTGATGCCGGAATTGACTGTTGATGTTGCTACTGTTTGATGCATTCGATCCGTCCATAGCAACTAACATGGAAGAAGCCATGTTCTTCCCTTCATCCCCTTCTGGTTTCACATCCATCTCCATGTCTTCATCGTCATCTTCATCACTCGTCACAATCAATCTTTGCATATCCGTGGTCATGTTATCCTTTCCGGTACTTACCAGAAAGGCAGAATCTTAAATTGATACGACAAGCGGACAGCCTTTAGTGAGTCCAAGCGAACATGACATTGTAGATCATATGATATTCTTTAGATTGAACATGGTCATAATTCAGCCTTAACAAAAAAGAAAAAGAACAGAAAGCACACAAGTTACTAACTAAGGTAAATGTATTCTTATTTTGCTAACATTACATACTACGACCACCTAACAAGAACGTCCTTCAGAAGTAACCACACGAATAAAGTCATAACGTGTATTCCACCAAAGTCGCAAGTAAAAGACTACCGAAACTGATACACTGTCCAATTTTTTCAGAAAAACAAGACACAGTCCAATTGAGGAAATAAAAAACCCTACTTTAACATAATTTCTCTGGGCTGCAGTTCAAGCCATTCTCCCAATGGTTACAATCAATCGAGTGACATATGAATAAGCCTCATGTTAAATTCACCTCATCAATCAACTGAAGATCAGATCACAGCCATCTCGCCGATGCAGCATGCGACATCTCAGTGCGGTCACAAGAACACCATTCACCGGCATCACAAACAAGAGACCGCCGAGATTCCGCCCTGAAAATTTATTCAGACGAATATTACGGTCCAAGACACACTGGATGAAAGCTGAGCGAGAAGGCACTTCACTGACGGACAACTCAGTCGGGGAACCGGCAATTTCACTGCCGGTCCACCGGCGGAGGATAATCCGGCGAGCAATCGAGCAAAGGCGTGCGGTGGGGGAAGAGAAGCGTGCGAGCATGTGAGAGAAAGACGATAAGGTTCACGCGTGTGAGGCGGGGAGCGTGTAAAAGGAAGTATATGAGGTTTGACACGAGCGACAGCGCGGGATGGGAACGGTGGGACACGAGACGTGAGTGCCGTTAGCATGCTTAGCACGTGCCCTTGTTTCACTCACATGTTCCGGGCCTCCTCCGTGGGAAAGAAATACTAAGAACGGCGTTAGCACATAGAAGGGGTTAAGAGTATCGTTTGTTGGATAATGAGAAAGGTCCTTTCCTACTTTTGTTTTATCAGTTTTATTTTTTAAAAGGGAATGAGATTACCTTAAAACCCTTTATCTTGATTCCTATCGCCTACTAGGGAATCAGATTCCCTTTTTCTAGTACACTTTGATCGGGGATATATGACTATTGACCGGTGACTAATGACCATTGACCAATGAATGTTGACCAGAAATTAATGTTCGTTGACAGGCAGCCGTTGACCATTGACCGGCGATCGTTGACCGATTATTTATTTCATTTCCCCCAGCTCAAACAAACAATCAGAAAAATCAAAGGGAATTCTTTTCCATTCCTCTTTATTCTCTTTCCTCATTCCATTCTATTTCCCCCGCCCGAAACAAATGCCCCCTAAGGAGCTAATAGCAACAAAATTCTAGAAGATTTTCCAAACCAGAAAGCCTCTTTCCGTATTATAGTGTATAAAAAGGATGATATAATTGTACTCTTAAAGATTGTATCATAGGTTTTAAGTTATGTACATCTTTTTATTCTCATTAATATAAATAGGAACCTGGCTGTAAGTCTATCACTTAGACAAAAACAAAAATGGCAGAACTAGCACTTAAGCTCCCGTTTCTTTCGTTCACTACTATGTACAATTCAAGAATCAATCTCTTTTTCCTTCTATACGAAACTCTTCGGTATTTTGTCTTCCCCAAAGCAATATGTCATGGTATCAGAGCTTTGATTGCTCCCAACGATGACTATCGAAAAAGGGCTAGAAACTAGCAGCGGCGTCGGTGACAAGAGTCTAGCTGCCACAAAAATCAAAATCGAAGATCCCTTATACACACACCCTTCGAAGCAACCTAGACAGTCCCTCGCTCCCAAGTTCACCGGGTAGGATTCCAGGGATGGAAATGGTCTGTGAAAAACGCTCTCATGGTGAAAAATAAGTATGGCTTCATCGACGGGACTGTCAAATGACCCAAGGAGGAAGATAGAGTTAGATTTGCAGCCTGGCGCCAAGCAAACTCACTGATGGTGTCTTAGATCATCTCGTCGATAGCACCAAACATCACCAAAAGTATAATGCATTGCGACGATCCAAAAGGAGATTTAGATAACCCAGAGATTCGAACAGAACAATTTCATCACCATCCACAGTTTCAGGAGCGAAATCAACAACCCGAGGAAGGGTGATGATTTTGTCATGGATTTCTTCACAAGATTGAGGGAGACTTGGACAGAACTCGATCTTACGCACCCCGTCCAAGAGTGCAGTTGTTGCCCTAATTGCAAGTCCAGAGAAATTCAGCGCAAGAAAAGGGAACAAGATCAACTAATCCACTTCTTAATGGGGCTGAACCATTCCCATCTCCATATCAGAAGCCAAATCTTGGCAATGAAAGATGTGTTGACGCTCGAACAAGCCTTCTCTTTAGTCATCCACGAAGAGAAGCAAAGAGAAGTAAGCGACACCAAAGGAGGAAATGAAGATTCTATAGTTCTGGGGGTTAGGACTTCACCTCAAGCTACTGCAAAGTTTCGGTCGAATTTTGGAAACCCTAAATTTGGGAACAACAGAGACAACAAAATTTGAACAGAAATTCTGGGGGAAGGAAAGACACACCCAAGTGCGCACATTATGGAAAACCGGGGCATACCAAGATGGATTGCTGGTGGATAGTTGGTTTTCCAACATCAGAAGGGGGAAGGCAACCCATGTAGACCCCGCGGCAAAAGTTCTTGTTGATTCCTCAAGTAACCAGAGTCAAGGTGACCAGAAGGATTCAACCTCGCCAGTCAATGGTTTAAGTGTGGAACAACTTGATCAACTCGTGAATTACCTCTAACAGAAGGCCAATCCAACTCAAAAACAACAAAATTTTGAAGATTTCTCAGGTACACATTGCCTTTCTATCAACAGTTTTGCAAATTCATTCTCGAATGCTGCATGCTCTATGGAAACCTTGTAAAATTCTTGGATAGATACTAGATACTAGAACACGATTAGTGGTAATGAACTGTTGCTTGCTAATTATCAGAATCTAAATCATGAAAGGGAAATAACACTTCCTGATGGACATAGGAAATCTCCCCCCTTTCAAAAAACTCTATGGAAAACAACCAAACTATGATGAAATTAAGAATTTCGGATGCCTCTGTTATGCTATCAACACCAGTCCAAGCAGAGGAAAACTAGACTCTAGGTCTACTGCTTCTATTTATCTAGGGGACAGTAAAAACACCAATGGTCATAAAGTTTTATGCATAGAAACTGAAGAAATCATAAAGAACATAGATGTTGTCTTTTTGAAAAAGATATATCCACTAAAAGATAATGAATGGAGAACTGTTTGGGATAACAAAAGATCACTTCCTTTTGAAACAGAAGAAAACCTTGAAATAATACCATTCTCCCTAATTATAACATAGATTATAGTTCAGATTTTTTGGATGAGAGGAACAAAAGTAAATGAAGAAGGAGCGCAACCAGAAAGTGAGGAAAGAGACATAAATGAATCTCCTGAACAGTTGAATAAAGACTTGATTCATCCTGAGGAAAATCTAGACCAACTAGAAACCCTTTCTTTAAGAAGGTCTAGTCGCATTAGCAAACCTCCAGCAAGAGTAGAAGATTATATCTTCTCAGCAAATATTGATCTTCAAGATATCTTTAGCTCCATTATAGCTAATAGATTAAACTCCGAGAACAGTGACCACAACCACACTTGAAATACCCCGAACTTAAATAAATTAATTAAGATTAATCTAATACGTATTTAAGGGCTTAATGACGCCTAAATAATATTGATAAGGAAAAATAAATCCAAAAGAAATAAAGAAACACTTTAAAAGCGAAAAACACTAAATAAGTGTTAAATAACCATAGGAGGTATGAGACCTCGGTTAGCGTATTATATGGATTCTTAGGGCTTAATAATTCCTAAATAATATATGGGAACAACTCCCGAAGAAAACAAATTCAAATAATTGATTAAAACGCTAATAGAGCTTTAGCGCACGTTTTTCGAGAAAACCCGAAAACGTGATTTTAAGTGGTCAAACGAACCCATAAAAATTATAAATAATTAAATAACAATAATTAAGCATTAATGGAAGCTTAATAACCAATAAAAATAAAGAAACGAGAAAATTCCAGAAAACAGGCCCGGCTAGTGAATAGTACCGAAACCGGGTAAAACAACGAGCGTTTTCTGTAAAAGATGAAAAACGCTCCAGATTACATATATATGTGGGGCCGGTTTTATTAAGAGGGCAGCCCCCCCCCCCCCCACACACACACACAAAGTAAATAAAAGAAAGAAAGAAAAAGAAAGAAAAGGAGGGAAAGGTACAAAAAGCAAAAATACCTCTCTCCTCCCTCATTTCTCCTTTTCCCCTCTCTTTCCTCTCTTCTTTCTTCCCAGCGTCTCTTCTTCTTCCCCATGGCAGCGATTTTTCTCCTCCTCCTCCCATGGCTACTTCACTTCAACTTCAATCTCATGCCCAAGCTTCATTAAAGCTCCAAACACAAAAATAATTACATATTTGTGATCCCCTCATCATTCTCTACACTTCCCTCTTTTCAAAATTTCAAATGAGGAAGTTCATCCCATGGGTTTTTCCCATTCAAAGAGAAAATAGCATCAATGTGTAGCTTGGAGTTCTCTCTCCATTAAGGTAAAAATCTACATGAAAAACTCATGTTTCCTTCACCTTCTTTTGTAACCGATTTCTACCCCTTGTAATGCTCTATTTTTCCTCTCTCTTTTGCATAACTCCAACATTGCAATGGTGGTGGAATCACCTTCTTGAACCAAGGGCTAAAACCCCTCCTAAAAGCTTCAAAAGGTAAACCCTAGAAATCTTGTTTTAAACATTTCAATGAACTAGCATTAATTTAAGGGTTAGTATGTTAATTGCACTTGTTTATTGTGCTTTGGGTGATGGGAATGGAGTTTGGCAACTCCATTCCCCACATGGCCGATTTGTGTAAGAAGAGAGAAGAAGAAGGATTGGAAATGAATGAAGGAAATATAAGCTCAAGGTAAGAGCTCCTTCTTAATGCTATTTTAAAATGCATTAGAGTAATGGGAATGGGTAAACAAATTAAAGAAACCAAAATATTGTATTATTATTGTAATTGTGGAAGTTTGAGGATTTGTGAGCTAAGTATTTGGATTGTAGGCCTTAGAGCCAAATAATGGTGTATGTGTATTAGTATTGTTGCTTGGTGGAGTATTGATGTATTGGTATTGATTTGAGTGCTGGTAGGACCCTTGTATGGGTGTGGCTAGATTAGGAATGAATTTGATGAGAAAGGATATGTGTGGATAAGTAAGAAATGTAGGTGAAGTATGGCAAAATTTTAGTAGGAATTGTGCATTAAGAATGACTTGGTGAGTGGGAGAACCAAGGTGTGTTTGGGTTAGTAGAGAAGATTTAGTAACCTGGAATGGTAGTTGTGGTATGGGGATATAAGAATGTAAAATTGTAGCAGAAGGTATTGAAATGTGTTGGAGAAACAAGGAAGAATTAGTGTATAGGATTTAGTAAAATGAGTATTGTACTGAGTAAGATTTGGGTTGAGTATAATGCAAATGAGGCAATGAAAGAGCCATAGGAGTAGTGGGAAGAAGAAAGGAAGAATCTGTAACATTTGTTGAAGAAGGAAAAACTGTGACAGTGGAGAAAATTTGACAGTGGAGTGTGTATGTAACAGATTTGGATAGAGATGGATTAGGTTAGTTTTGATTGCTTAATTAGGGTCAAAACACCCTAGATTATATGTAGGAATATTGGGGAAGAGATTGGTAGAAATTTGGAGTTGAAACATAATCAAAAAACTAGCAAATACGTAAAAACTGCAACTGGTCCGGGTTTGTAAACCAGTACAGAAACCCGGACCAGGCTAAAATCAGTCCAAAAAGTAATGCGTAAGGAGTGGTCCGGGTTTGCAAACCAGGACTAAACCCGAACCACCCCAAATTCATACCCGTGAGGACTGCAAACGTATGGTCCGGGTTTGTAAACCATGACCTAAACCCGGACCATACACAAAACTTACCCGAGGGCTTTTGCAAGGTAGTGGTCCGGGTATGGTAAACCCGGACACTAACCCGAACCCTACAAAAATCTTCACGGAAATTGTTTAAAGCTAATCTAAGGTGGGTATAATGAAGGGTAATGATAGTATAAGATAATTAAGACTTATTTAATGAGGTTTAAAGGTCATTAAGGCCATGAACAAGCCTAGAGAATAATTTTAAGTAAGTACAATAAGTAAACGTATTTGAATAATAAGGAATTAGTAAAACTGGGAAACTTTAGCAAAGTAATAAGTAAGGTTAATTATAGATGATTAACCACCCAATGTATGTATATGATAGGATTCGAATAGTTATACACCGAAGGGAGTCGGTGAGTCCAAATCAACGGTGCAAGGTATGATTTCTTCATGCTCTGTATCCTAACCTGGTTACCCACCGATTTGTGTGCTTATTTGATCACCTTAATAAGTAAATGCATAATCGGACTATATTGCACCTACTTGTGCTTGCTTAGGTTGTTCTTGATGAATATTGTCTTGAACACTAGTTTGTATAATTCATGAAATATGAATGATGATGAGTGTATTTGTATCTTGTATGTACTTGTGTATTGTATTATACCTTGTATGGATGTGTATATGAGCAATGTATTTGTGTATGTGGCTTTATGTGTGACTTCTACTAATTCCTAACTACCTAACTCCTAACGTAAGTATTGAGTAAATTGGAATGAGTAGAAGTCCGATATAGTTTCGGCCACGCGTGAGGATGAGGAGAACCAAGAGGTTGGATTTGATTCCTGGTTCTTAAACTGGTCCACGGCCCAAACCCCTTAAATGGGTAGCATCCTGGATTAGTGAACCAAGTAAATCCCGGTGGTGGGACAGAGTAGTCCCCGGGCGGAGGTCCCGACGACTTGACTTGAGTAAGTAGTAAAGTTAAAGTAAGTATGTATGAGTAATGGTCTTGGTGGTGTAAGTCATTGACCCGAGTAAAAGAGTATTCTCCACCCGATTAACCCGGTGGACAAATGGAGCTAACATGTATTGCGTATTGAGTATGTAAGTGTATGTATTGCGATGTATATTTCAGAAGAAGGTAAGTAAGTATTGTTGACTTGTATATTCTTCTTGTATGTATTGAAGTGTATGTACGTAATCCTTGCGTAAAGTATTGTAGTATTGTGTATGGAAGCATGTATGCATGTATATGAATAAAATGAATTGCATGTATTCGACCAAGTGGTCGGCGTACCCTCGCTAGTACGCGGGTATGCGGAAGTCATATGCAGCGAAAGCTGAGCCCCTAGGGGCAACGTTTTTAGTGTGCAGGTACCCGAAGCGGACATGACCACCGTAAGAGACCGGCGACTACGCTCGGATAGTTAGGATGAATTGTAGTTAGTAGAGAATCGTAAAAGGCTTGGAGCCTGTATGTAGTTGTGAGGAAGGGTAGATGTAGACTCGTAATGAGTATGTAATAAATTGAAAGAGGTATTGTATTTGCATAAGGATCTTAGTAAACTCGGTATGGTATATTAATGTATTATGTAATGGAGTATTGTATTGAATGGGAAGTTGTAGTACTTGCATGGTGATTGGAGTATGTATGTAATTGTGTAGTACTCGAATTCCGGTCCATCAGACCGATGCTGTATGTAGTAGCAGTAGCCTGTTAGTCACGTGGGTGGCTAACGGCATGTATCACCCCCCGTTGTGTATGTAAGTATCCGCTGCATGAGTATGGATGTATAAGGAGTGTGGACGGTAATGACAGTATTAGCGGTAGGGGTGTTTGTTACAAACATTGATCTAAACAGTCCTCACTGATTATCCCTAAAGACTGTATCCTTACCAATGCTCTATATGATAACAAAAACAATTTTCTGGTCAAACACTAAACCTTAGTGAACCTTCAAATTATAAATAATGCTAGTAAGGATCCTATGAGGGTTAAAGCCATGGGTGTCAGAATTTCAAGCCTTAAAATTCAACAACACATGGTCCATAGTCAATTTACCAAAGGGAAACGTGTTATTAGTTGTAAATGGGTTTATAAAACGAAACTCAAATCTGGTGGGATATTAGAAAGATTTAAGGCTAGGTTAGTTGTGGTGGTTTCACTCAGAGACATGATTGGATTACGATGAAACACTTCGCTCCTCCGTGCTTAAGCTAATAACTACATTTCGTGCCCATTATTATAATTGCCCATAAAGAAGGGATGGATTTTAGATAATTAGATGTAAATAATGCATTGCTTCATGGTGATCTCCATGAAGATGTTTATATGAAAATACCGGAAGGGCTAACTGTTCAGGAGAAAACAAAGTGTGTAAAACTTCATAAGTCCCTCTATGGTCTCAAGCAAGCCTCTAGACAATGGTCGAGGATTCCCAAACTCTGTGTGAGTCTAGGTTTTACCCAATCATTAAATGACTTTCTCTGTTTACTCAAAGAAAAGGAAGCACTATAATTCTCCTCGACAACTATGTTGATGCTATATTAGTTGTAGGAAACAGTAGGAAAGGAATAAACTTTCTAAAAAAATAGTTAGATAGAGATTCAAAATAAAAGATTTGGGGAACTTAGCTATTTTTTAGAAATGGAGTTTATAGAATAGAAAAAGGGGATCATTATGAACAACAAAAATACACAAACAAATCTTGACAGATTTTTAATATGGAACACAAATGAACTTGTATCCACCACAGCAGCCACTCAACTAAAGTTATACAAAAACTTGGTGTGCACAACTTGATGATCTTACTTTCTATATAGATCATTAGTTCGGAAATTAAATTTTCTAACTAATACAAGACCTGGAATTTCTTATGTTGTGCAATACTTGAGTCAATTTTTACAGACACCAACTTCTGAACACCTTAAGGCAGCTTATCATACTCTTGCCTATGTGAAAGGTACTCTCGGTTTTGGCCAGTTGCTTAACAAACTTCCTGAATTTGACTTGATAGATTTTTGTGATTCGGATTGGGCATGAAAGGAGATCAATTTCAGGATATATATCATGTTAGGTGAATCTCCACTTAGCTGGAAATTGAAAAAGCAAGTATCCATTGCCTTATCTTCTACATAAGCAAAATATAGGGCCGTGCGATATATTACAGGTGAGTTAAGCTGGCTTAGTAGACTTATATATGAACTAGGTGTATCTGATATAACACCCATTCCATTAAACTGTGATAACTTAGCAGCAATCCACATTGCTGAGGACCCTATTGTTGATGTATGTACGAAACATCTAGAATTGGATTGTCATTTTGTGCATGAGAAATTGCAAGCAGGTGTAATCTATGTACACATGTTCAATCTACCAAGCTGTTATGTCATGACTAAGCTCCTGAATGGAAAAACATACAGAAACACACTTCCTTTCTCTGGGCTTACAGCAACACAAAAGATTAAATTCTTTATCATGATAGAATTGTAATCTTTGAGGGTATTATAGTGTACCTTGATAAGACTCAGACTTATCATGTTTTATAAGCTAGTATTATAGGATTGTTAGACAAAATAAGTATGGAATAACTAGTATGTATGTCATATTGCATATAAAGTTCATTTTATAAGATCGCACTTATGTTTGTTGTATTTTTGTGCTAAGAATCAATTTCTAATCAAAGAATTGAAGTAATGTCGGACTTGATGCCATAAGTTCAACTCACGGCAAGAGTATGGAGCAGAACAAGGGTGATGCCGGACACAGAGCTGGGTATTCCCTAGCCGGCACCAAGTGAGAAGTTGCAACGATTCGTCAAACGATGACAGTTATTGACCGTTACCCAACTGACGGATGCCGAATATGGTGCCGGATGTCTTTTGTCCGGCACAAGCATTGTTTCGCGGGATTTGGAGGTTTAATTGACTGTTATAAGCACGTGGTACCAGATACAATTGATCCGGCATGACTCCCGGCACAAGAGGTCTTTGATGCTTATAAATAGGCCGAGAGTCTACACTTCCAACAACACTTACACTTCATTCTTACACATTAAAACTTCATGAATTTGGTTCTGTTGCTGCCAAGGAAGTTCTACAAGATCATCCACCAAGAAGAAGAAGGAATCTCCATTTGGTTAAGGCTAGATCAATTCCCTTCTCTTGTGTTTCTTCTTCCATTTTTGTAGATGATTCAGTAGGATTTCTTTGTACTCCTTGGTTGGAAATGATGGTCCTTGTAAGACATGGTTGGTCACTTTATATAAAATTACAACTTTCCACTTAGATTTTGTTCTTGATGCAAAATAGATTGAGTTATCTTCTTACCTTCAAAATTCTTCTTTTGTCAACCAAAACAAAGGCAGAATAGGTTGAGAATCTCTAAGGAATCATTGCCTTTGTCTTCTATGCATTAGGAGATGATAATTAGGATTTTGAATTAACCATTATATTCTCCACTTTCTGGTTCATTTATTGGCATAAAATTCGCTGGATTCGATAATAGGAAGTGAGTGTATGTTTCGGATTTGAGACTAGTAAACAATGTTGAACTTTTGTCTTTGCCGGATCCATTGTCGGGTGTTTTGTGTCCGACGCATTCAAAATCCTTGAATGTGTCGTGCATCCTCTATCCGGCCTGTCATCCGGCGCATTCAGAAGTTAGTTGATTCGAGACTTGTGAGTTTAAATTGGTGATTATACTTGGTTTTATATGGATTATTGTTCCGAATCACGGGGTAGTTCGCTGTAATTAACTGTTTAGTTAGATTAATTAGATAGTTTCCTTTAAATTAAATCAATGTTCAATTCCCCCCTATTTAGAATTAAGTAATTACTATGATTAGGACTAATTTTCTACTAAGTCCCAAGGGTTCGATACTTTCGGTCGTAATCTACTTACACTATTCTGACTGAGAATTTTTACTACCCATATTAGAGTTGTTGGATTCTTTCATTATTTTTATTCATTTTTGTACATAGTTTTCCCTACAAAACTCTTGTAGCATACCTATAGAATGATATAATTGTATTCTTATAGATTGTATCATAGGTTTTATGTTATGTTTTATTCTCAGTAATATAAATAGAATCCTAGTTGGAAGTCTATCACTTAGACAGAAATAGAAATAATAGAAGGAGCACTTAAGCTCCTGTGTCTTTCGTTCACTACTTTGTACAACTCAAGAATCACAATCTCTTTTCCCTTCTATGCAAAACTTCCGCATTTTGTCTTCCTCAAAGCAATCTGTCATTTGCGTAGAAGAGTAATGAGTCACAGGAGGAGCAAGTGTATTTGCACTTCAGTTCTGAGACCCATGACCTCCTTAACAACTCAAAGAAAAAGGAAATGTATTGACCGTCTCTAAGGATGAAGTTGACATTCTAGTTAACAGAAATCCCGTGCTCTGAAAGGTCGACAACTTGACGGCATTCCAAGTCAATAATAACTTTCTTGATCTCTCTTATCGGTACCAATTTCAAACCTTCAATCACAACTTTTGTTGGGTTGGATGAAGTGGAGCTTCATGATCCATCATAGCTGCGCATAACAGGTTTCCTTCTTCTCAGCCTACGACGACCATCCCAATCCCGTGCTTGCTTTGTTGATCCGCACCACGTCCACATTGACTATGAAAACACCTGTGTGAGGAGCACACTAAGGCGAATTAGGATTTGGCCCCTCCATCTCACCACCCACCATATTTACAGTTAGCCATGTTCTGATCAAAGTTTTCTTCAGTGTTGGCCAACTCATTCTATATCCTCGTTTGTTCTTCCTCAGTCTATGATTCGAAACTCAATACTGTCATCTTCTTCTGTTGGAGTGGTTCAGAGGAGTCTATACTGTTGCATTTAATGGAGTGGAAAATGTTATGTGATGTGAACACCAATCTCAAGGTGGAATGAGGTTTATACTTGCAAAGGATTTTAATAAAGCTTTAGTCGAAAACAATTTTGAAAATTCTGAATAATCCTAACTCTTTTTTTTTGCTCAATCTCTATGTGGCCTATATCTCATTATAGTGCTCCAGGCTAGATTCGAAAACCATCCTAGTTAAATCTGAAAAAAGGTTGTCTAATACTAACTCTCATCATAACGGTACCCAGAAGCAAATTGGAGGTGGTCTGTATGAGAATGTAATTGTTGTTTGTGTATAATTTCTGATTAGTGAACTCCTATTTATACAACATATGTAACGTTCAGTTAAGTTGGACCTAAATACTAGGAGAGGAGAAGTGTAAGGAGAGGTTGAGGTTTGTTAGCACAAATACTACATTTAACTAAATAAATGTGTAAATAGAAATATCTATTTCCTTATTTTAGTAATATGCCCCCACAAGCTAGACACGATGATGAGAGTCCTAGCTTGGAGACGTTTTGATCGAACTGAGCACGGATTAGGGCTTTGGTAAGCACATCGGCAAGTTGATCCCACGTCGAGATATGATGCACACGAAGGACGCCGTCTTGGACCTTTGTCGAACAAAGTGATAGGAAATGGCGACGTGCTTCATGTGAGAGTGAAAAACCGGATTGGATGAAAGGAAAGTGGCACCCATGTTGTCACAGTAAATGAGGGCTAGGTGACGCGATGATGAAGTTTCATGAGTAGAGAGAGAACCCAGAGAATTTCGGAGGTAGTGTTAGCAAGAGCGTGATACTCAACTTCAATAGAGGAATGAGCAACAACACATTGTTTGCGAGAGCTCCACAAGACGGGAGTGGAGCCAAGATAGACATTTAGCCAGTGGTGGAGACGTAATCGTCGTGACACCGGCCCAATCAGTGTCAGAGAAGGCATGGATAATGGTAGCGGGGGGCGGGTAAATGGCAAGACCCAGGTGAATGGTCCCGGCAAGATAGTGCAGCAGACGTTTGAGGGTAGTCCAGTGCTGAGTCATTGGGGCTTGCATAAACTGGGACAACCGATTGACGGTAAAAGCAATGCCAGGACGAGTAAGGCCTAGATATTGGAGGCTGCCGACAAGGCCCCGGTACATGGTTGGGGTGTCGATGGGTTCGCCAAACGTTTTGAGGAGTGGGGTGGTGGTCAAAAAAGGGGTGGGGGCGGAGCTGTAGTCTCCCACACCAGCCTTTTGGAGAATATCGGTGATGTATTTGCACTGAGATAGAAAGAGACCACCAGAACATGGAAGAACTTCAACACCAAGGAAGTAGGAGAGGAGGCCAAGATCTTTCAGCGAGAAGCGAGTGGCTAGTTGGAGGAGGAGGTGTTGACAGAGGTGGAAGTACTGCCAGTAACGATGATATCATCGATGTAGACGAGGACCAGGAGAGTGGTGCCACCATGATGGGAGATAAATAAAGACACATCAGATTGAGATGGTCGAAAGCCTTGATGAAGGAGGAATGTTTTGAGTTCGGTGTACCAGGCATGGGGGGGCTGGCGCAAACCATACAAAGCTTTGTTAAGACGACAGACATAGTCGGGATGAGCAGCATCAAGAAAGCCAAGGGGCTGGTGAACATAGACTTCCTCATGAAGGGAGCCTTAGAGAAAGGCGTTGTTGATATCTAGTTGATGAAGAGGCCACCCGTTAGTAACCGCAAGAGTGAGAACAACACGTACAGTGACAGGCTTGACTATAGGACTAAAGGTCTCATGAAAATCCCAGTCAGGGCGCTGAGTGAAACCTTGGGCAACAAGACAGACCTTGTAGCGATCAATTGTGCCATCTGGATGATATTGATGCGTAAATCCATTTGGTGCCGACCAGATTTTGAGATGGGGAGGGTGGAACAAGGGTCCGGGTATTTTTTGTAGAAGGGCATCATACTCAACTTGCATGGCAGCACGCCAGGAGGGATTTAAGGGCTTGATAGATGGTTCGGGTTCAGAGGGTGTTGTAGCAGAAGATGTGTGAGGTTTAATTTGTGGATGGGTTTGGAATACCGGTGGGCGATGGGTGATGTAGTGGTTGCGTGTTTGGGGGGTGATGATAGTACGGGGAGGGTATAGTTTGTGGAGGAGGGGGAGTGGTACAAGGGTGAGAGGAGGAGGGTGTGGATGTGGGTGGAGGCGGAAGGAGAGGAGGCATACCGTGTGTGTGGGGGAGTAGAGGATGTAGACTGCGGTGGAGTTGAAGGGGAGGATAGTTGGAAGGAGCCGGTGGGGAAGCGGTGGTTGGAGAGGGTAGATGTAGGTGTGTCCAAGCGGAAGGCGGGACATCGGATGCAGGGGGAGATGGGGGGAAGAGGACTGTAGTTTGGAGTACGGGAAGACATCTTCAACGAAGCGAACATGGCGAGAGAATATTCAATGGGTGCGCGGATCGAGGCAGGTGTGGAGTAGTAAGCATGTTGGGTGGTGGAGAACCTGCGAAAACACAGGAACGGACTTCGGATCCAGTTTGTTAGTGGCATAAGGTCGCAACCAAGGATAACACAAGCAACCGAAACTTCGCAATTTAACATAATCAGCAGTTTTAAGAAACACACGAGTATATGGTGAATCGAAATTGAGAGTTGGGGTGGGTAAACGATTTATGAGATAGACTGCAATAAGCATCACATGCAGCCAAAGAGTGGATGGTAAACCCGAGTGAGAGAGAAGGGCGAGACCTGTTTCAACTATATGGCGATGTTTACGTACGTTCCGAGATACCGTTGTGTTCAGGGGTGTGTGGGGGGGGGGAGACGTGAAGTGACTGATGCCGTGGGAGTTGAGATAAGGTCGTAATGCGAGAAATTCGCCTCCGTTATCGGAATATAAAACTTTGAGCATTTTGTCGAAGTAAGTTGTCACAAGTTTGTGCAAGTGAGGAAAGATGTGTAAAACCTCACTCTTGCATTTGAGGGGATAGAGCCACATGTATCACGTGTAGTGATCAACAGACGACATAGTATTATAAGAGTGAAGAGGAGAGGTCCAAACGTCGCTGAATAGTATGTCGAGAAAGCGAGTTTACTGCAGTGTGGAGTCGAAAACGGGTAGTTTGTGGCTTTTGTTTATTTGACAGTGAGTACATTCAGATTGATGGAACAGTTGAGTACAAAAACGAAATTTATTCTGGAGAAATTGAAAAACAGAAGTTGATGGATGGCCTAAATGATGGTGCCAAGTATTGTTGGTGGGTGGCACTGCAGCTGCATTCGCAGTGGGACGGGGGATGGCCAAAGATAGACTCCGTCAACACACGACCTGATGCGAGAAGATCACCGCTCGTTCGATGCTTCACAGAAAATGAAGTAGGTGAATGTGATATGACAATCATGTTCAGAGATAAGTTGGTAGATCCTAAATACTCGGAGAGTGGAGAAGTGTAAGGAGATGGTTGAATATTACGCTGGTGGGATGATGGTGTCGAGGAGTGAGGACTACGCGGCGCAGGTTGGGGTGTGGATTTGGGGTTGCAACTAGCAGGGAGGAGTTGGCGGAAGGGTTGGAGTATGCTGGCGATGGGTTTAACAGCAAACGTAGTAATCCGGTTGCATAAACATGAGTGTGGGTGTGGTGATGAAAGCAACGGGTGTTGATGGCAGCAAAGTGGTTGGCAGCCAGGGGGTTTTGCACAGAGGAAGGTTGGAGAAACAAAGTTTCTGAAGGTGGTGGTGGCAGCGGCTTCGGCGGCAGAGATGTGGTTGCCAAGGAGGGGCTAAATGTGTTTACGGTAGACAGGGATCGGTCTAGGCTGATACCATATGAGAATGTAATTGTTGTTTGTGTATAATTTCTGATTAGTGAACTCCTATTTATACAACATATGTAACGTTCAGATAAGTTGGTACCTAAATACTAGGAGAGTGGAGAAGTGTAAGGAGATGGTTGAGGTTTGTTAGCACAAATTACTACAATTAACTAAATAAATGTGTAAATAGAAATATCTATTTCCTTATTTTAGTAATAGTCTATCCACAAAGTTTCACGCTTTCTACTTTTTTCCCCGTTACCCAAGACCATGCTTTGCTCCGATCTGCTAGTTACTGATCTTATTGACCCAAACACTCTCATCTGGTCCTCTTTAGCATCATTACCTATTTCCCAATTGATACAAACATCATTACCTACTTCTCATTGTAGGCCACTAGATAAGTGGGTATGTCATTGATCTAAATCTGGACTTTATAATGCTAAATCAAGCTATCAACTCCTTCTGACGCATGATGATGAATTAAGTTCTTGGTATCATTAAAAGACTCCATGCTGAGAAATGCAGTCAAAAGAGTAAACTTTGTGCTGGAGCTCTCACCAAAATATCCTTTTTGTTAGGGCAAATCGTAGCAAAAAGATTGGTAGTGCTGCCCTTTGCTTCTACTGTGGTTTATAAACTGTGAATTAAGCTATGTGTTAATGTTGTGCTATTAAAGATGGTTGGAATGGTTTACTGAATGTTGATGATATTCCTCGCTTCTCTGAAGGTAGTATTCAATATTGATTTTTTTTATGTATGTTCTTCAAATTGATCTACTGTTTATTTCGCTAATGTTCTTAATGTCATGTGTGTGTTTACTCATCCAGGATATGGCTAAGGATATACAATGATGTCTCTCTACTCCGTATGTTGGATTGTCAAATGGCTTTCATACCTCTTATAGTGAAGCAATGAAATACTCAAGCATGGTAATTGATCAGGATGCGAAGAAGGTGTTACTCCCTCCAAATCTTTTTGCTGAACTCATATTGATGCATCAGAAGGTGGGCACAACCAGTTTATGTTGGTCTGTTGGATGTGTTTTTAGAGAACATCATGGCAATATGGAGACTACCTTTACAGAAGAATTCATGGAGTTAACTCCCCAATAAATTATTGTGGACACAACCAGTATATTTATGTTTGATATGTTCTTAGAGATCGATATGGCACAACCATTATTGATGAAACCGAAGCTTTTGCTTGTAGAATGTGTGTGGTGCCATGTTTAGCTGAAGCCACAGCTGTTGATTGCAGTATGTACGTGGCTTTGCAACTGGGTTCACCTTGTTGCATATTGATTCGGATGGTTTGGCCGTTGTTAAGTGCTTAAATGATGGTGATGTAAGTCCAATTGATGTTTAAACTATGTTTGATGATGTCCTCTTTAAGCTTGGTTCTTAGGACAGTTGTGTTTTATTTTGCTCTTAGAGAAGCTAATATCCCAGTGCACTCAGCTGCAGCTTTTAGCTCCTGTTCGTCTGCTTTCGAACTATGGTTGGACTCCTATCCACCGTAATATGTTGATGTCTTTAAGTTGAACTTGAGTTCTTCTAGTCAATCAACAGCAGCCGGTGTGTTTAACAAAAAAGAAGAAAAAAAGATTGGCACTTAACAATCCACTTCTGACAGTATTTTTTCGAAAATGAGAACGGCCTGAACACTCAGCGGAGAAGAAAAGTATACTTACATACAGTGTTGTGGCCAAATTAGCTTGCGGTAAAGTTCAGTCGGTCAATATGATCATTACATGTGTTTCTGGATTCCTCATCCTTTTTTTTTAAATTTTTAGGAAAATCTTGATCATTTTCAAGGAAAATGGGAACAAGGTATCACTTGACACGGAACATAAACTCCCTAGCGTTAGAAAAAACCACGATATACTCGACTATACATTATTGAGTATAATTTTTCCTATTGATGAACCACATTACAACAATTAAGAATGACAATTGAGTAGAGAGAAATATCTTCTTCATCTCGTCCTTTCTTCCAACCCCCACATATGGGACGGAAGGGGGATGGAATGGATAATACCTAGTCGATGAAACCCAACTCTTATGGGTCGTTTGGTACCAGGGAATATCATTAAAATTTTTGAAATTACAACTATTCTTATGTTTGATGCGAAGAAAATCAATTCCAGGAATTTAGCTTATTCCAATTTGCTGGTAACTCACTGCGAATATTATTCTCTGTCGAAACGTTGGGAATTGCTATTCCAAGGGAGTGACCAGATTATCTAAATACTCGATAAAGTAAAAATATATGTAGATATTCAATTATAATCTTTATTTATTATTCTTTATTAATTATTTTAGTTACAATTAATTTGTAATATATATTAATTTATAGATGAATTATTTTTTATATATTAAAAAATTAAGAAATGAACCATTTTATTATTAGCAAAAATATTAGATGTTATATATAATAAACTAAAATATTATGCATTATATACTAGTTTTTAATATAAAAAATCAGATATATTAATGCTTAAAATATGGTTATTTAATTTTAAATGGAATAAATAATACAATTGAAATTTAAAAAACAATTCCTATTAAAAAAATTGACTATAAGAGAATTTATATTATAGCTATCACTTACTATTTCAATATATACATTGTTAAATTGTTGATAAAATAGTTAGTTTATTTTATTTTAAATAAAACAATATATTCTATTGAATATTACTTAATAGAATTCAAAAGCGCAAATTTAAAGATTTGCCAAGAAATGAAAAACAAAGTATCAGCATATAAAATTGTTCGTACAATATAAAATCTATAATAACTTTGATATATAGTTAAAACATAATAGTTTGTAGAAATAATTTTATAATTATTACTTAGCAAGTGCAATACTTATAATTAATCATTATGAAATATACTACAAATATTTGTACTATAATAATTTTAATATAATTAAAAGTTTACTTTGTAATTTTAGTTTGTTCTTTCCTTGTGGAATGTTTTATTAAATTTGAATAATTAGCAATAGTTTTAAAAGAATTTATCCGCATCTGAATAAGATGTTAAATTATATTAAACACATTCATTGCTAGTGTAATGTTTCTTTTATGTTCTATATACTCAATAATTACAAGTTTATATCATAGTATCAATTTATATTATCCACAAAATTTAAATAGAAATTTTCAGGTTCTAATTATGAAAAGTAAACTTTATTAATTATTATTTAATAAATATTTTTAAAAATATTTTCAACAATATATATAATTAAAATTTACAATTTATCATACAACAAATAATAATAATGTGGTATTTATCAATTATAGATTCGTAATTGTATACTTTATTCCAAGTCTATTCCTATCATTATTCTGCCAACCAAACAAAAGAAACATGAATTCCAATTATTCACATCATAACAACCAAATGAGGTCATACTCTATTCTTAGAATTCCAATCCAGTAATCTTATTCTAGGAATTAGCATTCCAATAACCAAACGACCCGTTGGAATGTTAGCATTGATGCCTTAAGATGAAATCAGTTGCATATGTACAGTATCAGATATAAGTCCATTGCGCATTATTCACAGCTGCATCCCATATGAAGGTAACTGAGTTCACGTTGTACTTCACTAATCACTGAACCCCGAGAAACGAACTCCTTGTTTATATGCCTAGTCCAGCAGATTCAAAACTGCTTCACCTGAAAGGGTACCATGGATGAATAGATGATACCGGGAATACTTCATAGAATGTGGTTGTCCCATTGTTTTAGTATAAAAGTTAACAAGAGCAGTAAGCTCAATACACCCAAGCAGGATATACTATGTAATAAATATAACATTTGTCACATTATGCCAATTAAAGAAATGAAGACGGGAGTGCAACTTTTCAATACTGAATTCTTCCAAGAAAGGAGCTCATTCAATAAGTGTGTCAGTGATAACTTCTTACCATGCATTCTCTTCACAAAACTCCTGAACTCTCTGAAATTTTCATGCTCCATAAGAGTTGGACTCAGCCTGAGATAGGTGAAAGCAGACAAATGCTTCCCATCTGGGTCATTTCTAGGCTTGGCGTTTTCCAATATCTTGTTGTAACCTTCTCTATCATAGCAAGGAAGAGCATTCTCGCTAGCGACTGATATATTGACATCCCAAGCAGCATTCAATACCTGAGTGTTTAAATCACATATCACCAAATGTATTTATGACACTTGTTTCCAGCTGAAATTCGACACTTTACATCCAGCAGAAATATAGGATTATAGACATAAGCCAATAAACCCCAAAAAAGTCAAGTTGGATGGAAGATAGCAAACAACAATAAGGAGTCTATTATTTATTTGAGAAAGGAGTCTATTATTTATTAACAGATTTTGAATACTCTCATAACTAAATAAACAAAGATATGGGAAAATCAGAAGTTGAAAATAAAATCAACAAAATGCTAAAGCCAAACACATGTTTATAACATCGTACTATGTCAAAAATCAGTGCAGTGAAAGCTTGCTGTACCTGCCAAACTAGTCCTTCAGGATCTGCAAGTGCCTCTGGAAAATCCTCATGTTGATCTAATGTTCTTAGCTCAACACACGTGAAATTTAGAGCAACTTCATGCCTTTTTAACATTACAGCTATTTTAGCATATCCATCTCTGTTAGCTGGGTTATAAAACCCAGCAGTCAACTCAGCGGCATGACTAGCAGTCTTATACCACCAGTGAATACCTGATAACTGTAGAAAATACAAAATGTAACACATTAAATTTGCCCTCCTGACAGTTCTAAGTCAAGCCTTAAATTGAAATTCCCACCTTCGCAGCGATATGTGTGCCTTCAAAGGCTAGATTAGCCAAACCAAGAACTCGGTCACCATGATCGATTAAGACTTGAGAATACCAGTTCAGGAAGAATCTGCCATAGTAGCTATCATAATCACCACCATCACTGAAAAACCTAGTTTGCTGGCCATGAGTTATAAGAACCAGCATGGTTTGGTCCCATGGCCCAGGACAGATGCCCCCTAATTTTTGCTGCTTTTCCCAAGCTTTCTAAGAGATACTTATCATAGCACTGCATAAGCAAAGAAACAGTTCTTCGCTTAAATACTCTCCGCACATGTATTTGGTAAACTCACAGGCAAAGAAAAAGAGAGAAACTACTTGATTATGATATGCAATCTGAAAAACCTCAACAAAAAAATAACACTACCAAATGCAGAAGTCCATACCTGGAATTCACCAATGCCTGGATATCTCCAGCCAACTTTGGCAGGGTATGATGGATATCGTAGTTCTCCACAAGGGCCCAAGCCGATCTCAATCTCTGAGATTGTTCCAGTCTCAAAAAAATCATCAAATTCCACACGAAAATTTCTCATGTAATCAAAATATACCTACAAATACAATAAAAAATAAAGCAAAAAAGCAGACAATTTTAGAAAGTAATTTTATGTCAGATAATAGTGCACTAGAAGCGCAGTCCTACATAGTGAAAAAAAAGTTATCTAACAATAGCAAGCATCAATAAATATGTGCAGTCTTTGGGAAGAGTTTCAGTATAAAAATATTTAGTCATAAACAAGAGCAAGAATTTATAACTAATAAGTAAAAAAAAGAAATATATAAGATTAGATCAATGGAGAAACAATCTGCCCCCTATTGCAAATAGTGGAAATATTATTAAGAGGTCCAAAGAAGCACATCACACAATCATCAGTTTGTGAACGTGATTTAAACAGGAGCACAGCAATTGCTTAATGTAAATGAGAACAGATGAACAACCTCAAGAGCGGTACGGCCTCTTAAAACTCGTTTTTTAATCAATTCCCCATGAAAGGCATTCAGCATTCCTTCTACTTTCCGATCTGTAAAATATATATCGGGATTGTTCTCACCAATTTCTGAGATCCATTTTGGGAGAGGAATATGTACAGTATCACCAATATTGCCTCCACACTCATGGAAAGACATGACAACCTGTTGAAAGTAGATTGAAAATGATCACAACAGCTCATGTGAGCATTTTGAAAAGTCACACTATATCAAATTCGCTAGAAAGATAAATAAAAGGACTTGAGTATTACTACAACATCAACTCATAAGTGCATCATATACCACTGAAGGAACACAACTGAAGCTAACAAGACGATCAAAATATTAAAACTCATGGAACCAAAAGTGCAAACGGACAGCAAATAAAATAGGCATGATACGTTAGACTATTCAAATCATATATCTGTTAGACTATTACGAGTTACCACACTTCGATTGAAGCAAATGTAGACTGAAAGATGACATCATCAATGAATAATCCTATACCTGCAACTTAAGGCCAGGTTTTGAACCATGTGAAATAATTTCTATAGCCACTCCAGTTATATTGTTGGTGGACTATTTGCCTCCACTACTCCCCACCAGCAATCTACCATCACTCCATCAACGTTAATAGACTTCAAGATCTTTAGCTTTTCCGACAGGTCATCAGGGTTTACCAGCTCAGAGTTCATGTTCACAACATCCAACTGCACAAAATAATTAGAAATCGACATCATGCAAAATGTAATCAATAATGCAAATTGAAAGGTGAAGTTACATGATAGGAACAAAGAAGGGGACAAACCTTATGCAGGATAACGTAAAAAGATCAGAGAAATATACGAAACAAACTAGAGCACATATAAGATCAGTAGTTTTAGTGTTTGACAGTATTTATGCAAAGAATTATAAGGAGTGGGAACTTAATGCTTACAGGAAGCATCACGTACACAGGAACATAAGGCGTGCCACCAAAATCACGTTCTGCCTCTGAGAGTTGCGGAAGAACCTTCAATAAGGAAAAGAAATAAAGAACATGTATTTAAAGATGCAAGTACTTAATAATAGTATAGTAATCTTTATTGGATATGAATGAGGAACGATAGGAAAAAAATTTGATTGGTGAACACAAACATTATTATTAGATATAATTTCTTAAATAATTGCATTTCAATCCAAGCTACGGACGTTGCAAGCTACAATAGCAGCACATAATTCTTTTTCACCAAGATTTGAAGAGAACTGGCAGCCTGATCGTTCTTGATTTCATAATTAAAATTAAATGAGATCAACAACCTTCGATCATATACTATCCCACCAACAATTTTGGTTTGGTATCAACTGTCAAAGGCATCAAAAGATGAACTGTCCAAACTATCTTTCTTGTCGCTCTTTGATTTGTTTGAGATAACACTAGAATAGAAATTACACTGCTGAACATTGCTAGCTTAAGTATACTGCGTAAATTGCCACTACAATATCTGACATTAACATAATTGAATTTTACTGTAATCTGAAGCTGCGAGTAGCTTTCCAGCCAAATTATACATTGTTCAGGGAATATTGAGAAAAAGATATCAACATCAAGAACTCGCAATTACCTTGTTACCAGAGCAGCTAGCCTCATCGGCCTCCAAAGACTCCACACTCATGACAGGAAGACTTTCAACTCCCATTCCTTCATTCTTCACCATAGATCGAACCCTAAACCCAGCCAAATTGGAGACGGGGCCGGCATTCAATTGTTAAATCTCATCTGGACGATCGATCGATCAAGATAGTAGAAATTCTGTTACCCCGACAAGCAGAAGGCAACGGCCGGGTTGCTGCCGTTGACATAGCGAGTACCGGAGCCATGCGTTGTGCTCGAAGAGGAGATTGCAGGGAAAAGATGGTGGCGTTTGTTTAGTATTATATTTCGGCGGGAGAGTAATCCGGTTTGTTGATGTATCCAGAAAAGTATAGAACCAACGGCAATTAGAGATGCAATATATACCGATGCAGAGCGTGAACTCCAAAAACGTAAAGAGGCGGAAGAAAAAGCTACTCTGTTTTCGTAGTGTAGTGGACTGCTAAACCTCGTGAGACCGCCGTGAGAGTTTCCTATCTTTTTTGTTAAATCCGTGAAAATTGGGGGGAAAAAAAAACTTGCGCATCAGGGAATCGAACCCTGGTCAGTACGTGGGAGGGTACTATGATACCACTACACCAAATGCGCTCTCTGGTGAAATTACAAAGAACGTTACATTTGTCCTTAGTCATTCAGATCTCAATGCTCGAGTCGAGTGCTATGATTGATTCATATTCATTCAGTTCTTCAAATACTTGAAGTCAGACGGCTGAGAATTATCATCCGAGTTAAGGGTAATAGTATTTACTTTTTGACACAGTACTAGTAGTCTCAGAAATGTTATATGCATCCATTTCTACATTAATTTTTATTAGAACACCTACCGAAGAAATTGCAAGTTGTTGAATCGCTTCAGTGGTGACGTTTGCATTCTATTCTCCGTACAAACTGTCTGTGGTGTTCTTCCAGACGGCCTTTGCACCCCCTTGTCGATAAACTACACCTTCTCTTCTAACCCTCAACATAATATTATGGCTGATTTTTTTTTCCAAAATATGTCGATTTGTCTCTATTTATGTTTCCAACTTTTAACTGGACAAGTTTGTACATATCCCAGTTTTACGAACTTAAAATGTCGAATGTGTTGGTAATGGTACTTTGTGGAGTTCTGTGAGGTTGAAAAGTGTTTCATGGCACCTTTGATGGAATAAGGATTTTTTACAAGTATGCTTGATATTCTAAATCGTTTATATTTGTTTGAGTAAATTACTCAAAATCCCTTTGGATTTGGGATATTACAGTTAACCCTCTTGTGTTACCATAATTATTGGTAACCACCTCGAGGTTAAGATATCTTTGACTACGAGCCTCCAATCTATAACTTTGTCATCAGGAAGTTAACTATGTGTAACCTATCAGCTTAATCATATTAATAAGGTTATGCTGGACAAAAAACACTACTTAATCTATATTATTATTTTGCTAAAAATGTCAACCCTTCTTTGAAAATGCATCTAAAGTGGGATGAGAGAGTTAGACGATATTGATTAAGCATTTTTGTTGTCCAGCCTAGCATTATTAATGTGATTAAGCTGATAGGTCAACACATAGTTAACTTTTTGATCATAAAGTTATAGTTTGGGGCTCGTAGTCAAAGATACCTTAACCTTGAGGTGGTTACCAATAATTATGATAAACATGAGGGGGTTAAATGTAATATCCCAGATCAATTGCACATAAATTCTCAACTCATCCAGATCCAGATCCAGATCCCGAAAGAAGGGAAGGTTGAAACCCATTTTGCAGCAAAAAGAGATAGTTTAGATGCATTTATTTACACTTAACCAATCTCGAAGACTTTTCATTTTTAGCTTCGAACTCAATTGTAGGCATGATGTAACATTATACTCACTTGTGTATGGGAGTATGGTGGCCACCATGACCGGTTCCGGTTGGAACTGGTGAGAGCGAATCGAAACCGGTTAAAACCGGTTTGGAACCGGAAACGCTAGCTACCGAAGAAAGCTCCCTTGGAGAATCGGGACCAAACCGAAACTGGAACCCTTTTGAACCGTTTGGAACGCGAACTGGAACCAGAACCGCTGGAACCGCACATGGAGAAGTTATAGGAGTGAAACCAGAACTGGTGGAACCAGTCAATATGACCGTTGTCAAGTTCCAAAACAGTGACGTTTTGACTCGCATGGGGTTCGTGTTTGTTTGACTCAAGACCCGAATCGGAACCGGTCAAGAGCCGTCCGGAACTGGTTTTAACCGAATCCAAAGCCGAATGCACCCTAGGAACTAAACTACCCTGGAACCGGTCCTAATCGATTTCGAATTCTTATCCTTTACTCTGGAACCGGAACCGCCCTAGAAACGGTCCTGGCCGATTCCGAATACAACGCCTCCCACCACCTCCTCTTCGCCGGAATCCACCACCCGCAAACACCAGCCACACCTGAGTTTTTTCTACTCCCTCCAAAAGCCATTACCAACACCACCTTGTTGCCGAACATTTTGCACCAATCTGACTCTTGCATCTCCATTTTCGGACAGAGTAAGTATCTCACTCTTCGTTTTTAAAACTTGATCTCCAGATGAAGCCGATAATTGCGGATGGCTCTGTAAACGACTATCGGAAATTTTTGATGCTAGTGTCGTCACTCTCTAACCCTCGTCTATTCATTTCGTTTTCTTTTGCTACTTATGTCTTCTGTTTTAATATGGGAAGTAAATATGAAAAGGGATGACATGACTTTATTCGACTTCATCGGATAATACCTGATGCTGGAGTCCATGCATCGCCTCTTTCAGTATATCCACTCTCCTACCAAGTCTTTATTTTCCTTGTTCTTTACTAGCATGAGATTTCGTTCATCCCTTCGAATAAATTGCCACAGTGGTGGTATACGGACTGGAGAACACAAACGTTAAAACGTTAAAACTGTTCAAGGCTAATGTCGTTTGAATCCTTAGTTTTGCTTTATTCCCTCCTTACATATCGATTGATTGAACAACATACTCAGTGTGGTTTTCTAGATTCAGGAGGTTTTGCACTAAAATACCGCCCTGGGTCCATTTTTTCATCTTGTGTTCGTATATTGCTTCCTTGGTTTCTTAATGTGTAAATTGAGGTACATGAATGACTGTCTCTAGCCACGCAAAAAAGATCATAAATCCCGTTTCCCAGCTTATACTCATGATCCTCTCGTATTTTGTTTGCGGGTTTATATACATTCAATCCATGATGGATTCGAAGTATTCTTCCGATCATGCGCCTGTAACTATGACTATGCTAGGATATTCTCTACTGTTACTGTTGGTGGATTTGTAGGTATATAAATTCGATTTGAAATGAGCAGAATCGACCCCTGAAACACTGCCAGAAGCAGCCACCATCTGTATAAGTGAACTAACTTCATATTCTTACTCTTTGTGCATTACGTTTATTGGTTAAACTGAGGAACTAACTCACATTTTCTTTTTCCTTTCATTGCAATTTGCATCTCAACTGTTTTGCAGGTAGTTTAAGTTTCTCTATTTTTCCGGTACTTATCTTTATCTCAATATTCGAAACTTGCATTTTAACAAGCGGCTTGGTGGCTTGTTCGTTTTTGCCTTCATGGGGCTGATTAATATGGTGGATGTAACCTTCTTCCTCCCTGCTCGATTATTGTTTACGAACTAACTAACAATTGTGTATAGCTTGCGTTTGTTCCTTCTTTAGTCATCTCCCATTCTTGGTTCCTCTCAGAAAAACCTTACTGCACATATTCCAGTTCAAATACTTGTTTTGAATCACTACTAGCTATGTGTGACTTCCTGTATATCGTTGTCGTTCCTAGAGATCTGTAACAAATGAGCTTTGTTTCCACTGTTATAATGTTAGGCATACGCTTAAAATTCTATATATGGCTCATGTCTTAGGCTTAGTCTGCTTAAAAATTTAACAGATTCAATTTGTTAGGCTCGCAATTAATGAGATCGACAATGAAACCCCTTTTTGCAGTTTGCTTAATGCTTATTAAGTCCAAAAAAAGAGAACGACAATGATATGTTTAGTTTCTTGCTTTCTTTCATTTGCTTTCTTTCAGTGTGAAGTAATTTCAGGGTATTAGTTTAGATCCGGATCTAAGTTTTAGGGTGTTAGGTTTAGACTTTCAAGTTTAGATTGTTAAGTCTAGCTTAGAGCCTGTGATTAAGAAAGACAACAGCGAGAGAAAATACAAACAATCAGGAATCCATCTTAGGCTCCACCGGTGATAAGTGTGAAACCAGCATGGTTTTATTAGTGCTAAATTCTTAATTTATGCAACATTTTGGGTGCTTTCTCACACTTATCCTATGCGTTTCTTGATTCTTATTTTAGGCAAGAACTGACGCCAATTTATATGTTTAAGCAAAAAATGATGGTGAAAATGCATAGTTTCTCCTCACGAGCTTTCCAATGCCGCAAACGGGGAACAAATCGAAGCTCATATGAAGAATTTGGACCCTGTCAAAGTTGTGTCCGGTGGGATATATTTATATATAAATATATTCACGAGACTGCCGTGAAAGGATTGAGAAGAAGAAGGGGGGAGATTGGAATATAAAAGAAAGTAACTCCAAAGGTTATTGATGAAGGGAGTAGTTAGTGAGATAGTAACTCTAGAGTTTTCCATAACTTATTGATGACGGGAAGTAAATTGAAAAGAGTAACTTAAATTCTGAATCAACTGAAGGGCCTCCATTTACTTCACGAAACCGAAGGAAATTAAAATGAGTCATCAAGGAGCAAACAAAGAGTCTTCAATTAGACTTATAAATATGGAAGACTTTGGAGAGATCCGCTCATCCACTCATCCACACAACATCACTTCAGTTCTATTTTTTTAGCTTTAGGTTTAGTTTTTATTTTTTTTTCACGCCGAGAAGAACGCAAGCAGCCGCGAGAGTTCTTCTCCTCCACCATCATCTTCAACCTCCAGCCCAGTAAATTGCAGATCTGGATAGCGAGACAAAGGAGGAATCTTCTACACCAGATTAATTCTTCTCTATCTCTCTATACTCTTTTTGTAACATGCTAGGCTAGGAAGAATTTACTCCGGGTGATGGTTATTTGTAGCTAGTTCGTTTTACAAGTACATCTACAATTATGATTTGAGATTTTTTATTTCGGATTGTTTCAGATAAATGCAAATATTGTGCTTTTTAATTAATCTCATGAATTTCTTAAAAAGCCTTACGAATCTTGTTATGATCAGATCGGTGATTAACAAGAAGGTCAAATTAATCTGTTAGCCTGTGAAAAATTAGATCGGATTGATTATATTTTCCCTCAGGGCGTCGTAATTCTTTAAGCTTCATCCATCTATGCGTATTTCGCTAGGTTCTGGATTAGACCTTGTGTGTTCTACTAGATGAGCTTTCCTGAGATTATGATTTAATTCTGGAAAGATATTGAAGAATTAGCCAATCCATATCTCTTATCGATTTGTAGAAGTTCACATAATCCGACTAGTGAAAAATAACTTGAACCCGGAGTTCCACTCATCCATATAACTTTATCCATTTTATTTTAATTTATTTTCTTTCTTATTTGATTCCCAAAACAAGAACAACCCCCTGAATTTCCAGTTTTTTTAGGACTAGACTTACTTTCTTCAAGTCCCGCGGATTCGATACCTGGTTGCTACGTTTTCTATACTGCAGTGACCGGGATTATTTGCAACCCGAAGACTTTTTGATTTATTAATTTCTAGATTAATTTATTTAGTTTTTAGTAGATCAAATTTCTTGTTTGCAACGGACAATTAAATTTACTAATTCAGGAATTAGACTTGCATTTCTGTTTGAATTAATAGTGGTCTCGGAACCGTCGGGTAGAACTGAAACCGATCAGAACCTAGAACGGTCGGAACCGCTTCAGAACTGGAACGGTTCGGAACTAGAACTGTGGCCAAACAAAGCGAATACGAATACACATTTTGGAATTCGGGACTAAACCAGGCCCGGAACCTGAACCGCCTGGAACTGCCCTTGGACTCGGAACCAGAACCGATGGAACCGTCTTGGAACCGTTCTAGAACCGCCCCGGAACCGGTAAAACTAGCCATTGGTTAAACGTCAAAACAACGTTGTTTTGACCCAAAGTGTTCACTCTTCTAAGAACCGGTCGGAACCGCCCTGGAACCGGTCGGAACCGCCGGAACCGGTCGAAATCGCTCAGGGACCGGAATCGGAACCGCTCCGAAACCGGCCGAAACCGCACCGGAACCGGAATCAGAACCGCTCCGGAACCGGTCGGAACCGCTATTTTGAGTGAATCCGAAGCGAATATAGTTTTCGGAACCGGAACTGCCCAGGACTGATTCCGAATCCGAATACACATTTCCCGCAACCGGAACCGGTGGAACCGGAACCGTGGCCACTAGTAGTTTGAATAATTGGTGGATCTTTGTTCAATCGTTGAAAAGAAAAAAACAAAACGGAGATAACAAAGTGAATTGAAAGCTTGGTTTAGGCTTGGTTTGGTTGACAACTGGGTTTGATAATTCAAAATTTTAGAGAAACACGAGGGTAAATAAGGTTTATTAGCTACCATTGTTAGGAGTCACATAATACTTGATCCATTTAAAGTTTTCAAGGAAAGAAAATGAGAAAAGAAACAGTGTATACACCCAAAACTTTGTGGTTTAAGTTCATGTTATGTTTACTTGGTTGTTTGTCTTCAATTTCAAGTTCTTGATTATTTAACTGTATTATATGTTACATATTATATAGATTATCTTGGCAATTGTTCGGCCCAGCCCAATATAGTGGCCCAAGACATAGGAACCCTTAGATAGTCCATAGGCCACCTCATGTAGAAAAGCTTTAGAATAAAGGGTTCTCCATACATGACGGGTGCTAGAAACGCCCATGCGAGAAACACTTTTTGTTATCATCAAAAACTTTCCAAATCATCCCTAATTGTCAGAATAAAATTCACAATCAATGATTCAATTCCAAACAATTCAAAACCCAAAGGACAAATTCAACTTTAAAATCAGTCAAAATTGAGGCCCAAAATCAAGGCTCAAAACCGAGGCCCCAATCATTCCAAAATTGAGGCCCAACATAACCCAAATCGAGGCCCAACTTAACCCAAAATCGAGGCACAATCATCCCACCTTTACGAAGCCCTTTTGGACCCAAATAATAAAGCCCATTCAGACTCAACTAATAAGGCCAATTTGGACCCAAATCACAAGGCCCATTTCGGCCCAAATCACAAGCTCATATTTGACCCAAAAAACAAGCTCAAACCTGGCCCAATTTTTAAACCAATTTCTTGCCCGATTTTGAAACTCATTTATGACCCAATTTCAAAGCCTATTTCTAGGCCCAAACCTAAAGCCCATTCCGACCTAATCCAATAGACCCAATCTGGCCAAACATTCCAAGCCCTATTCAACCTATACTATCAAGCCCAATTTGGCCCACTTCAACCCACTAACCCGATCAGGCCCACTAACCCGACCCACTAACCCAAAGAAGGCCAATTCCAATCCAAAATAATTTCCAATTCAATTACAATTCCAATTCAGTTTTAAATCAATTCCAATATAATTTCATTTCAATTCCAATTCAATTTCAATTCAACTTCAATTCATTTTAACTTCAATTTCAATCCAAATTAATTCAATTTCAATCCCAATTCCAGTTCAACTTTTAATACAAATTCAAATTCAATTTCAATTCCAAATCAATTCAATTTCAATCTCAATTGCAATTCCATTTCAATGTCAATTCCAAATCAATTCCTATTCAATTTCAACTCAACTTTAATTCAATTCCAATTCAAACGTCTCTATACACTTCCAATTCATGAACCCCAACTTGAAACATCAAACTCACAAAAGTTCTCAAATATTCACAGCTTCCGAAACACTTCCAGCCATCAAAGTTGTAGTCATCCTCCGCTACTCCCAACATCTCACGATCCCATTCATTTCTAAACTTCAATTGTCTCACATACTCGAATGTCTCATAGACTCGAACTTCTCACAAGCTCGAATGTCTCATACTCTGAATTTCTCAAAGACCCGAGCGTCTCACTGACTTTTCCCAAGGTTTCAAGTGTCTCACAGAACCAAGCGTCTCACTAACTTCATCATCTCAAGGTTTTAAATCTCTCACACCCGAGTGTCTCATAGACTCTAGCATCCCGCGAGGATTCAAGCATCTCATAAAAAACTCTCAAATCTCGAACAACACTCGAATATCTTCAAACTCCACATACATCAAAGCTTCAAAACCCTAAAAACCCTGAACTACGTAAGGTCTGATCTCAACATGGAGTTGAGTACGTAGGTAACCCGCTCAGGGTGCGACCCCATTCCAAATCAAAAATCATTTTCCCACTGTGAGGTGGTACCCATACCTCTTAAAGTATTCGAATCTTTTTTTACTTTAAACCCTCAAACCTTTAGACTTTAGATCTTCTTCATCCACTGAATCCTTAACCTTTCCTCGATTTTCCATTCTACATTCAATCAACTCTTTCAACCCATCAATCCTTTCATTTGGTGCCAGCTTGGCAGAAAAGCTCGTCTCATCCACTTTTTATCTCTCTTCCTCTCATATCCTATCTTTGTGGTCCTACAATGAATCTCTTTTAAAAAGGGTTTGAAAGAAGACAATCCCGACAATTGAAGACCGAGGTTTCCTCGAGCACCATCCAAAGCCGTGGTCGTTTCCACTTCCAAGGGGTGTAACCCAGTGCGAATCCACACCGAATCTCTGTAATGACCAGATAAGTCCTATGCAATTTCAAAGTCAATCAACTAACGGTTCTTAGAACCCTCATTCTTTTTCCTTCCTAGTTCAATTTAGGTTAAACTAGTGGTGACTCTAGTCAATTCCGCCCTTAGGGCATAAGTCCACGTGGAGCCCATTGAGAGCGGGTGTAGTGCTCACTAGCATTTCCCTTAAGATTTCTGGGAAGATGAACGATAAAATAGGTATTTGAGGGATGCCAGAATAACAGATTTTATCCTCCACAGAATGGTTATTTCTAGGATCTATGCTTTTTAGTGAGACCAATTTATTAGACCCCCTTATACCGAAAAAATCACCATCCACAAGGTGTTTGTCTGAATGCCACTGAGGAAAATTTTACTAGTGGTCAATCTAAGTGGAAACAAAATCAAGGAAGGGGCATATATAATAATAATGGTGTTCGTGGTGGATCTGCTTACTTCAGTGGCCAACCATATTTTATACTAGTTTATCAAAATTTCAAAATAAAGGCCATGTAGTTGCCATCTATTTCCACATATTCAATCAGACTTATCAACATGGTACCTCTAATCCCTCAGGCTCATTCTCAGGTAATGTTACTGGATATATATCTCATAATGAGTGGCTTCCTGATACTGCAACCACTCATCATTTTACAGAAGACATGGCTCGGTTGAACTTAAATAATTCCTACTATATTGGTCATGATAGTGTTACTCTTGGGGATGGATCCTCACTTCCTATTACTCATGATGGTTCAGGTTCTATCCCTCACACTTCTAGTGAATTTGTTCTTAATCAGTTATATCATTCCTTTCACCTCCACAAAAACCTTATATCAGTTAGTAAGTTCTACAGAAACAATAGCTCTTATTTTGAATTTTTTATGATCACTTTATTTGAAGGATCTCAAAACTTAGAAGCCTTTACTCCAAGGAAAGGTTAGGGATGGTGTTTATGTGCTTCCTCACCTTCCTCAACTAGAGATTCACTCTACCAAGCTCCTTCCAGGCACCAAAGTTAGCTCCACAAACTGGCATAACAGATTGGATCATCCCTCTCATTTTGTCATAAATAAGATTCTAACTGATTATTGTCTTTCTTCCCTAAATGCTAAGTTTAGCAGTTTTTGTAATGGTTGTACTTAGTGCAAGCACCATGCCTTCCCTCATTATCTAAGTACTTATGTTTCCACTACAATTTTTCAGTTACTTTACTTGGATGTTTTGGGGCTTGCCTATGTGACCTTTATGGATGGCTATAAATACTTTTGTTGATTATGGATGACTATACTAAGTACATTTGGGTCTATCCTATGACAACAAAGTCTGATGTCTATGTGATCTTTGATCTATTTATTAAGTTGGTTCAAAATCAGTATACTACCACTGTTAAAAGTATTCAAATTGATGGCGGTAGTGAGTTTGTGGCCCTTAAACTTTGGTTGATACTTTTGCCATTAATTATCATTTTCCTGCCCATATTCTCACCAGCAACAAGGGGTTGTGGAGATCAGAAATTTTTACATTTTGGACAAGGCACTTAAACTATTGTATCACTCTAGTTTGCCCTTTAATTTTTGGTCCTATGTTGTTGTTACTGTTATTTTCCTAAGCAAAAAAACCCCTACCAAGACTTCATACTACAAAACACCCTTTGAATTGCTCTTCAAATAACCTCCTGATTTTACTATCCTAAGGGTTTTTGGTTGTTCCTATTGGCCCAACCTAAGACCTCTAAACAACAATAAACTAGCTTTTCAGATCATAGTTGTGTGCTTTCCTTGGTTACTCTCCAAAACACCTTGGGTACATATGCTTATGTCCTCAAAACCACAAAACTTACATCAATAGGGATGTTCTCTTTAATGAAACTTCCTTCCCACTGTCTATCAGTCCCTCCACCAAACCACCCTTACTTCCCACACACACCTCCACTATTATACCCTTGCTTCTTCACCACCACTTAGTCAGATTCCCTTTCCCACTCACCGACATAACTACTTCTGACTCCTCTACTGCTCCTATCTCTTCACCCATCCCTGATTGTCCAAAAAACACTACAACCCTTACCTCAGCTGGTCTCACACCTATTCCCTCTCCATATCCATCTCTCACACATCCTATACTGCCCACCCATCCCATGATTACCAGAGGCAGAGATAATATCCATCAACCCAAGGTCAGAACAGATGACATTGTTCCCTGGTGCAATCAAACTAGTTTACATGAACAATCTTCTGGTCCTATTCCTACCAAACCTACTTTTACCGAGGATAAGAAGTTTATAGAGTGCCAGCAAGCCATTCAGAGGGAATATGATGCTTTGATTCATACCAAAACTTGGGATTTGGTTCCCTATGTTCCAGGCTAAAATGTGCTGGGAGTCAAGTTGATCCTAAAGACTAAACATAATGTTGATGGCACTGTTGAAAGGATGAAGGCACATTTGGTTGCCTAAGGTTTTAAACAATCTGAAGGAGTTGACTATTTTAACATTTATAGTCGTGTGGTTAAAATTACTACTTTTAGGATTGTTCTCTCTCTCTTGATGTTTCTTTTAGTGGCCTATTCAATAGTTGGATATTCAAAATGCTTTTCTAAATGAGGAGATTGAGGAGGATGTTTTGTGAAGCAACCACCAGGTTTTGTGGACCCTAATTTTCCTCACTATGTGTGTAAGCTCAAGAAGACCCTTTATGGCCTTAAATAACCTACCACGGCCTGGTTTTCTACTCTCAGTAACTATCTCCTTGAACTGAGGTTTTACTCCTCTAAAAAAGATCCCTCCTTGTTCATTTTTCATCATGGGTCAGATAGGGTTTACATACTATTTTATGTTGATGACATATCTTTTGACTGAGTCTTCCACTATACTTCTTTCTAATCGAAAACACAAACTCCTACAAGGACTTGGGGGATCTACACTATTTTTGGGCATTACTGTTTTTTGTTCACCCTTTGGTCTTCTCTTAACTCAGGAAAAATATATTGTTGATCTTCTTCAAAAGACCAACATGCTTAATGCTAAATGTAGTCCTACCCCATGACCCCTATTGTTTCTCTTGACCACTACTCGGACTCTCCTCCTTTCCCAGATGTTACTAGATACAGAAGTACAATTAGATCACTAGCTACAATATCTAGCAATTACAAAACCCGATATTGAGTTTGTTGTCAATCGGGTCTGTCAATACATGCAAAATCCACAAGAAGTTCATTGGTCGGCGGTAAAACGAATTTTGAGATACTTGGTTAACACCCACGATTTGGGTATCTTCTATCCTTCCTCTCCCCGCGGATCTCTCACTTTGTTTGTCGACTCCGACTGGGCTGGTTCCATCACCGGATATATATCTTGAATATCCACTTTTCTTAAGTCGCAAAAGCATCATCCTTACCCGTAAGGTATTAGCTAGAGAGCAAGAGCCAATCCTTTGGCATCTAGGAATTACAATAACAGGGAAAGATCGATCTTGACCTTCTTACCTCGACAATGACCTTATGCTCACTACAAATGACTTGTAGGTGAATTTGGATCAAACAAGCAGATAAGAGAAAATGTCTGAAGGGAGAAAGGAGAGAAACAAGAACAGCTCAGAGAATGAGGTGGATAAAAGTCTGAGGTAGTGGCTGGATCAATATTATTAAGTAATTTGCCAACAACATATATATGGTATTGAGTTCTTTGCTTCTAACTCTTTCATGGATCGCCGCGAGATCCATCGTTATATAATATATAGGAGGTTCTCAAGGAATTACACTATGCGGCTCGCGCAATTCATCGTCAATCTTCGATTATCCTCTGGGCATCCGCCGACCATGTCAAATATACATAAATGATTGAGTACTGGTTTTACAGTCAGTTTTTTAGATTTTGCAGTCATTATAAAAAATATACAATCAGTTTTTTAGAATTTGCGGTCATAATCACAGTTAATTTTTTAGGGTACGCAGTCAAAAAAAAAACTTTTTAATGACTAAATATGGTTATTACGAATATTGTATCATTCAAAAACTTGCAAAATTCAAAATGGAAGAAAAAAAACGGACGACCAACTAGTCGTCCGTTTTCGGACGTCCGTAAAGGACAAAAAAAAAACGGACGATCCAACTAGTCGTCCGTTTTCGGGCGTCCATAAAAGACCAAAAAAAAACGGACGCTCCAACTAACCGTCCGTTTTCGGACGGTCCGGAAACGGACGGCTAGTTGGATCGTCCGTTTTCGGACGGCTAGTTGGAGCGTCCGTTTCCGGACCGTCCGAAAACGGACGGTTAGTTAGAGCGTCCGTTTTTTTTGTCTTTTATGGACTCCCGAAAACGGACGACTAGTTGGATCGTCCGTTTTTTTTGTCCTTTACGGACGTCCGAAAACGGACGATTCAACTAGTCGTCCGTTTTCGGGAGTCCATTTTGAATTTTGCAAGTTTTTGAATGATACAATATTCGTAATAACCATATTTATTAATTAAAAAGTTTTTTTTTCGACTGTGTACCCTAAAAAATTAATTGTGATTATGACTGCAAATTCTAAAAAACTGACTGCATATTTTTTATAATGACTACAAAATCTAAAAAACTGACTGCAAAAACCAGTCGAGTAAAGATTTTGTCTTCTCCGTTGTTCAAACTGATAAATGCTTAAAATATATAATTGAAACTTGGGCAGTATTATAATTTAAACTAAATTCTGTCAGTCTTGCTCTCTCTGTTCGTAAAAATAGAATTATAGGTCTTCTTGTTCTATACGTACAGGTTTATCAGGACCGAGATTGGTTCCGTTATTATTACTTAACTACCAGATAAACTAACTGTTATGATATCCTGTGGCGGAGGCAAAGCCTATCTGGAGGGAGTAAAACACCCCTTAACTGTTTAAATTACATAAATTTGTAGTGTAAAAAATTTTTTAGAAAAATTTAGTAAAAACATCCTCTAATTTTTTATAATTCTGTCTTTTAACCCCTCAACTTGTATTTCTGGCTCCGCCTTATCTAATCGGGTTTTCTTCTGGCGCCTAAGCTTTCACGTGTTTCAGTAACAGCGGGCTTAAGATGTTGATTGCAATCTTGTTCACCCGGCCAACTGGTATATTATTGAATGGCTGTTCATCATGTGATGAGATGATATGGTTTGTGTTGTTATAGTTTTTTCTGCGTACAGTGGGCCAGTAGCCGTGTGATCGACTATCATACAACCGGTTGTACGATGTTTATGTACATCCCCGAACATTCTTCACAATTAATTTGAACAAGCATCATATAAAGCTGAACAACTTTTCAATAACACATGGACCTTTTTATATCAATATGAAAATCAATACAAAACTTGAACAACATTTGAATTTAAAATGAACGATTGTACGATGTTCACCGTACAACCGGTTGTACGATAGAAATTGCCAAAGAATGGTGGAGTTTTTTTATTAATACTCTTTGAGTGGATGAAGGTGGAGGATGTGCTCAATCCAGTGGCTTTCCTAAAGTTTCGTCTTAGATGCAGAAGGTGGTAACAAAAACTGCGCATCCAGGGAATCGAACCCTGGTCAGTACCGTGGGAGGGTACTATGATACCACTACACCAGATGCGCTACGTTGTACACTCAATGAGAATCTACATTATTATACAGGCGGCGCATAACCACACTCGCGCGAGGCCGTTCTTTCATCTCTTTGAGCACTATCGTTAAGCTTCAAGCCAACTCATTGTGTAATGTTGACTCAAAGTGGAACTAATACCGTTTTTTTAATATAAAAAAAACGAGGGAAAACAATAAGGAAAAAGGGAAAAGCTTATTTATTACCGGCCGGCCCCCTACGTAGGTATGGAATCTGGATGCTTCAAATTTAATAAATGGCAAAGGAAAAGAGTCCGTTCTGTCTGTCATGTCCATCTATGTGGTGGTGGTGCTGTGGTGAATGGATCAGTCAGTTAGCGGGAATAAATTGTCCATTCGACACCGTCAGGAATAGTCATCGTCATGTCCACACAGGAATATTATTGTACGCGAAAACAGACATATATGTCTACTTCTTTCTTTAAACTAATTTGTCCTTGTATCCATTACTAATATTCATCGTCATCTTATTTTTTCTTTTTCTGCACTTTTCTTTCTTCCGTATATCCTAGATTGCTGGTCTACATACCATTTATAAACCACTCACAATACAATACAATACAAACATATGTATACAATATGGGATAACGTTTCATGAAACATAACATAACTATTAATTACCAGCTTCAATACGATCGACCTGGATTTCATATGCATGTGAGTAGCAACCAGCTAGCTGTTATCATCTGTGCACATTATATTAGCCGTACGTCCTCACGTCTGCACTGGATGCATTATTTTGAATCCAGGAAAATGGTAAACAAGACACGATAATAAGGAAAAGAGCAAATCTCTGTGGAGTAGTAGTACTGTATATTCGGCCGGTACGCTGTTGAAACTCAGCAGGAAGAAAATGGGACCCGATCGGCAGCGTCAAGAATAGTCACGGACCTCGCAGGAATATAGTTGTACGTGATGAAACGGTCATACTCTACGCAAACTGCTTTTTTTTTTTTATAGTATATAGTTTGTTCTTGTACCCATTAAGAATATTTAGTGCTATTTGATAACGTACACCTAGAGAAGTGAGTATCTGTTGTTTTTTAGGTTTTTTTACTATATTATATATATAATTATAAATTAATCAATATTGTGTATCTATTTATCAATTAAATAATGTAACTGCAGAATTTCTTCATGAAATTTATGTAATCCCCTCTGTTTTTGGTAACTAGACTACTACTAAGTCTAGCTAAATATATGTATTCACTTACTTTTTATTGGTATATATCAACTTTAGGATGGATCTCATGATTCTTTGTGTAGTCTGCGATTGCGACTTAATATCAACTACTTTTGAACAAAGAGACACAAAATCATCATAATTAAAGTACGTCTTACAAATCACAATATGAGTTAGCGCAAAGGTGAAAAGTTGTTAATAATCTTACCGTTCCGTTTCTCACAAATAGAAATAAACGTCAAATGAAACTTCTGAAAGTCGACGCTAAAGACAGAAAAGTCAGAGACGTAAGCCACCGATGTTTATCATTTCAAATAAATTTGGTCATTTCCCATTTTGTCGATTCCCATCATGGAGTATCCAAGACCAGTCGTCTCTTTCACTTGCTGCTGCATGGCACTCCAGAATCCGCTCTCTCTGAGTCTGACCGTTCACGCTTATATAATTATGGCCTTGCTTGTGTTATGATATTTGATTAGGGTGTTTATGACCGGTACCTGGCTATTTGGTAACCGGTTCACGGTTAACCACATTTGTCGGTTAGTTGATATTGATAACGTAACCGTTTTATTTAGAAACGTTTAACTGAGTTCAGTTAACCGCCGGTTCGATACGGTTTTTCGGTTAACCGTAAACCGGATAAAGAAAAAAATGTACCATTTTAGATTACTACCTATAATTAAAATCCTACATTTTTGTTACATCATAAGTTTTGTTATTACAACAAGTCATCTTAGTTTCTCTTCATTAACTCACAACAACTAAATATTATTAACAAATACCAACTAAGTTTCACGATCACTAGAAAAGTCGAGAGACTCATCAATTATTATTATTATAAGTAACTCCACTATGAGCTCTTCATTTCAACAAGTTTTTATAAAAAATATTAGTATAGTAATGATACGAAATATTAATTGTAAAATAACTATAGATAACAGAATCTGACCTTCATCGATTTCTATATCTTCTAATTCAAAAATTATAATATCTAACACAAAATATAAGAGTTAGAATTCAAAAGAAGAAAGGAATTTTTTTCAAAAATCTATATTTTTTAATTTATAAATAGTTAAATGGTTAATCGGTTAACCGGTAGGGTTAAATCTGATAACCGTAACCGTAACCGGCTTACTTAATTGGTCGGTTAACTGAAACCAGAAAATCGGTACAGTTAACCGAATTTTCGGTATGGTTTTCCGGTTTCGGTATCAGTTAGACGGTTACGGTTTTTTTTAACACAATCAAATAATTTGATGTTATGTTTGTAGTATATTGAGTGGTCCTGTTTAAGTTTTGTCATACTATAGTATTACATAAAATTTGTATTCTTTTTCAGTAACACATTACCACGGACAAAATATAAAATTAAATAGATTTATAAAACTAAGTTCTATAATATACAGTTTTTTTACATAAGAGGAGATTGTAAAACTTTAATTTGTAATATTATATATATTACATATTAAATAATGAAGTCAAACCACATACTCAAATAATTAATAAGATGGAGAAATAGAGAGAGTAACTAATTTTCAATCATATGTGCTTTTAATTAATTGAACTCCAACATCCGATTAACATCAATCGAGGACAGAAGAAAGACATCGATGGAGGCACCTCAGTTTGAATTTTTGGATGTATCCAAACCAAGCCAACCGAATTTTGTTTTGGATTGTTAGCCGAATTGTGTAATTGAATTTAAAATTTTGGTTATTCAGATATCTAAATTATCATTTGATTTGGATTCGATTTTGACTCTGTTCAATTCGGTTAACCGAATTAAAAAATTTTTTCTTAAAAAAACTATTCTCTTTTCTCTAGTCTTTAAAAAAGTTATTCGGTTTTTCCTAAATTTTGGTTCTGATTAACTAAAATTTGGATTTCAGTTTGGTTTCGGTATTTTACTAAAAATAAAAATTGGATAATTGCATAGCCGAAATTTTTTTTCCATATTTTGGATTACGGTTAACCGAATTACCCAAATATCACCCATAAAATGCCAGTTGCACACTGCACACCCTGCCCCTGCCCTGCCCTGCTCTGCCTTTGCCTGCATGGATGGATTGTACTATATACGCCAGACAAACAATCACTGCTAGGAAAAAGATTTTAAATGACGACGTTTAAACTACGGTTAAATGAAAAACCGTGGTTTAAAGTTTATAAAACACGGTTTCTAGGGCAACCGCCATTTGTAGTACATGCTGGAGTGAATAAACCACGGTTCCTAGGACAACCATCATTTACATTACACGTCTGAGTATATAAACCACGGTTTTTTGTGAACCGTGGTATATAGTTTACTTATAAACCAAGATTTGTAGGGCAACCTTCATTTATACTACACGTTTGAGTGAATAAACCACGGTTTTGGTGAATTGTGGTGTATAGTACTCTACGCGGGAATTTTAATTTTCGACTCAAATTAGCGCGGCTCTCTTTATTCTCTTATCTATTTCTCTCACTGTAATTTGCAACCCACAGTGGCAAACAAGTATCGAACATGCTCTGCGGCTCTTCCCCATTCTCTTCACCTTACGGTAATTTGTGCAACCCATACTGGCAAACAAGGAACATGCTATGCGCCATCTCTTCAACCTCATGGTAATTTTGCAACCCATACTAGTGAACAAGGAAGTCATCAACCGCACCGTATTGCAACCCATACTTGCGAACAAGGAACATGCTCCGGCCTCTATCATTCTCTTGTTTCACGGTAATTTTTGCAACCCACACTGGCAAACAAGGAACATGCTTTGCACCTCTTCTTCATCTTCACACTGTAATTTTTGCAACCCTAACGACGAACAAGGAACATGCTCTGTGCCTCATCTAATCTCTTCAACCTCGCGGTAATTAACCCACCTGCGAACAAAGCACATACTACACCTCTATTCTTCACTAATGATTTTACAACCCTAATTCGCAAACAAGGAACATACATGTTATGGCCTCTTCATTCTCTTGTGTACGCGCTTTGTTGAGATTACTAGATTGAAGGTGAGGATTTGAAAAAAAAATCGCAGACTATAAACCACGGTTTCATGTATAATCGTAGTTTATTCGTTGATTTTATATATTATATACCACAGATTTTAGAATAACTGTCGTTTATTACTCACCATAAATTACGTTATTGGCTTCAACCATGGTTTTATAGTTGACAGATTCAGCACGAAAAACATTTTAAAACCACGAATTATAGAGCCGTAGTATTTAACCGTTTGTTTTATATTTTTTGGCATTTGCATTGGGCACTATAATACCAAGTATATAAGCAAAATAACCAAGTATATAATGTTTTTTCTAGCAGTGAGTACTACCTCTACGGCTCTACTCAATTATGTATATTCCATTCTAAACTGATCGATACGGCCGGAAGGAACAATTGTCATTTTTTGTGTTGTTCAAGTTCGGATTGTCTGTTTTCGTAAGTGTGAGTGGTCGATATAAGTTGTGTATATATCTATCATGTGATGAAATTATATCTATATATGCCTCTGACAACTTGTACAATGTGAAATGTAGTTTTCTTTCTCTGACCATACAATACAAATTAATCAATTTCAAAGAACAGAAATAATTGATGTTGGAGATACACACACACATGAATATGACTAGTAGTAGTCATGGTGATCGATGATGAGCCACTCGATCTGTTTAGAATCGTGGCACATAAAGTGCTCCTTGATTCGAAGGGACGACGACGATGGAAACGTGATAACTCTCACTCACTCGCGCGCGCCCTTTTCTGCTTGTCTAGGCCTGATCCCAAAAATGGAAACTCCGGCCGCCATTATAACAACCTGAAGGGGCTCTCATCCCTTGTGAATTCTGATGGTGGGATCCGATCCGACTCCATCTTAGAACTTAGAAGGGGCTCTCATCCCTCAGAGCCGTCTTTGAGGGTGTGCAAAGGAGCTTTGGCACGGGCCTATTATAGCCCATATAAGGGTTATGTTAATTTAGTTAGAGTCCATTTATTGTAATGTATATAAAAAATTATAAAAGAAATAAATTATAAAATCAATAAACAATTATAAAATAAAACATGTTAAACTAATATTCAACAAAGTTTATAAACATGTATGCAAATAAAAAATTGATTAATAATAAATATTGAGTAATGAGTATTACTTAAATTAATATATATTATTTTCTATATTATATATGATTAATATTTTTATATATGATGTATTTAACGGCAGGGCCCCCTAATTAATTACGGATCCATGCATATATGGTTAAAGCCTGGAGAATCAAAATAAAAACAAACATATTATTCCGACTGATTGATCGTCCTGTTTGCTTAACTTTCCACTTTAATATTAACATATAAGTCATAATTTTATAAACTAAAATTGTCATATAGTTTATCATGTAAGGAATCTATGCAAAACTTAAATTTTCTAATCTGATATGTTAAATTGAAGTCAAACGACATGTCCAATATAAACAACAATTCAGGACAAGTACCAAAAGATTAAAGTTAATGCGCTCCTGCAGGCTCGATCAGTACCAATTGAAAATTCATGTGAATATTTTTTTTGACAATTAAAGCAGGCTTGCGGTAATTGATTTTGACAATTAAAGGATTAGAATCCAACAATTCTTGTCAATTAGACTCAAATTATCATACTTATCTCTACTAATAGTCTAATAGTACGAGTTTACAATTCTTGTTAAGTTATTGCCTCACTCACTCCCCCTCATCTTACAAACGGAAATATTAGCTTTATCTACTATATCACGTAACACTAAAATCTTGTTATTCCACCTCAACTCAGTATCTATTTTTCTTCAATACTCTCCTCTCATTAGAGGACATCTCCTTCACAGTTTATACGGTATTAGAGTCTTGACCGTCCTTGAATCAATCATCGATCTACCAAGTAAACGTTATAGTATTAATTAACTTACACACTCACAAATATTAGCAATTAAACATCGCTCACAAGGCAAAAGTACTAGTAGTAATTCATAAAGTGTATGTGTACTGTATCATCAGTTTTTCATTCTTAGGGGCGTTTAATGTAGAATGTATGCATTAATGGACTAGATTATAAATACTCGATTAGACAAGACCGTGATTTGGGCAAAAAAATCACGCGCGAAACATTATCGTAGGAACTTTATCTAGAGATTCTATAAGCTCCACTTTATTTGTTTATGTCAAAAGACATATTACCACTTTATCCTCACTTATTTGTTTCCGTACATTACATTCTGAGAGGATTAAAAAAGCAAGGACCACTAGTGTCTTTTCTATTAAAATAAAGACAATTATAACTTCTTGGTTTCAGATTTCGTGTGATGCCACCATAAACTCCCCGTGTATTGTGCCAAAAGATTAATGTCATCGTCGAAGTCGAACAGGCTTACATAGTAATTATAAGGAATTAAAGTTTCTTTAAAAAAAACAAAGCGAGTCTAGTCAAACTCAATTAGGCTAGTCGAACTGTGGGAGCATCATCATGGATCTACGAGGTCAACAAAAGTTAGAGCCTCGTGACACCACCAGATCCCGCAGACATTCAACTACTTCTTGACATTACGGATTAGTTTAATCAAATCTTGGATTATACTAGACAAAGGATCACGCAAATAATCAGAGCGGACTAAGGTCACCCTCACTTTCCCATTCCTTTTCCAACAGCAAAAATAGTAAACAAATTATAATGAAAGAATGGTCTGCTTTAAAGAGGAAGAAGACAAACGAACTTATTAACAAGCTAGCTGGGGTACTGTTGATACTGCCACGATCTTGTCCCACCAAACCCAACGACGTCTCCACTGTCTTCACTTGTTCATCCCCTTCTTCCCCTCGCTGCGGTTCTTTCCCCCTTTTCTGCCTTCTGCAAACCTAAATATCTGACATATTTCTTATCTCTGCGCTGGCTTTTAGATCCTAAATCTTATAGTATCATCTTTGTAGCGAAAGGTAGACCCGTCATCCGCCCTATATTCGCTTCCCGAACCCACAAACCCTTTCCCCTTTCTCAAAACCATTCATTTGTCTTCCTGCTTGATTTGGTGAAAATTTCTATTTTCATGTGATTTCAGCTTCGCCCACTGTCAACAATGTCTTGAACCCAATCTGTCTACCTGTATCGAAATCTGTGGTTTTACCCACTTGCTAAAGCCTGATTTGTTGGCCCTTGAATATTCTTCCTTTTCTGGGGTTTGGGGTAAAAAGGGATTCTATTTTGTGAGGTTGCACGAAATGGGCATCATAAGCCAAGAGAAAGCGTTGGACAATCTGAGGAAGCAGCTGGGTGTTGCTGTTAGGAGTGTTCAGTGGAGCTACGCAATCTTCTGGTCATCCTCACCTTCTCAACCAGGGTATATATTCTTCCATTTTTGGGGAGTGTTTAATAGTAGTGATATAATTATACATATCCTCTCTTAATTTTACTTTCTTTCCTCTTTTGTTTCTCCTCTTGCTTTTCGTGCTTTGTAAGGAAACTAACACGTTTGGTTTTGTTCACAATCAATTTAAAGTATTCAATATCTTATTCTAAGATTCCTTTTGTGTTTTGAATAAAGTTCAAGGAGAGTAGACATTTATGCAAAAGTATCATAAGATGAGGCATCCTGAAATAAAAGAAAGCAATCGTTTGCTCAACATAGTTAGCTGGAAAGGACTCTATTTAACTTGCTTCCTTATCTGTGAGGCGGAATACTGAAAAAGGTATATAATTAGGCCGGTTCTGAAGTCAACATCTAGATTTTAATCTAGGGTAGATTATCTATTTCACAACTACAGGTACACTTTTTACAACGCTAGTTCCACCAGCTTTCTTGTAAAATCTACCTATACAATCTACTTGGGGAACGGGTAAGTGTTCCTCACTTCCACTAGAAGTGAAGCTCTCATGGGAATAAACATGTCATTGTCTACACTACAACTTAAGGAAGAAAAGAAAAGAAATTGGTTTCAGAGACATGGGAATCAAATAATGTGGTAAATTTTAGATACCTGATGTCACTTAACCCTCTTACCTTTATCTATTTGGAAGGAAAATGTGGAATGAGTTTCTGTTCTCCCTATAGATAAATAAACCTCCAATGTGAAACCTGTACTTTTCATAGTTACTTTGTTCTGTTCATCCTACATTTGCTGAGATATGCACTCCCTTAATATTCCCTATTTTGCTTGTTAGGGTTTTGGAATGGACTGAGGGGTACTACAATGGAGACATCAAGACGAGGAAGACGATTCTCGCTGAAGATGTCAATGCTGATAAGTTGAGTTTGAGGAGAAGTGAGCAGTTGAAAGACCTCTATGAGTCGCTTCTGGAGGGTGAGTCTGATCTAGACAGCGGGGGTAACAAGAGGCCCTCTGCCTCTCTGTCTCCTGAAGATCTCTCTGATCTTGAGTGGTATTACTTGGTTTGCATGTCCTTTGTCTTCACACCTGGCCAAGGGTAAACTCACACTCTACTCGCTATTACTTTATGTTCAAACATTCTCTCCCTATGTTTGACACTTCTTACATTATTACATAGAGCAAACAACTACTTGCTTGAAAATTGGTCTCACTGTTGAATGGAAGTTTTTTGAAGTATTGGAATGTTAGGATTTTTATATGTTTCATTTTTGATGGTATGTGTAGTTTGCCAGGGAGAGTATTGGCAAGTGGTCGATCTATATGGCTCTGCAATGCTCAGGATGCTGATAGCAAACTGTTTGTTCGTTCTTTACTTGCCAAGGTTTCTTACTTCCTTTTCAACCTTACCTTTTTTTTACCTATATTGGATCTTCTGATATCTAACTCAGTATTTGCCCTCTCTGGAATCTAATTTCCTTGCATCAATTCAAACGCCTGTAGAGCGCATCAGTTCAGGTATGAGATTGTCCCAACCAGACATCCTTACTTTACAGACTTTTATTACTATAAGCTTGCCTATCATGTCTGCCTTCTTGAGTAACAACAACATCTTAATAATCACTGTAAGTAACCTCTTCGACATGGATTTGCTTTGCAGACTGTAATATGTTTCCCACATGCGGAGGGTGTACTGGAGTTGGGTATAACTGACATGGTAATTTCATCTGATTCCAGCGGATACAACAATTCATTCTTATGCTGTAGTATTTTAATTACTCTTTCCTAGTACTAACTTCATTTGATTGTTAATAAAAAAGGTACCAGAGGATCCAAATCTCATCCAGCACATCCGTACGTCGTTGCTGGAATTCGATAAACCCGTATGCTCGGAGAAATCCTCCATGCAGCGCAACACTGACTACGATAAGAATGGCATTGGCTTAACCATTCCTGATGAGACGGATCATGAAACAATAGAGCCAGAACAACAATTCACGAACCTCCATCCAACCTCCACTAAAGAAATCAAATTCCATGAAGAAATGGTCAACGAACTGCATGGAACAGCAACAATGTTTGAGAATTTCAACAACAACATGGATGACTCTCCAGACGACGACTGCTCTGACATGTGCTGCGGTGGACACAACCTCAACAACAACAACAATAACCTGACCGAAGATTCGTTCATGTTGGACGAAACTGAGATCGATGATCTCAGCCACTGCTTTCATGACTCGATTGATTCAAGTGGTTGCATTTCACAGGCTTTTGAATTCCAGGAGAAACCCCTGTGTTCACCTAAAAGTAAGAGTGTCTATAACAGGTTTCAATTGCAAGAGCTTGAAGTGTTCAACCCGGCTAGGTTCGGATCATTAGGTCTAGGGAATTGCAATGATGATGAGGACTTACATTACAAGAGAATTGTAGCTGTCATACTTCAGAGCCCTAGCCGCTGGTCATTTAAGTCCCGGTCATCTCTTGGCAATTCCAGTCGCGGATCAAGCTTCATTCCGTGGAAGAGAGAAGCCAGGGTTGGAAGACATAGCAGCACCGTCCCAGTACAGCAGAGGGCACTGAAGAAGATGCTATTCACAGTACCATTAATGATTGGCAGGACTGCTGTCAAAGTGGCGAAAGAAAAACAAGATGCACGTGATTGGAAGCCTCAACCGCCAGATAGTACACGTGCCCGCAGCAACATCCTTTCAGAGAAATGTAGGGAGAATGAGAAATACATGGTTCTAGGATCTATCATTCCATCAATCAATAAGGTAACTGTACTCTCCTCTCTGACTTTGATTCAGCGTGTGAGTGAAAAATCTAACAGAGTTTACCAACAGTTACCATGAAGTCTGCAAGTTGATTTATTTTGTTTTGGCTTCTAAACATCACTCACCATTTGAAAAATCTGCAGATAGACAAAACATCAATCCTGAATAACACCATCGAGTACCTGCAAGAGCTTGAGGCAAGAGTGGAAGAGTTGGAATCTTGCATAAACGTATCGGATTCGGAAGCCGGAACAAGGAGAAATAAACACAACATGGACATGGTGGAACAAACCTCCGACAACAATTATGACCATAATAACAAGAACAAGAGTGGGAGGAAGTTTTTGCTAAGCAAAAGGAAGGCTAGTGACATTGATGAGAAGGATACTGATGACCACCCCTTGCAGCAGCAGTGTACTACTAGTACTATTCCCTTGGATGATATTAACAAGGCGGGGCTGGATCTGAAGGTTAATGTTAGGGAGAACGAGGTCGTGATTGAGATGAGATGTTGTTGGAGGGAGTACTTGTTGCTGGATATCATGGATGCGGTGAATACCTTGAATCTGGATGCGCATACTGTTCAGTCTTCCACACTTGATGGGATCCTGGACCTGAAACTTAAGTCTAAGGTGAGGTGATTTGTTTCTGTTCATGGATGATGTTGTGTTTTATAGAGTGAATGGTGTATGTCTTGTCTGTTTGGTTTTTTTTAGATGCTGAGGTTGTTAGGTGTTTTCTGGGTGGTTTCAGTTTCGAGGAGGTGGTGCGTTTATGTCAGCTGGGATGATCAAACAAGCGCTCAGAAGAACCGTCTGCTAATTGGTCATGGAGACTGTTGCGATGACGAATCCTTAATGAAGAGAGTTCAATTGTTCTTCCCAAGAGTTTCTTCATTCCAGACCTGGAATAGCTTAGCTTTGATATGATGCTCCTTCCAGAGGGTAATTCAATGCAAATCGTTGATCCTTGATGTTGTTGTAACTCAAAAGAGTGTAGTTTAGATTCGTTTTGCGATGTATAATTTTCTTTAAATCTCCTTTTTCCCTGTACTGCTACTAATGTAGCCTACTGATCAAAAAAAAAAAAATCTCCTTTTTCCCTGTATAAATATCCATCTGTAACTGTAAGTGCTGCCAGATCTGGGAGCAATCAAGCTTTGCTTCATAAATGGATCATCCTTTTGTTGCCCCACAGTATTGCATGATGATGAGAAAATGATGTTCAGTTCTCTGTAATATCCGATGATCCGAAATGGGATTCATGAAACCCGAACAAGATTGAATCTAGTCCAGGTTTCAACCAACTGTTTATTGGGGTTGGCTGCTTGTTTCATCCATAAAACTGGGACCAGATCTCCGGTCCGGGACTTCCTAAGAACCACACTGGAGCTGGACCCTCTTTCTGAACAATGTTCTGTTGGGGGAACTGGTAGAAGACGGGAACCAGTTCAGGACTGTCTACGAGCACTCCAACAGCAATCTTTGGTAAGAAAGAAAGAAAAAACGATACAATGAATACTGCATTTGTATCTCATTAAACTCACCAAAGTTATTAGTACTCCTCCACACAGATAATACCGAGATTCAACTAAAACGAAACTAAAATCCATACAAGGTACAAGCGTAGCAAATCAAACAGACCTAGTACCTAGATAAAAGACTGCAGGCTAGGTCTGATCAACACCAATGTGGGACCGGTCACTTAGGGCATCCACAATGGTGTGGATTCCATCCTAAAAAAATAAAAATACTTCTGTAGTGGTGTGGAATCCACACTTATTATCTCTCATCGTTACTTAATTAAGCAACGCTCTACAAACTACCACTATTGGCTGTAACACTATAACATTTGTAAAAAAATATAAAAAATCCTAAAAGAATGCTAAATAAAAATTACGGAGAGGAGGGAAGAATATGTTAAGGAACCCTAAGAGAGTTGCTTATACAATTAAATATTATATTTTGTTGACATGGCACATAAAAATGAGATAAGAAACTCCCTACATTGTGGATGCCCTTAGCAACCTGATCTGGTCTGGTCTGGTCCATCCTCCCTAACCCCGGACTCAATTAGAACCATACCAGCCATAAGTGGTAAACCCGACGATCAACACCACCAAAATTGATTCATTATTCCCTTAACAAACATCATAAAATAAAATTGCTCATATTTGTTGGAACATACAGTCAGGATCTCATGTCCGGCTTACGTCTCCGTCCGGACGAGACTCAACAGAGCGACTCAACAAATCGGAAATAAGTCATATTACCGTCTGGACCCGGACGCTACAATGGCTCGCCCGAATGAGTCACAACAACGATGAATTATAATCCTGTTCGCACAGGAGTCTGGATCCAGACGGAAATGATAATCCCCTGGACAACGTTATGATCTCTTTCGTCAGCGTTTTGTTTTCTTTGTAAAACGATATATACTTTTTTCTTTTCTGCCTCGTATTGATATAGTTAGTAATGTAATTAAACCTTAATTCTCCCTCAATCAAGAAATTTGATTGTTCTGTCACACATTTCATCTACCGAATTCTACCTTTTCTGTTATCGTATCAGAGTAGGAATCGATGTGATCCCGTGAAGTTCCTAACATCAAGCAGAAGATAGTTGCAGTTCGATTATAGATTTTGTCTCAGATCGGTGTGTCAAGTTTTTTTTTATATAGTTACGGTAGTGGGTAGGTTTCGAACCCAGAACCTTTGGTTCTAGAATACCACTCCTCCACCGACCAACCCAGGGTTGGCAGATCGGTGAAGGAGCGTCTGAGAAAAATACCGAAACAGTTAAAAGATAGAATATCCAGATCCCTTGTATATTCATCCGTCTAAGCAGCCATGTCTGGCTCTTGCTCCTAAGTTCAATGGAGTGGGATTTCAGACTTGGAAGTGGACTATGAAAACTACGTTGAAAAGTTAAACGCCCCAGAGAAGAAGATGTCAATCTTTTGATGCTTGGGATTGGGAACGGCGAATTCGTTAGTCATTTCATGGCTGATGTCATCTCTACAGTCAAAGATTGCAGAAAGTGTCATGTACTCTAACCATCCTAAAGAAGTGTGGGATTGGTTATGTCATAGGTTTGAGCAAAGTAATCTTGCTGATTCACAGTCTCAAGCAAGAGCTGGCGATTCTCAAGTAGGGAGATGATTCTCTCACAACTTATTACACGAAGCTTAGAAAGGTTTGGGGAGAATTAGATCTTGTTCGTCCCCTTCCAGATTGTTCTAGTGAAGCAAGAGAGATCTTGCGTAAGCAGAAAGACTAATATCATTGAACATTTTTTGATGGGTCTAAACAAGGAATATGTTCATACAAGGGGGCAGATTCTAGCGATGAAGGAAACACCAACTTTAGAGAAAGTGTTTGCCTAGCTCAAGAAGAAAGTTCGAGAGAAACAGAAGAAAATAGCCCGCAGTCTATGTTGTTTTACAGTGCTGGAGATAGTAGTGCTACAAGTCTGTCGAAATTTGTAGGCAGCGTGAAGGCAGAGACAGATAAGAAAAGAAAGGTTGTAGATTTTGCAAGAAGCCCGGGCATGAATATGCTGAGTGTTTTCAACTTAAAAAATGCACTCACTGAAAAAAGACCGGTCATCTTGCGGAGGATTGTTTTCATCTTCATGGTTGTGACAAAGTCTTGGCAAGAAGACAACGGGGAATAGTAGGTCTTTCCATCCAGGAAGATGCGAGTGCGGTGAATAATTGTGTGAGCAGCTTTACTCCCGACCAGCTGCAGCATATTGCAGATTTTCTTCAGACCAGGACAGCTAAAGCCTCACATTGTTTTCAGGTGAGACAAATCATAATATTCTTTTTGAGAAACTTTGTATGTTAAGTAAAAATGCATAGGCAAGTCATTCTTTTTCAAATAAGTGGATTTTGGATACAAGGGAGACATAACATATGTCAGGTGGTCAAGATTTCTTTGTAAATTAGAGAAACTTGACTCATCCCAGGTCAGTGGTTTTGCCTGATGGATGGCCTCTGGTAGTTTTTATGGTAGGAGATGTTGAGCTTGGAAAGAATTTTTGGATAAAGGATGTGTTATATGTGCCAGTTTTCATGTTCAACTTGCTTTATGTCAAAAGATCGGTCAAACAGTTTTCTCACCCATTGATTTTTGGTGTGAGACATTGTTTTGCACAGGACCCTATCAGAAAGAAGGCTGAAGTCCTTGGGCTGGATCAGGAAGGTCTGTACATTTTGGAGGTAGAAAAGGCTAGTCAGATCCTCTATGCTCCAGGTGTTACGATAGTAGAAGTCGGTGGTCCGCATTTAGGTCTTGTTTCTAAAGTTAGTGCTAAGGCTGCAGAGTTACATTGCAGTTTAGGTCATGTTCCTTTTCATAAACTAGTTCAGATGGGTTTAATAAAGAGTAGTGATTTTTCACAAGATTATGCTTGTGATGTTTGTTATAAGTCTCATGCTTAGCGTCTTCCGTATGGACATTAAGAAATCAAAACCAAGAAACCTTTTGAAATGCATGTGGATGTGTGGGGACCATTTCATATTAGCAATTATAATTGTTACAAATATTTCATTTATTTTGTTGATGATAATACTCGAGTTACTCGGGTTCAATTATTGTGTCTTAAGAGTGAATTCATGGAAAGCTCTTGTGCATTTTCTTACAATGGTAGAATGAGAGTTTGATACCAAAGTAAAAGTGGTGCGAAGTGATAGTGTGAAAGAACTAGACAGTTCTAATGAAGGAAAAAATTATTTCAGTCGTGTCGAGATAGTTCATCAAACTACTTGTTGCAACGAAGCATAAGTACCTTTTAGAGACGGCTAGAGTTGTGTTTTTCCAGTCACTGTTTCCGGTTGACTATTGAGGATAGTGTATCCTTCATGCAACCTATTTGGTAAACAGGTTGCCTACTAAAGTTTTATCAGGGAAGACTCCTTCAAAGCTTTATATGGAGTTTCGCCTATGTACACTGATATCAGGCCATTTGGATGCCTTTGCTATCTTACTGTTGTTGGTAACAAGGGTGGGAAGTATGTGCCTCGAGCTGATGCCTATGTCTATTTGGGAGAAGAACCACGGACAAAGGGTCACAACTTGCTGAGTATAACTACACAACTTGTGGATGTTTGTCCTGATGTTAAGTTCCATGCCTCTTGTTTTTCGTCCAAGGATAGGCCCGATGAGTCTATTGTTGAACATGATGATAATCGTTCACATGTTGTTGATTTTGATAGTTGGAAGTCTGTTTTGCAGTTTGGTAATGTCCTTGCTGATCTTAGTACTAATCCTGCTGACGCCGTAGAGGTTGGGCGTCTGTTCTAATACACGGCGTTGTGTCTCAGGCTATTATATTTTCCTTGGAACAAAGGTCCCATTTCATATGAAACGAAGAAGCAGGGTGTGGTTTCTCTTTTGAGTGTAGAGGCTGAATACCGGCCTCTTCGGCTTGTTATTGGGGAGCTTACCTGACTTAGCCGGTTGTTAAATGACCCCTACCTCTGTTAAATGTGAAAATCAGTCTGATATTTATATTGCTCAGAATCCTGTTTTTCATGAACACACCAAACATTTCAAACTTGATTGTCATTTCATTTGTGAGAAGATTTAACGTCCACTAATACTCAACTAGCCAGCATGATGACCTCATCACCTGTGGCATGCACGTGGGGGGGGGGGAGGGGGGGGCAATCCGACTATCATACAACCGGTTGTACGATGTTTACGTACATCCTCGAACATTCTTCACAATTAATTTGAACAATCATCATATAAAGTTGAACAACTTTCACAGTAACACATGGACCTTTTTACATCAATATGAACAATCAATACAAAAAACTTGAACAACATTTGAATTTAAAATGAACGCATCGTACCACCGGTTATACAATAGAAATTGTCGGGGGGTTTGAAACGTACAGCCGTCCGGATCTCACATCTAGCTCATGTCTCCGTCCAGACGAGACTCGACAGAGAGGTCATGTCGAGAGTGATGAGTCAATAGAGGAGTCTGATAGATGCTCCAGGAGTACAGCTAACGATAAGGGGAAGAGAGCTCGTGGGACTAGACCCCTAGGTTTTAGCAAATTTTCACGAGTTAGTAAGGTGGCCATGCGGGGCAAGAAAAAGGCTAAATAGTTTTAAGGGTCCCTGTTAGCTGGTAAGTTTAGTAGGGCTAGAAAGGTATGATGCTCTTATGTTGGTTCTCCTTTCACTTTGTTTTGCCCCTGTGGCAATTGGGCCAAGTGCCCCTAACTGTCAAAATAGGCGAGAAAGGCACTATGCCATAGTATTGCCATTGTAACTGGATTTTCCAGCAATTATCAAAAAAAAAGAGCGACTCAACATATCGGAAAATGAGTCATGTTATTGTCCGGAGCCATAGTCTGGACCCAGACGCTACAATGGCTCGAGTCACAACAACGATGAATCGCTCAGGAGTCCAGATCCGGACGGAAATGATACTTGCCAGGACAACATTATGATCTTTTCGTCGTGTTTTATTTTCTTTGTAAAACGATATATACTTCTTTCTTCTCAGCGCCATATTGATATAGTTAGTAATCCCTAATTTTCCTCAATAAACAAATTTGATCGTTCTATCGAATTCTACCTTCTCTATTAATATTTCATAAAAATAATCAGTTTGAAACCAAATCTGCCTATTGTTTTGTTGGTTACATGGAGGCACGTCTTTCTCACGATCGATCTCTCTTTTTCTTTGTTATGAATGAAAAGAGATCACATAACATAATAAATATATATATAGGTTTATCACATTCCCCTTCCTGTCTGATTGGTCCAGTCGAAATGCTCTAATATACTAACTGGTCAAACATAAACCAGACTACATTATCAATTCTCTCTCATGACAATACTAGAGAATCAATTCTTTGTTTATAACCGTCGCCGGTTTACTAACCACCGCTACGTTGTACAGCAACAAGAACGCACTACCCGTGCATGTTCTATTAACAACTCATTCAATTTAACCACCGAAAGAAAAACAACCCAGAATTGTAATTGCCCACCACCACCGCTCAGTCACAAAAGTTTCAAAATCTTTCTTCCCTTCTGTATTGTATGCTACATTTATGCCGCCCCTTAAATTCTCCATGACTCTACCTACTTGTAGTAATTGTTCTTCTACAAAACATTCCACTTCTTTCATTTTAATTCCTTATTTGCTTCCAAGCTCAGACACAATACAAAGTCCATCCTTAACTTAGGTTTCCTAGCTCTTTTCAATTTGTAGACTGAATCTTTTGGTAGAAAGGAAAGAGGTCATGAGGTCCCCCCTCTCAGTAATCAGAAAGTAAAGAAAATCGTCACACCATTCTTCTTCTCTTTTAATGCTTCATATGTAGATAGAGTTCAAATTTCAAATCTAGCCATTAAAGCAGCTAAAATCTTTTTCTTCCCCCTTTTATTTGTTTACCATGAAAGATATATAGTAGTAGTACGTATGTGAATTGATTTTCAGCTAGCTCTTCTTTTTTTATTACCATATACCACCCAAAACCAAATGGAAGAGAATTCCGGCCAGAACAATCACACTACCTCTCCGATTAGCACGCCGGATACCTACAACTACTCCCGCACAAACTCCGCATTCTCTACTGTAACATCATCATCCGACAGCTGCTGTTCTGACGGTGCCGCATCTCCAATTAGATGGACTCCACCACCATCACTGCAGAGATCCGCAACACCTCATCCTATGGCATCTCCTTCTAGACTCGGAATGAAGAAGTACATGCGCAGCAAGGATGATGATGATGATGATCATAGCGATGTTGACTTTGGTAAATTATCAATTTTGAGATGTTTTGCGCTAGCTGTGTTTGATTGGTTGAAGATTCCAGTAAGGGTAATTGTTGAATGTCATAATGCAGAATTGGAGGTAATGAAAGAGAGATTTTCAAAACTGTTGTTAGGTGAAGATATGTCTGGTGGTGGGAAAGGTGTTTGTACTGCTGTCACTATTTCAAACGCCATTACTAACCTCTACGGTACGGTACATCCACTTTTTATTTGATGATGATGATGATGATGATGAGGTTGTGATCAGATTATCTGATCTGATAATTGACCATTAATATGTTGGAATTTTCAGCTACCGTGTTCGGGAACAGTCACAGATTAGAACCCGTGAAACTAGAAGAGAAGTTGATGTGGAAGAGGGAGATGGATTGTCTTCTATCTGTTTGTGATTATATCGTTGAATTAGTACCTGAATTCGGAACTGATCTCGAGGTAGAATATTAGACATGAATTCAAAAGCAAACCAGCACTACTAGTAGAGTTGAATTGAATCATCCTTACTCTTCTTGTTGATATCTCTCTGATTCATTTCCCAGGTGATGTCTATCAGACAGAGAGCTGATATTCAAATGAACCTCCCAGCACTCAAGAAACTCGACGCCATGCTGATCGTAAACAATTTTTTCACTACCACCACATCTTCTTTCTTTCTTTGTTCCCATCACCAGAAATTCTTTGGTAAAAAATGTCGTTGATTTTGTATAAAATGTGATTTTTTTTCAGGATATATTAGACAGTTTCCAGGAAACAGAATTCTGGTACATAGAGCAAAAGAACATAATCCTCTCCTCGCCAGTCAAAGAACCTTCACTCGCTTCCCGTAAAGACGACAAGTGGTGGCTACCAGTTCCCTGCATTCCATCCGCCGGACTCTCAGATCAATGTCGGAAGCATCTACGACACCAGCGCGACTGCGCGAACCAGATTCACAAAGCAGCGATGGCCATCAACAGCAACATCTTAAACGAGATGGTAGTGCCCGAATCATACATCGCTGGTCTTCCTAAGAGTGGTAAATCATGTCTGGGAGATTCAATCTACAAGTACATGAGCAATGCGGAGGTATTTCAACCTGATCACGTATTAGACAGCTTGAAGATAGCGTCGGAACATGAAGCGTTGGAGTTGGCGGATAGAGTAGAAGCTTGTGTGTATACATGGAGGAGGAAAGCCGCTGGAGGGTTAAACAACAGGTCAAAATCGTCTTGGAATATCAAGAAGGATATTCAGACGAATCATGGGAATGATAAAAATCATTTGTTAGCTGAGAGAGCGGAGACGTTATTGTTCTTCCTTAAGCATAGGTATCCTGAGCTCTCGCAAACGTCACTGGATACTTGCAAGATTCAGTACAACAGGGTAAGAGAAACTGACCGCAGTTAACTATTCAATTTCTCTTATATACAAATCTAGTTGACCTATTTGAGGATAGTGCTAGTTTGTTTGATAAGAACGATAGATAGTAATCTGAAGTTGAAATCCTTATTTGGGTTTGCAGGATGTGGGTCAAGCGATACTGGAGAGCTATTCAAGAGTGTTGGAAGGACTGGCTTATAATATTGTTGCTTGGATTGAAGACGTTATATCCGCAGATAAACTGATGAAAAACCAGCAAGGCCAATTATAGATAAGGTTTTAGGATAGAAGAGCTTGCTTTACTGGGCCATTCATCATTATTGTTTACAGTTGATGAACATATGTGTAAACAGCCTCAAACACTAGCTAGCTTAAATACGCCATCATAAAATAAGATTCCTAGCAGGAGGTTACAGCACTTCAAATCCTACCAAACAACATTGTATATATAGTATATGGTGTAATGTAAACAACAATGGGAACGTCTCCTGTCCACGCGCGTGTTTAAATAAAGAGAAAGAAAGTAGCAAGACGCTGATTCCAAGTGCTTATGATAGATCCAGCAAACAATGAGCAGGAACCTTTCATATTAAACCAAAAAAAAGAGGGTATATTTGATAACCTAAAATAGGAAGTTTCAATATTCAATTTACCTAATGACGGGAGATTACACAAAAAAAAGAGTTACAATAAACAAGGCCTAGTAATAATCATATGCCGGATTTTTTCTTCCTCCTATGTAGAAGATAAAACAAGAGCTCGGCTACAAATTTCCTATTGACGGGTTCTAATAAAACATCTACAAACCTACCCCATATAAGCAGGCTAATGTAAACAAAGAAAGCACAAAGAATACATCTGCTAATCTGAGCTACAAGCCAACAATTTTATATGGCGTATCTTCTTCCATCACTGCAGCTTATCCGCCAGCCATGTTTGGGCGTCATGTTAACAAATAACGTGATCACACTACATATATACATAGAAGTTCCGTTCCACCTTCATTCATCCAAGCCCGTGATAGGATCGTACAAGAAACAAGAGGGGGAACAGGCAACGTATATGATGGCTTCGTCTGACGTTTGGAACTTCAGCCTATCTAGGTGAGTCCATGTCCATGGGGGAGTAGCCCGGGCTGACAAAGGAACCCTTTCCCCCTCAAGAGGGCAATGGGGCCGAGACCCAACGGAAGCATATCCCACCTTTGATCAGTAATACAGCCCATACCAGTTGGGAACTCACCCCATCTTCGATCAAAAAGACTCGACTGAATCATTTTGTTTTACCTGCAACAGCCTGCATGTTCATTCTTAACTATGAAAATCCCTGTAAATTTCAGTCAGCTGTCTTCATCCATAGCACCAATGTAGGTAAGATCCGTACGCCTCACCCGAACCGCACCTCGAAGCCAACTAGAAGCTTTGAAGTGCGAAGAATGGTCACTTCTCCCCACCGCAGACAAGTTATTCGCACATGGTCCAGACCCAGCTCCCTCCTCCAAAAGGGTCCACGGGTCAGTTTCGATCTCCATATGGTCTGGGGGTGGAGAATGAAGTGATGATTTCTGTTTCACCTGAGGGGTGTTGCTAGAAGCTGCAGGCCTCCTTGTGGTGGATGATGAATTCTTAACTGAAGTGACTGGCAGAGCTGACTGAGGTGAAGAGCTGGGTTCTAATGATGTTAGAGCAGATGGGGATACTGTTGGAGGCTGACAGGATATGCACGTTTGCTTGTAGGTGAAGAGAACAGGCATTGCAGCTTTAATTCGCCATCGTACAGCATCTGGGATTTGCAAGCCTTCTAGTTCCTTCTGTATTTAATTTTAGAGTTTCCATCACAAACGCAGACTCACAGAAAAAGGAGATAAGAATGGTACTCATAATTATCGAAAACATTAACATGTCGATATAGCAGGGAAAAAAACGTATTTTTATGAAAATAAAACGCACTTGGTAGAGAACAGGATAACAAGCATACCTGTAAGAGCTCCAATGTCTCACGATCAATTCCAGAAGCAAATTTTGAATGCTCACTGGTGGTAGGTTTTGAAGTAGTTTTAGCTTTTAGCCAACAAGGTTGAGAGGGGCTCAGTAATGCATGTAGAACAAGAATCAACCAATCAAATATATTCCTGCCAGATAAGTCCAGAGAAACACAGGCAGAACTTTCCTTCTCCAGATCCAATGATCTCTTGAGTGAAGTTGCCAATCCAGTAGTGGAGGACACTGCAACATCTTCATACACTATCCGATGTCCAAGCAGACGAAGAATTACCATTGCAAGTGTAGATCTCAAGGTAGATTTAGTTGTCTCCCTGCAATTTCAGTAGGATAGATAAGCTCTCATGCAGTCCGCAAATGAATATGCTCACATTTTCATATCAAATTAGGTCAGCAAGTAAGAAATGACAAAAAGAATAAAGAACTGCCTAAACAGCCCAACCGCAATTCCTGTCCTCAACCAATATGCCAGAGGGAGGGAAAAGGGGAGGGGAAGAGGGAGGGGAAGAGAGAGAGAGAGAGAGAGAGAGAGAGAGAGAGAGAATCAGAGGAAAGTATGACCATATGACATAACATCATAGAAAAGTAAGCAGCAGGAAAACGCCATATATTCAAGGCAACAGATACTCCTGAACCTGAAATTAAGGTTGAGCTATGGAGATTTACCCCTCTACGCAGACGTTAGGGAGCAGTCTCAAAAGTAACAGCAACCGCAACGATATGGACGCTCGAAGTGCTGAAGGAGATGACGGGGAAGAAATATCTGAAGATGACCCACCAGATCGCCTGGCCAATCCAGGACTTCCAGCTTTCATGTTACCCCTGCGGTTGGTCACCTTGCTAGTGGAATTTTCGGTCCCAGAAGGTGATGCTACCCCAAGCTTTGTTGCTCCACCAGTGTATCCATTGATGTTTTGCTCAATATTGTGCAACTGCTTCACTAAATCAGTAGCGAGCAAATTACGAGCATCAGCTGGGCTTCTATCCAAGCACGGAAGAAGCAGATCTATTAGAGCTTTCTCAGTCATCAACTGCAGCTGGCAAGGACTGCAGCGATCATCAGACATATGAGTGGACCCTCTCCCTTGCTTTCTTAAGACAGGACCTGCTTCCCCAACCTCTCCTTCTTCAAGGGCCATACTTGCAGACCTTTTCCCCAAGTTAGTCTCCAGATCAGTTGAAGTTGAAGACCAGCCCCATGGTTTCCAGAACTGAACCTTAGTAGAGAACCCTTTACTCTCTGCAATTTTTGAAAGGCGATGCCTGACGGATTTGCGCCCATAAAGAACATCTGACCCAGCTAAGAACCATTTTACTAAGACCAGCATAGCGCTTTCAATCTGTCTTCCACAAAGATGCAGAACTTCTGAAAACAGAGGTGCAGCATCCGGCCTGACCAATAGCCGGGTGAGGACAACTTCAATAAAATTGTTCTCACTATCTGAGGCATTTTTCTTCTCACTACCTGGCGCAAGGGATCGCATGACATCTGCCATTGATTCTGCCATGCAGGAATAGAGTTCCTGCTCATTCAATAAAAGCCTGATTTCAACCCATTGCCAATGAAACTTAGCAAGCTGCAACATATCCACAGCATGGACAAGCCTTTCTGAAATCTTTGTTTCACTCTCTTGATATAGCATTTTTGAATCATCATGGACAGATTGACGAAAGCCCTCTTCTTGTACTGAATGTGGAAGCTTACAGTCTATTACTGCATTGAGAAATAGCCTGGCACGAGTAGGAGCAAATATTGTTTTCAGATGCTTTTCTGACCTATTTACCTCGGGTACAGCTGCAAGTTCCAACTCTGTTGGATCAGAAGTTACAATGTCGTAGAACCCACGAGTATCTGTCAAGCAAACATCTCGAAAAGGTGTGTGCTTGATAACATCACCTATGGCTGATGCCATAGACTGAAATAATTGGTGGGTATCTTCTCTCCCTGCCATGTGATTGCTGAAAACAAATGGTCTCCATATAAGGAAGCCGAATATGGAATATGCAGGTGGTAATATCATATCAAGAGGAAGTGTTCTTTGCATCCTTGAAAGAGCAATAATGGACGGTTCACCCAGAAGCTCAACAACTAAACCATCACAAACAGCCCTTGAATTACCAACAAGAAGTCTAAACCAGTGAATATAAACTTCAACAGAATTGTCCAGCTTTACAGACCCAGCTGAACGAGCATTCCCATTTGAATTTGATCTTGTGCTCTTCACATATTTCATCACATCCAAACCTTCTCTCAACCTAAAGACTCTAACCATTCTCTCCAGGCTAGCAACCCCATGAATCATAGCACCCACGATAAGAGCAGAAACAGCTGCAGCTATCTTGGTAGCCCTTCCCACTACTACTTTGGTGGAATTGTTCGAATCATTTGATAGTGTGGCACTTGAATCGTGAGCCTTCCCAGATGTGAGAACCGCGGCAAGAGCAGAGGATGCTTCTGTAGCCAAAGCTATCTCAAAAGTGCGACTATGCCTCTCTCCCAGAGCATCCTTGAGCAAGCACAAACAGTTTAAATGGACACGTAAAATACGACGAGCAAAACCAAGTGATCCTGTAGCAGATGGGAAGTTGGAGTGGTTGCTCATAGATGTAAAATCAGGCATTCGGGCTAAAGCAGGACCCACATTGCCTACAATAGCAGAAACAGCAGAAGATACCAAAGATGGGTCTCCCTCTTGAGCAGCCCCGCCAGTTTGCCGAATACAATCCATTAGCCCCATCACAATTTGCTGAGCTATTTGATATCCATCATCCCACTTTTCCATGCCAGCACTTTTGTGGGCACCTGCAGCAAAAAGCTTTCTTTCCTTGGCAAAGAGATGATGTAACATGTCCTCAACACATTTGGAAACAATTTCCCTCATATTATTCCCAGCCCTAGATAACCGGTTGCCACTTATCTTTTGGCGAATAAAATCATCAACATTTTCGACACCAGATGGGACTCCAAGAGGAAATCCATACTCCCCATTCTGTAGTCTACCAGACTCCAGTTCAGAGATGAGTCTCCTGTCACTATTAGCCTTGAAAGTCTTCTCCCACTCTACAACACTAGAAACCATCCCATGTTTCTTTAGAAGATATCGAGCATAAAAAAAGGTTGGTGAGCTTGACAGTCTTCCATTTGATGAAATAACTGCAGCAGCACGCTGCATAGTAGATGATAATACATCAGGAACAAGATCGGCAGCAACAAGTATGTTCTCATACCTGTATTCAACAGGGAAAAAAAAGGCTCGTCACATCATCAATAGCAACATTGGAACAGCCTTCTAAACAAAATTCGAGATATTAATCAGTCATGGTTAAGACCATTCAGAAACTAGACACCATTACAATTTATTGGAACTACAATACAGCTCAACCTCTATATGAGGCTTTGGCGCCAGAGGCAGAGGGGGGGAGCTATTATTTTATACATTTTATTTTGTAATATATTTTTGTTCATCCCCCTAACATTTTTCAATATGTCACCTTCATATCATTTGAATAGTATTTATCGTTATTATATTTGTTCTAGTTTCACATTATAATAAAATATTTTTTGTGTATAATAGGTAAAAAAGAGCACTTAAAATCTTGTTCTATAGTATTTAGTAATTTATTTGGTTCAGATTTTAAAACAATGAAAATTATGCTGTCAATTATAATAATTATGTATATAGAATATAACTTAATCTTTTTACTAATTTCTTTATATAGTAATTTACATATTTAAGTTTAGTTTTGCATCAAATATAATGGCTAATCTAAATTTAGATTATAATTATTTTTCAACTTATGCTTTTGTTTAAATTTTAATTTTCATATTATTTTTTATTTTATAAAAAATTAATAGTATCTAAAAAAATCCGGCCACCTCTATAAAAAGTTTCTGGCTCCGCCCTGTTTGGCACCATGATTATCCTTAACCAGATGTGCTTACAATTACTACAAAGTGATGGCTTCCTTAAAATGTACATATGAGTAGCGTATATATTTTGATCTTCCACAATCTTCCTAGACACTACACAAACAATAATGGGAAAAAAAGAGTTTTCACAGTTCACAATAACAGATATATATACATATATGAGCAGAAACTCACTAGCGTTTGAGAGCTATCAAGCACAAAATTTATCCAAACATAATGACTCCAGAAATCACAATATTTCCAAGCCTGAGAAACAGTGACTAGGACAAGCGATGGCAGGTACTATTGTGCAACAGTAGAATACGTACATCAGATTATCAAGCAGACTAAAATTGAATACAAAAAGAAGGTAACCAACAGCCATCACTTACCAACAAAATTATCCAGATTCTACAAGACAAGAAAACACAATACCTTTAAGCAGTTTAAAAGAAAGTAGAAAGGAATTGTCAAGCTCAGCTGAAACAAGGCAGATAATATAACTAACCTTCTTATGCAAGATAAGAGAAATGGTTCACCCACTTCACATGTGTGGCCTTCCACATGCCTCAACGTCATTGTGCTTCTTCCACCATGAATAGGAGTACTAGCACTACCAACAGCTTTGGGTAACAACCAGATAAGAAATCTGATAGCTAGAGCCAGATCATTGGACATATCCATCAAATATAGAATAACAGACAGCTCATCCTCACCGAGTTTCCATTGTAAAGAACTTCTCTCATCCATCAACTCCCCACCCTTAGCAGTCTTTTCGTACTCCTCAACTAGGTGTTTGACAGAAGACATCAACCAAATACCAATGCTCCTCCTCTCGACAAATCTTCTCTGCTTTAACATCTTCCCGATTGAAATGAGATCAGTAACTTCAGTTTCTTTCACCCCAGTTACTGGCTTAGAAGTCTCCCCTTCGATACCTGTCCGATGATGAGGGCATACTGTCCTATTATCACAAACATGACTGGTAGAAGCTCCCTGGCTACCCTCGATTCTAGCAGCTGCTAACTGAGCAAGGCTTTGAGTCTTCCGTACACCTTTTTGTCTTCCTCTAGTGGCTTGTCTGGTTGCTTTGAGAGGAGTGTCAGATTTCACAAACTCGGTGGACTTTGGTTCCTTTCTAGTCCACCAGGAATCTTCCTCATCCATTGGATTAAGGGATAAAATCTGAACACTGGGGATTCCTTCTTCACTCACTCTCTGCCTCTTAGCCTTCTTACACTCCTCGCACCCAATTATTCCTTCTCCCTCCAAATTAATGGAAATTAATCCAACAGGCCTTTTAATACGTGACGGAAGTTCATCAACTGTTAAGCCAGAAAGCAGAAACTCTTTCGGGAACTGCAAGAGATCTGAAATGGCAGCTTTAATTTCCTCAATGCTCCCATCATGCCTACTAAAAGTACTGGAAAAAGAGTTAGTAACAGGTTGGGAAGTTCTCAGTAAGCCAGATGCAGGAGAAAATGAATCAGTGAGTAGTTGAGGAGAATGTTTCACTTTCTCATCAAGTGCAGTTTTTGACTTTGGACGTTTAATGTCATCAGAGAGTAAACCGCGGAGTAGTAGTCGACGTTCATTGCCATATATTTGTAGGGATTCCAAAAGCAAGGGCACCTCAGCGATGCAAGCTTCCTCCAACGCATTCCTTACATAGGCAGGAGGGAGCTGCTTCAAAATCCGAGAATGACATATTCGCTTGTCCATATTGCCAACAGGCCCATTGTTGTCCATCACCCCACTAATGAGCAGCTGTCTCACATACGCCAAGGGAGAAAATAGCCCACAACGAATGAGCTCCACAAGAAACAGTAAGGTGCGATCAAAGGCCTCTCCTTTACACACGTTATGCTGATCAATCCAGCAAACAATAACATCATGGAACGGATTTGGGCTTTCAAATAAATCAGATAATTCAATGGTACTTCTTGCCACAGGCATTGTGTTGGGTTTGCTTCCATACAAACCTCGATCAGTGTTCCAGATAGAAGGATTTTCCTGCCAACTGGGACCCTTACTAGTCCTCTGTATTTCCATTGACTTTCCAGTCTTTACCTTATCACTCTTACCAGGTTTTGGCATACTCCCCATCCTTTCCTTCAGAAGCCTGGCAGCTATATGTATGTGAGAAAAATCCTTTCTCCCTGTGAATTTCAAATCATGAATGGGGGCAGTCCTAAAATTTCCGTAGTCACAGGTGCACCACTCACAAAGGAGAAACACAGAGCAAATAAATGATATGCTCACAGTGTCTATCAAATAAAGCCATGGTCTCAAACAAGGGTTAATATCTTTGACCCAACTGTCATCACCAATAACATCAGAAACATCCTCAAAGATAACTTTGTAAGCTTCTCCAATATCTCCATGTACAAGAGTTGCATTTAAGGCCTGTACTGCTTTGGCTCCATTCTGTCCCATATAGCCAGGATTAGAAGCTTTCGTAAGATAAGCTGCCCTCTTTTGGATTGAAGCAACCACATGACTCAAGCAGGATGACTGAAACTGAAGCTCAAGCCTTCTCGGAGCACCACTTCTCAAACTCTCAGCGTCAGCAGGTAACTTAGAGAAAGGGTTTCCTTCATATTCAGTATGACTGAGCACAGAATGAGGCAAAGGAAAACAATTCATGCCAACAAGTGTATCTGGAACAGAAAGGATCAGATAACGAAGCATTTCAACAAGAGCAGAAGTGGTATATGCTCTACGTGAATTATCCACCAGATTGGATCCACCTGATGTACCCTCCTTAAGAAAGCGAAGGGCAACATCCACAAGTTTTCGTACATATGTCTGACATAAAATAATGCTTTCGGATACTCCAAATATGATAGGTAACAGCAGTTCTAACACCTGAATGAGATCCTTTTCCTGCAAAAAGTGTGGAAAACGTCTTCAGTCATCAGATAAAGCTACGACAAAGCCATCGCTGCCTACTGACATTTCTTGAAACCGTGTAAACAATTAACCATGCACGTGTACCTGCAGTTGGAGGATAACCCAGTCCACAAGTGGTGATGCAAGGATTAGTCCTTCATTGTAATGCCAGTGCACAAGTCGCACTACATACCACCACTTGAAGTGCAAGGATGGCTCATCACTCAAACCACCATGAGCAGAATCACTTTTATGTTGCGAGGCACCAGAGTACAACATTTGTGGTGACCTATCCCTACTCTGTAATGCAGAATGAGTATTATTTCTGCATAAGTACTCATCCAGAAGATACTGCAAGTAATCAGTGACATCCTTTGTCCATAGCTCTGTTCTGGAGAGTTGAGACTTATCAGAAGTTTCATATGACACACCAGAAGGACCACGCCGAATCTGGAAGATTGAAACAAAAAAGTATGTAGCTCTTATGTGCATTTAAGAATTCATGATCTGGATACTATGACACCAATATCGGGAATTGACAAGTGTGAGCATTTATTGGCAGACGATGGTCTATATTGTCACACAATAAAAAAGGAATTTAGAGGTAATCAAAAACTCGACTACTAAAGGTCTCTCCCTTCCAAAACAAGGTTGTTTGGGCATGCAACTCCTCTATGGTAAAAAAAAAATAAATACTCCCTCCATTTCTTAAAAGTGTATCCATTCAAATTTTGTTACTATCGTCCAATTATTCCCATATATTTCATATTTCTAAAATCTACTACAACATGTCAATGTAAAATTGATAGAGTCATGATGGATATGGAGCATAAAATTAACAAGCTAGAGGGAAATGTGGCAGTGGACAATACTGCAGTTGTAGCTTTATACTGACAGAAGAATTATTTTTTTGCAAAAGACTAATTAAGAAAGGAATAATTGATTACTTACAGCATGAGAAAAAAGAAAAGGGAGTACGTTACAAGACAGGGCAAAGAGAATTCGCACACTCTTAATCATATAATTGCTCCAGATTACCACCATCTTACAGCGTAACTACCAGTTTAAGTACTCGGGCACCTACGTGTATGTCTTTTACGGACTTAGTTAGATTTTCAAGTTTCATTTACGACAAAGCAAGCACAAAAATCTAAGCTCATGGATCGATCATAAAGCAGATTAATAATGCATGTAAGTATCTTCATATACTAACCTGATTCAGATAAGTTATTTTGATAAACCATGTAGCTCTTAGCAGAGGAACATTATTTCTGATGAGCACTTCAAAGAGAGATCTCTTTCTATAACCATGAGGGACATGATCAGCCAATTCTTGAAGACTCTTGTGGTACTGAGACAGACCCTGGAATCAGCAGCAAAACAAACAAAATAAAACACCTGCACCACCATGCTACAAAAAATATCAAAATAAAGATGCAAGGTTCAGTGTATACATTTATGGTGTCCGTGCATGACAAGACATGTTTACAGGGGTATCAGTGGTCCATAAATTATATTATCTACAAAATCAAGTTGGTGAAGTGAATTGACCCTCAATAAATAAATGAAGCATGTGAAGTCAGCTAAGATTGTAGGGGCTTCTTTATACTACCGACACCAGATAAAGAAAAACACCTATTCATAAACCACATCAAAAGAAAGAAAAAAGGGACAACAAACTTGCTGCGGCAAGAACCAAAAACTTATGTCTTTCCTTAGTTATCTGTTTCATGACAATATGCTGCCAGTTTCAGGTTTCCAACAGACAGCAAACACAGAAAATGTAAAAGTAACTATAGCATAAAGCTTTACTAAGAATGATTCTCGTCAAACAAGTATGGACAGACCTCGATCCATCTCTTACGAGAATCTTCACCACATGCCTTCAGCTCTGGGAAAAGACCAGCTTTGCACAGCAGTGCACCATGAAGAGGCACACCATACACTTGACCAGCCTGTTATCAAAACAGCCATAAGAATTAACCACCAGTTTATATTCCAATGCAGACACATATCATAAAACTACTAAACACATCCATGAAGTCTCCGCAAAAAAGTTCCATTACCTTGCGCTTCTGAGTTCGAGAATCATTAATCGCTCTTTGCCGTTTCCTGATAGCCTAAAAATAAAGTGAAAAACCAAACACCCACTTTAAAATCACGCAGGAAAACAATCCAGGCACCAGAGAAAATTCAAAGTACCAAGTTAACATAGCTACCTCTTTGCACTTGAGAACAACAGGATTTGTAAAGGTCCCAACCTGAGTGAGTGACAGCTCCCTAGCATCCTGAAAACATATAGATGATAACCCACTGATAATATGAGAAAACTATCAAAACACTCAGCCTTGCAGCTATATGACTCTATTTGCTGACAATTCATCAAACCGAAAGACAGATATTTCTTTGGCATCAGCATCCACTCCCGAAATTTTAATCTACTGTTTTGACTTAATTACTGAAAGATCTAAAATTAAAGGATAGAAACTTCATGCAAGAAAAACAAATTACATAATTTAAATGCACCTGGACTAGTATATTAATGGCACAGGAATCTTTCAGAATATAAAGATTATGAAGCAATATTTCATATGATCTCAGCTGCTAGGAGAGCAAACCATCACAAAACATACCATTTAGAATTTTCCTTATCTACAGTAAAGTAAAAAGTAGTATTCCATTTTTTATTAAAGATAGCTAAGACACGGTTAATAAAGTTAGAGAGAAGGGCAATCTGGAATCACAAGCGGGTATTTTGAGAATGAGCGGATAGAATAGTGATGTAAATAATAACAATGAAATACACGATAATAAGGGTTTACTATATTATTTCTTGCACAAATCATATACCCCCTCTCTCTTCTTCATCATCCGATTCCCCCAGATCAATATTTTACAAGTCTGATAAAAGAGCTTATGTTTTCCTTGTCGCCTAAAGTAGCCTTCTTTGTATCAAAGGAAAAAAAAGGAATTCATGCTCTCCCGCATGTAGCAAGACAGTACAATAATGACTATAGCTCTGTGTGACTCGTACTTTTTCTCAGTATATGTATATCACTAGTTAGGCATAGTTTAAAGATAAGCTATTTTATTCAACTTTACTGATAAGGGACACTTCTCTGGACAAAAAGAAAACAGTACCAGTCATTAAAATAAGGACGAAGGAGTATTGTATAAGATTTTCTCAGTTCTAGTACAATTAGGCTTTTTCTTTTCTTGTGTAATAGAAATTCAATTATATGTCCTCTCAACTTCTACATGAGATTTGAACTTGTCATCAACACCTTGCATATGATCAACAGCCTTCGAGAAGAAAATTACCATGTTAGCAGCACCATTTAAATATGACTTTCAGCTCAGAAAAACTAGAAACAATCAGAAGTATCAAAAGAATACCTCCACTCCTTCAATTATTTCCTTGTATCCAGCTTGAATGTATTCCTTGGTGAGAGTTTCTTCTGGGCAATTTGTAGTTTGTGGGTGGAAATCAGGTGGACCAAGACTGAAAAGGACAAATAGTTATTAACACAAACCAAGAACAAAGGTAAGTCAATGTATGGCATAGTAGACAAGCAAAATGAATGGACAGCATGGAATATTCATATTCAAAGATATTCAAAACATAATATCCCACCTTAGGACTTATCTAGTACGAAAGTATTCTATTCTCCCAATAATTCCTTGACTGATTATCCTGGCAAGTTCTATTGATCTAATAACTAAATGATGCTTACAAATGGAAAAACATAAGGTTGACCCTGACCTACGACCCACCCAACCTACTCAAACAGCTGAAAATGAAAACAAAGAACCAAAAAGAGTGTATACCGAGGATTCAGAGGATCTTTGTCACACTTCAATCTGTATGGTGCCAATTGCAATTGACGCCTGCAAAATCATGTAATGTGTCAAATTAGCCTTACATGCAACCTTGAAAGCAGATGAAAACTTGTTACAAGTTTGAAAGCATCAAAATTGCCATTCAAGTTTAGGAGCAAGATTTTTGTCCCTGCTAACTCATAGTTCTTCAAACCATAAATATAAAAATCAAAGGTGACTGTGGCATGACAGACTAATAAGCTCCATGCAAGAAGATTAATATTAAGACATATCACAATTACATGCAGCCACGTATGATGAGCTGCCACTACTTCATTACAAACAACAGTGACAGAAGATAATAAGAGCTACCAATTACCCAAGAATTACTTTACGGTTTATCTAATGTCCATCAGAACATCCACAAAAACGAGTATATAGTGAAAATATTAACCAACGTCAATTATGAGATAATCCTTATGCCCTTGAGAACTACTCAAACATAAGTAAAAAATTACACGGAGTGATTACTTGGCCTTGAAGAACCAAATATGCAGTAATACAGGTTATATTCCAATATATGTCCTTATCCTTGATCTTCTGAGTCCATATGGTAAACCTTTTTCATAACACCCAGAACCATCAAGGTTTTATTGACATTAAAGAACAGCCCACTCTTGACATAAAAGTTTGATAGAGATACATCTCACAAGTTACCTGCTCAAAATGGAAAACCTATCATGGCTATATTAAAAAGAGCAAGTGAGCCAAGCCTGGCAGCTTGGTTGGGAGTGGTGAAGAAATCGCTGGTCATAAGTTCGAAGAACTCCACTCAGAATGATTAAAAAAAAGAACAATGAAAGAAAGAACAGACTTCAAGTAAAAAGAAATGATGTCACTCATTTATTATTTGTAAACACGTGGGTTAAAAAAGAAACCAAATTCTCTCGTGACACCAGAGAAAAGCAAGGGAGGATGAACCGACTTCAGGTAAAAGAAATTATTCCACTACATTAATTATTTGGGAGCATATGGATGGTATTATCTCTTGAAGCAAGGAACAACAAATCCACAAGGCTACAAAGTTCATCATTGTTGACATGAAGACCCTAGATCTTTTCAAATTTTGCTAACCTCTACAAGCTTTCATCTTTGCTCTTTGGAGTATATCCATGAGTAGAAAAGGGGTGCAAGCCACAGATATAATTGCATAAATTCGGTAAGCTAAGAATAGAGAGGGGCCTACTTTAGGATGCAAGACTAATGAGTAATTTTTAATGTCACTTATACAAAGAGCTAAGAAAACTAGATTATGGCATAACTATACCGCAAGGACCATCTATGAAACTGTAGAACTATCCATGATCTATCACGGGGTATTCGGTAAGCTCGGTTCTCATGTTGCATGAGTTTAGAACTTTCATGGAATATTATACGCACTCTAGCCAAGCTCTGCATATTGATGTATAAATTTTTTATCTGATTAAACTAAACACAGCAATGTGTACCAGACATACTAAAATTAGAAAACAAGAGAAGATTATAGTGACTTTCACAAACTCAACCTGCATTCTAACAAGATATACTAACAAGATACACTGCCTTTAACAACAAACCTGGTAATACCATATTCATATCACGTCAGAAAGCATAAACAGCCTCTTTGAATCGAGGGTAAGACTACTTCCTATTAATTCTTTTAATGTTTTTTCTCCTCCTACCCAGTTATCTTCCAAGTCACACAGACACATAGCAGAAACAAGATATACAAGTCTTAGGCATCATTCATGGGAAAAAGAGGGCGTGCCTAAGTTGAGTGAGGTTTATTTCATACAGATTTACATCCAAGTCTTGGAGGCAACAATGTGCGCAGACACATACTGCTAGGAGCATACTTTGCCAATCATTCATGTACGAGATATGCCACACAATAATACTGAGACACAAACTACTAGAAGGTCGATTCACATTCATTTCAGAGCCAAGTAAACATTATTGCATCATCAATAAACGGAAATTTTAGAAATAACTACAGGTATGAGAATTACCTGGAATTAACTGAGTAATTGGCTGGTAGGGATGAAGAATCCGATCTGCCAACATCCCTAGAAGAAACTCCACTGATCCCACTGTTGTTTACTGCACTTGTGCAGCTACCAGCATAATACCTTTGCATTTCTCCCAAACTACTAGCTGCATACTTGGCCAACCATTCAAGCACAAGATATGGATGCACAATAACACTAAACCTACACTCAAATCAATGTTTGGTTAGCTGTTTGCCAATCAATTCCATCCTTTACTATTAAAACACAGAAGAGCAAAGCTCCTACACTGGTATCATAGCTAACTATTTTAACTTCAAACCAGCACAAGTTGCCAATTATTAGATGGTAGACCAATTTAGTGCATCACAAATATATGCCTAAAAGTCCTAGTCGAAACACAAGGACGTCATCTAGAAACAGGTAAAATGAGTGTATAACATGGGATCAATAAAAAAGATGAACCATGACTAGAAAACTTCAAAACCCTAGATTTCCAAGTGCCCAGCTCCCAACCAACTCCATACCAATATTTCCAAAAACGAATTTACTACAGAGCTGCCATAAACTATAATTAAAAAACTTCGATCGTAGACGACCTAAGAATAAGGAAACGAATGCTCGACTCACCTAAATTCTCAGCATAAAATTCAGCAAACGGGAAAGCTCGTAACTTCAAGTTAGGGTTTCAGAATGGTCAAGATCAAGTGACTCGCCACTAGGGTTGTGTATTTTCTGTTCTAACGGCTGAGAGAGAAATCCCAAAGTAGATATGGATTTGAGATTCAAAAAAGGGGGAAAAGGGGATTGGGGATTTGGGCAGGTTCGAGATGGAGTAAATGAAATCGATGTGTGGGAGACGGAATTAATGAAGAGATTGGGGGTGTATCTGGGACTGGGACTTTTTTTTACTGTGGAGCCAAAGGTGTGATGACGACGAGCATAAAGATTTGTTTTTTTGTTTGTTTGATGCGGGCTTCTTGTTCTTAGCTCTGCTTTGCTTTGTTTCCACCTTTCTCTCTGTGTCTCTCTACTCGCTTTCCTCTCCACTCCTAGACAGATGAAGCATGGGAAGGGGCGGGGGGCCACGCACGAAAGAGCAAAAAATAATCAAATCCCAACTTCCAAGTTATCTTACTCCTTTGCGGATTATTAGTAAGAGATCTGTATTACAAGTTTAGCGTTAACTAAACTCTTAAGGGCGTCTAGCTAGGAATCAACTTAGGTCCCGTTCTTTCACCACATTTTGGAGATTAATCTCCTTCTGACCAATCAAGTACACTATGTGGCAGTTTATAAGTGGCTAGAATAATGACATGTCAAATTTTCTATTGTTAATCATGGTCAGCTTTAAGATAAAGCTTCTATTAGCTGCTTTTTGAGCTCTACAGAGAACGACCCCTTGATTAGAATGTTTTCATGAAAAAGTTTTATCTGTTTAAAAATAACATATGTTGTCGTGTAAAATCTCTCATGAAGGTTGGGGTTTGCTGATCAAACATGCTCTTCAGTCGATTCCATTATATGATATATGAGTGTGATGCAATTATCTGCCTCTCTTATTCGGGAGATTCAATCCCTGTTAGCTGCTTTCTAGTAGACGCTAGGAAGGAGTATCTATTGGAAGTGTTGGTCTTCTTTATGTGTTAGTTAGTCACAAGGTTGGCAAAACGGGTTAACGGGTCGTGTTAAGTTAAACTCAAACCCGACTCATTTATTAAACGGGTTGATCCGAATCAACTCATTTAATTAATCGTGTCCAAATATAAAACTCAAACTCAACCCGTTTAATTAATGGGTTCACTAGTGGAAAAAAAATTTATGTGACGTCATTTAAACCACGGTTTTAATTGTAACCGTGGTTTAAAGATTATATACCACGGTTTCTAACCAAACCGTCATATAACATCTGACCGCAAGACTTTATACCACGGTTTGTCCTAGAACCGTGGTTTTTAGTCAATTATAAATGTCGGTTTATAAGAAACCGTCATTTATAGTTTGGCGGTGATATTATAAACCTCTGTTATTAAGGAACCGTCGTTTATATCGCGCACTGTAACATTTTAAATGACGGTTAATGAGGAACCATCGTTTAAAACTGCTCAGCGTACCATTTTAAACAACTGTTTTTTTTGATAAGTAGTAGTATATTAATTATCACAAGAACCGAAGGAGCTAAACAACCTATAGGTTAGAAGATGCCACTGCCCTAATTACATAGTTAGCACATTGTTGTGCTGTGCAAAAGAGGTCCCAAAAGATCCTATTGTTCCTCTCCTTCCATATACAGTATATGAGAGCGATGAAGACAAAAGAATAATTTTATTCCTATTACAACCGTTTTTTTTTCCATGTTCTACTAGCCCCTAACTATTCTATCCCAGTTCCTGGACTTCTAATTCCTCCAATTGGTTCCAGACTGTTTTCCAAACCTCAGTAACCCACACTCAAAAACAAGTGTTTACGATTCTCACCATCATGACAAAATACACAATTTCATCAGGTGTCATCCCCCAATTTCTAAAGCATCCTTAGTTGCAAGTCTTCCGTAGAATGCTAACCAAATGATAAACGAGTGTCGAGGGAAATTCCCTTTGCTCCAAATCACTTTGTCCACTCACCAATGTTCTGTCTTGAAACATCTCATAGCACTTGCTGATAGAGAAAGTATCCTTTCCGACATGGCCAGTTAATTGAGTTGTCTTCACCAAAGTGCTCTACCATAAGCTGTCTACTCCTCATAAGGTTCCTCCGACACCAAGAGCTGTCTGTCGGGGCATGTACATCCCAGAGAGTATTATTGATGGAATCATCATTTAAAACTCTTTAATTAAAAACCCCAAGCTTTCTTCTTTCTTCCTCCTCGCTCGATCTGTCATCTCTCTCCCTCTGCTCTCTTCCCCTGTCACCTCGCTCCCGTCACCCCACCACCGTCGTCAACCCACCGACTTGCCACGCCGACCCTCTTCGCCGTCCTCGCGTCATCCTAGCGTTCCCGTCGCCTTCGTGTTGTCGCCAGACCAGCAACGTCGACTTCGCGATAGCGCCATCGATGAGACCGCGCCACCACCAGTTCCGCGTCACCACAGCCGTTTCGCTCCACCACCGACGTTGTCTTCCTCGGCCGACGAGACCGCTTCCAAGTTAGGTTTGATGTACGCCTTCCTTGCCCATCTCGTCTAGAATGCTGAATCGAACAGTCGAATACATAGTTTGATTTTGTGTTAATTCATTAATCAATTGTGAAGCATAGGAAAATTTGAATGAAAAGGGTTTGGATTAATTTGACGAGAGATAGTTTGATTTTGTGTTCGATATATATATGATAAATCCTCGAAGGAGCGAGAATGCTTGATAACAAAAAAAAACTTAAAAGGAACAAGAATGCTTGATAAATAAAATCAAAAAACTTGGAAGGAACGAGAATGCTTGATTAATGAGGACGGCAAGGTTTCGATCCTGATTCTCTACGAGCCAGGGTTTACGGGGCCGACCCAACCCAATAGTCATGCCAAAATCGGATAAATCCCCATTGTCTATAACCCATTTGAGGTTCTTCATGAATATGTTTAAATTGTCGTATTTTTAAGTTTGCTTGAGTTATGATAGTTTTTCCTCTCGTCAATTTACAGGTTCGCAAAACCTTATCTTGAATCTAGAGTAAAATGCCAATGCCCTGAGTGACACTGATGAATAACAACAAAGACTAAAACAATATGGTAATGGTAATATTTGTTAAAGAATAAAAAAGTAAGAAAGCATTGAGATATGGTTTGGTCCTGACTTGTGATTTTTTAGTATGATATAATATGGTTTGGCAATTTGGCAATTTAGATTTTAGTATGATATATCATTTGCACTGCATTCTTAGTTGTATTGTGGTGTATAGTTAATCCTTGAAGTAAGGTGTGTGATGAGATTCAGCTCATGATCATTTTGCACTACTATGAAGTGTTAATAAATCTTTTTATTGCGGGTATAAACGTATGTCTTACATGTTTTCTTCGATGAGATTCAGCTCATGATCAGTAGCGAATCCTTGAAGTAAGGTGTGTGATGTAGGGTGCTGCTCGTAGGTGGTTATTATGCTGCTATTCTGTATGATTATGTAAAAAAAAAGTGTGGAGTATCTAAATATACGCAAAGGTCTTGCCAAATTTTTTCCACAAATTTTATCTTATTCTAATTTTATTGGATAGGTGTTACTACGGTTGAACAATCCCTCTTCCATCCCATTCGTGACTTGACCATCACTACTCATCAAGTTAGTATTTTAAAAATGTTTCAACAACATGGTTTGTTCAAAATATATTCGTTTGTTTATTTGTTCAATTATTCATGTTTTTTAAATTAAAACCATATTCTAATTTCATTGTATAGGTGTTACTACAAACGGTTGGATTGTCTACTTGCCGCACTAACTGTTGCTTCCCCGTCAATCTCTGCCACCGGTTTGCCTGATCAGAACCCACAGTAATAACACTTGCATTTCTTATTATGATTTTGCACAATAACAAAATATTAATGGAAACAAATACTTATATGTATATGTGTGTATATATATATTCTCACAAATAAACATTATACTAAATTCTATTTGTATTCCACATTCATTAGAATATATATTGCACAGTGTGGTGAAATGTGAGATTATTTTGAAATGGGGTGGTTGTTTTTGTTCATTGATCATATATATATATATTATATACATTTAATATATGCATACTTGAAGTATGTGTGATGTAGGGTGCTGCTCTTAGGTGGCTATTATGCTGATATTCTGTTTGATTATGCAAAAAAAGTGTGGAGTATCCAAATATACGCAAAGGTCTTACCAAATTTTTTTCCATAATTTCACCTTATTCTAATTTTATTGGATAGGTGTTACTACGGTTGAACAATCCCTCTTCCATCCCATTTGTGAGTTGACCATCACTACTCATCAGATCAGTATTTTAAAAATATTTCAACAGCATGGTTTGTTCAAAATATATTTGTTTGTTTATTTTTTCAATTATTCATATTTTTTAAATTAAAACCTTATTCTAATTTCATTGAATAGGTGTTACTATACATGGTTGGATTGTCTACTTGTCGCACTAACTGCTGTTGCCCCGTCAACCTCTGCCACTGGTTTACCTGACGGTAATAACACTTACATTTCTAATTATGATTTTGCACAATAACAAAATGTTGAAGGAAACAAATACTTATATGTATATATATATATATATTGTCACAAATAAACATTATACTAAATTCTATTTGTATTCCACAGTCATTAGAATATATAGTGCATAGAGTGGTGAAATGTGAGTTTATTTTGAAATGGGGTGGTTGTTTTTGTTCCTTGATCATATATATATACACACACACACATTTAATATATGCATACTTGTCTGTCTGATGATGCCTAATTTGTGTGGTTTGCTGAGAATTAATGGTGCTGCTATGGTGTTTGTTTATGCTTAAAAAAGTGTGGAGTATCTAAAAATACGTAAGGGTCATGCCAAAAATTGTAGAATTTAAATTTATTCTAATTTCAATGAATAGGTCTTACTAAGCGCGGTTGGACTGCCTACTTGTCTCTCCTCTACCTTGTGCTGCTTGCACTGACCATTAGTACTCATCAGGTTGCTATTTAAAACGTTTCAATTATTTTTGTTGTTCTATTAAACTATGGAAAATCAATTCAAACATAGAATTACCTGTCTGAGATTTGTCTGATAGAGATATATATGTCTTTGATAGTCCCTGTTGGGACTGTCTAATGACCTTTGGTCTCACCATCTAGGTTGTGAATGAGTTAATTGTATACAATAATTCACCGATAATTTCGACAGCATTACCCTAGTGTTCTTCTATCTACACTAGGAGAACTGTAGGGTAATGCTGCTGAAATTATCAGTGAATTATTGTATATTATTAACTTGTTCCTAGGTCAGATCGAATGTGATTGGATAGGTTTAGGTTGTAAATCTGTAAATAAAAAAAGAGGAGATCAGTGGAACGAGTTCACGACATCTGGTGTGTGTTGAAAAAGAAGATGGAGCGCTCAGTGATGTACAGTGACAAATTGGACATCCAGTACCTACAAGAGGTCAATAAGTTTTGCAAGGTTCTTGTTGACAATCTTAAACCAAGGGATAAGGGATATATTCGATGTCCTTGTATTGATTGCAAGAATGACTTCATATACCGAGGTGTGGACAAGATTAAGGATCATCTTATTCGCATAGGGTTTATAGAAGATTACAAAGCCATAACACTACTGCATGGTTAACATTCAGTACAAGTGTGTAACCAGAGGGATAAATGTAACTAGAGGAGGATGAGGATAAGGAAAAGACTTGTAGAGGAAGGGAAGGATAACAAATTGGATAGATAGAGAAAGGACTAGAAGAGAATAATCTTGTTTATTGAGTGCCTCTTCGTGGTTACATACCCTCCCCATATATAATACTAAAAGTCTATGAATTCAAATGTTCAAATATTCAAATAACAAATCTATCTAATTAATGTAAATAGATAAGTATCTAAACTAACAAAACTATCTAATTAATGCAAATAGATAAGTATCTAAACAATATCTCAACTACTCTCTTTATTACTAAAGATAAAAACTACTCAAATAACAAAGGTAAAAACTAAACATAATCTTGTAATGGGCTGCCTAGTCGTCACATGCCCACCCTCTTAGAAAGCGTCCTTGTCCTCAAGGCGGCGGTGCAAAGTCCTCCCGAGTGAAAACGCCAAAATCAGGCTCTGGTATGGGATCATCCCTAGGATCGGAGCTACCAACTAACCACAAAAACTGTCGATTCTTGCAGTGATGACCTAGAGTGAAACGCTCATCGCAATTATAACATAGCCCTTTTTCCCGACGGGTAAGTGCCTCTGCGGGTGTAAGTCTTTTAATTGGAACGCTTGGAGAAACCACGCAAACCGGAACAAGAGTCAGGTGTCTAGTTGCTGGCACAAGCGCAGCATGTCCAGAGGATGCCAGACCTGAAGCCGGGTGTCTTGTAGCGGGCACAGGCGGAGTCTGTCTAGAGGATGTCGGACCTGAAGCTGGGTGGCTAGTAGTCGACACAAGTGTAGTCGGAAAGGAGGTTGCCGGACTCGAAGCCGGGTGGCTAGTAGCCGGCACCAGTGCAGATGACACAAAAGACCCAAATAGATTGGACGGCTAACTAGAAAGGTGTTGTGGCGAAGCCCAGAATGTTGTAGCCGCCAACTTCTCCTCTACTGAACGTGCGAGACTTACAACAATCATCAGGGAAACGGGTCGCATCTTCAAAACCTCACAACGGAAGTCGTCCTGAAGACCAGAAATATAACAGTGAAGTGCGCTGGCCAAGGAAAGATGTGGAACACGTGATTGCAAAGCTTCAAACTCCTCGGTATACTTGGCAACCGTAGAAGTCTGAGTAAGCTTGTAAAGAGACCCTTTTGGACTTTCAAATGCGGATGGACCAAAACAGTCTTGAACAACCCTCTTGAATTGATCCCAGGAGGTAAAAAGATGATTTTGATGTTGAACCGTGAACCAAGTCAGTGCTGCACCTGACATATACATCGCTGCAATGTCGAGACACCGGTCATGGTCCACCTGATGATATGTGAAGAAGCGCTCAATTTGAAAGAGCCAACCATGGACGTTCTCTCCAGAAAAGAACGGGATTTCTAGCTTTGGCGTGCGGATGGTTGAGTACGAAGACGATGCAAGTGCGCCCAGAGTCTGTAATACTGAACTGCGAGTTTCTATAGCAGAAAGACGCTCAAGAATCGTAGACAACTGGGACTGTAAATCTAACCGAAAGGCTTCCTGCTGTTCATTGCATCTTTTGATTTGTTCTTTGAGAGCCTTGAAACGAGTAATGGTTCCGTCATGTGCCATAGGGGCGACTGAGAAAGGGTAGTGGTAATTTTGTGAAGGAAGAGTAGATAGATGAAAGCACTAATGTAACCGAAGGGATAAACGTAAACCAGAGGAGGAAGGGGATAAGGAAAAGACTTGTAGAGGAAGGGAAGGATAGCAGATTAGATAGATAGAGAAAAGACTTGAAGATAATAATCTTGTTTATTGAGTGCCTCTTTCTGGTTACATACCCTCCCCATATATAATACTAAAAGTCTATGAATTCAAATATTCAAATAACAAATCTATCTGATTAATGTAAAATGTAAATAGATAAGTATCTAAACAATATCTCAACTACGCTCTTTATTACTAACTTTAATACTAAAGATAAAAACTACTCAAATAATAAAGGTAAAAACTAAGCATAATCTTGTAACGGGCCGCCTAGCCGTTACAAAGTATTTGAATGTGCTTATAACGTCGTTTCAGAACAATCAAAAATGGATGTTTCACATAATTGTGGGGATACTCAAGATGATTACCTAGTTAGTGATTCAGATGAGGAGGACCTTAATGTAATGATGGAAGATGTTGAACAACATTTTTCCAACAAACCCAAAGCCTTCAAAAATCGCATGCAGTCATCTAAGGAACCGTTGTACAGTGGATGTGATACACAAAAGCTAAAAAAATTGAGCATTGTCCTAAAACTATTCAATTTGAAGGCGAGGTATGGATGTAGCGATGTCAGTTTTACAACTCTATTACAACTGCTGAAGGATATACTACCATAGGACAATGTTATACCCACAACAACGTATGAAGCAAAGAAGGTAATGTGTCCAATAAGTATGGAATACAAAAAATACATGCTTGTTCAAATGGGTGTATGGTGTATTGGAAGGATAATGAGTTGGATGATTGTTGCTCTGAATGTGGGGAATCACGTTATGTAAAAAAGGATGAGACAAACCACATAAGCACTAAAGTGGGTTCTCCTACGAAGGTATTGTGGTATCTGTCGATAAGTCCCCAATTCAAACGTTTGTTTACGGTTCAAAAAGATGTTGAGAACTTCTGATGGCATGCTACACATAGAAAGCACGATGGTAAATTGAGAGATCCAGCCGATTCACCACAATGTAGAAACATTGACAGAATATACCCTCAGTTCGGTACATGCCCAAGGAACTTAAGACTTGGTTTATGCACCGATGGATTGAACCCTTATGGCACTTTGAGCAGCATACACAGTACATAGCCTGTTTTATTGACAATATACAATCTGACGCCATGGTTGTGTATGAAGCCCAGACATATTCTTCTCTCTTCTGTTGATATCAGGTTCAAAATAACCGGGAAACAAAATTGATGTACTTTTGTAACCACTTATTGACAATTTACAACTGTTGTGGAATAAAGGTGCATGCAGACAGTATAATGTGAGTGGTTGGAACTGACGTATTTAAAACAAATGAAAAAGAAATTAAAAACTCAAAATACCTTACGGGTTGCAAATAAAATCCTGGTCGCAGTAGTATAGCACAGTGGAAGCAACCAGATATCGAACTGTGGGACTAAAGGGGAATTATCTAATACCTAAGCTTTGTCACAAAAGGGGGGATTAATTGACTTGTTTTTATAAATAAAAAGTTCAGATAAAATAAACTGAGTAAAAAATAAATTAAACGGGACTCTGGGTTCAGGTTTATATAGTCTGCTCTTTTATGCTATGTCTACCGGTTTTATTGTGATAGTTTGGCAATATCTTGAGGACTAAATCATAGACTCAAAAGAACTCGTTTACCAGAACATGCTCGGTCTAATCCAGATTCGAGCAAAACACATGTAAACGGATTAAGTATGAGAAATTATATTTACGTCTGAAAATACTAACTTATTAAATCATAATAAGCTTTCTACAGATTTACGGCTTAATTAACCTGTCTATTTATCACGGATCTGATCAAAATAGATTTAGTAAAGCATTTTAATAAATTCATGAAATTTATTAAAAAGGCGAGAGATAAGCTTTAATCGTAACAAACTATATTTAATTAAACCGGTAAAAACATAAATTATATAATTAAACAGACTATAAATTAACCTTCACCCAGAGTATATCCTCTTAGCCTAACATATTAACTGGTAATATGTCGGTCAGAGGTTGGACAGAATAACAACGTAGTGGTTTTTGTGGATGATAATAGGGTGAGATAGATGTCTAATATCTAGGTGAATGAAGAGGAGATGGTGATTTTGTGGAGGTAAATTGACATGGGTTTTGGGGTGGAATGAATTATCTATTAATGAAGGGTTGTAGGTGTATTTATAGAAAAATATGGGTAAAAGAGGGAGAAGAAGCGGTAGATTAGGCGTGTGAAGAGATAATGTTATTATCTCTTCACATTTTGTCGGCATGCCCCTGTACGCTGGATTTACCGATGTGTCCGAACCAGTGTCCGGATCTGCTGGTTCAGACATGTCGACGCTGTGCGGAGCTCGCTTCCACGTGTTGCGTCCGGACCAGTATGTCCGGACACAGGTCCGGACGAGAATTATTTTCCCTCTAAAATCTTCGTTTGAGCTCCGATTTAATCCCCGTTTGTTGCGTTGGAATCCTCATGAGTAAATCTACTTAATTACATGGCTTTTTCCTACATTGAACATATAAAATGCATTAGTTCATGTCAAAACATAAATCTTAGGAAAAAACGCATAATAAGTGGGAAACATGTGTTTCAGATATTGCAATTCATAAGGTATTTAAACCCTAAAAGTCTATATGTTTTGCACTTATCAGTGCAACAATGTATAATTCATACGGTATGGAAAACTTTACACTACGGGCTATGTTGTTTTGTACAATCAATGATTTTCTTGCATACGACAACCTCTCAGGATACACAATTAGGGGAGCACTAGCGTGCCCTATATGTGGAGATTGAACTTGCAGCATACGGTTGAAACACAGTGGTAAAAAGGTGTACATGGGCCATCAGAAATTTCTTCTGAAAGGTCACAAATACCGTAAGATGACGAAAGAGTTTAATGGAAAAACCGATCATGCAGTCGCACGACCACCACTATCTGTTGTTGAGACTTACAATCAATTAAAGAATGTTGTGAACAACTTCGGTCCACTAACTAAAGCCACTGAAAAGAGCATCTGGAAGAAAAAATCAATATTTTAGGAACTAGAATATTGGCAACATTTAGAGGTGAGACATTGCATTGATGCTATGCATGTGGAGAAAAATATTGGTGAAAGTGTTAGTGCAACACCGCTAAACGTGAAAGGCAAGAAAAAATACCATTTGAAGGGTAAAAAAGATTTGGTTGAATTGGGTATACGAGAAGAACTCGCGCCACAACAAAGAGGGAAACGGACATTCTTGTCTCCCGCTTGTCACACATTATCCAAAGAAGAGAAAAAAAAGTTTTTGTAGTTCTCTTCGTCATATTAAAGTGCCATTTGGTTACTCATCAAACATATCAAGTTTGGTGTCAATGTCTAGTCATAAATTGGTAGGGATGAAGTCTCACGACTATCATGTGCTGATGCAGCACTTACTTCCGGTTGTAATCCGTGGGATCCTTCCAACTGATGTCAGAAAAACTATTACAAATTTATGTGTTTTCCTCAAAGGGATTTCGTGTAAAGTGCTTGATGTGGAGACGCTGGATAAACTACAGAATGACCTTGTGATCACCATGAAATACCCCTAAATTTAAAATACATTTGTTTTCTAGTTTACGAGTATATTATATAGTATTTATAACAAGCATATTATATTGTTTATAAGTACGTTATATTATTTGCACGTATTTTATATAGTATTTAACAAATATGATTGATTTAAATAAATAACCCGTTTAAAAAAATATAAGTCGGTTATGATTTTTAATGTAGTTGTGATTATCATCATATTTATCTGGTTAGTTTAATATAATTATTTTAAATACTATGATTTAACTATACTAAATAAGTATGTTTTAATCCATCATTTTATCCTTTGAGTTGTCCTGATTTTATTAATGAACTAATTTTAACTATTCATATTCTTACTTTAATCAGTAAACAACTTTTCCCTTATTTCCTAACCTTACTTAATGAAACAATTTTAACTTTCTACATTCCCAACCCCTAGTTTTTTTATTTAATTAAGGAGAGTTTAATTTGTTTTACGGAATAGTTTATACTCACTCTCTTCAGTTTCCCTTCCATACTACTTTATATATACCCTCATCTGCTACTGCATTTATCGACCCATCCTCTCTCTCCCGAATACCCTCTTTCTTCACCCACACTGAAAAACAATCCTTCTCTGTTTGGTTCTTTCTTTCTCTGCGCCTGCACCTACGTTTAATAGCACATGCAGAAAACAAAGGTACAAACTCCTTCCTTCTTTTACCGTCGTGTCCGTATCAAAGATTCGAAAAAAAAAAATGAACAACAACAATCTCTCAGCGTTGTGTTCGTATGCGAAGAAAAAAAAATCTATCTCTCATCTCTGCACTTTGCTCCTCACAGAAAGGAAAAAATGTAAGATTTTTGTTACTTTGCTACACACACTGACAAAAATTAAAAACACTCATCTCACCTCTCTTATGTCTGCGGACATCAAAAGAAAATGTGAGCTACAGTCACGTATAGCACTCCAGTCACAATCCCACTGATGACATCAGCGGTGATGTCAGCTTTGACATCATCAAATTCATCTTTATTATTATTATTATTTATTCCTTTTTTTTATCTTTTCACACTAATAATTTAAATGCTTGTTTTAAAATGTGTTTATTTGTGGTGGAATCATAATATGTTACTATTATATTTATTACATATCTATGTTATAATAAGATTACGTTAATCTACATATAATTAAATTTAGAGACTCCAGATATTTGACAGATACCCGTTATTTTATTTAGGCTCCGAATTTGGGAGCGAGAAGCACTAATTGAGTTCGTGTTTGGTTGTGTGGATCGTTTCTAGATTCTAGGTAAGTTACTACGTTCACTAATTTTTATTATATTTTCACATGGGTGTGAATTTTATGTGTGATCATTGTTTGAGATTGAAGTGTAAGTGTTAGTGATAATTTCATTTTCTTATGTGAGTGATTTGTTTGTAATGGATATCAGTGGTTATTTAAATATATTTTCTAAAAGAGATTGATGAAAATTTGTTATGAGTTTATTTTTGATATTGTTGTGAAATTGTTAACGAAATGATTTTGTGAAAATTGAATTACTTATTCAATAAGGATGATATCATAATTTATTTATGGTGAAATATGTGGATTTTGATGAGATTATATGGTAAGGAATAATACGAATAAAAAATTTTTTTTAAGAGGAGAAAACCATGGTGCATGTGGGCCGTATTAGGACACATGATGAGATGATAGATGCGGGCCGCATTAGGACGCATAAGTTTGAGATACTGTGGGCCGCATTAGGACACAGTTAGCCCTAGATCTACTCATTAGTCTTTTGTACTATTGGGGGTGTGCACACTTAAGGATTTAGTGGCTTGGTTTGGATTCCCGGCTGCGTGTTGGGGTCCGGGTTACAGCTGCGTGTTGTACCCAAAGAGAAAGTAAAGTTGTTTTGTCCTGGCTGCGCGTTGGGACAAGGAAGATAATTAAAATAAATGGCTAATATATTTTTGGGTTACTAAAGAAATCCAATGTGAAGTATTTTACAGTTATGATAATTTTGTTGTTGTGTGTTAATATTGTTGAAATGTGTTGTATGTTGTGTGGTTATATTGTTAAAATGATTCTAAAGAGAAATGATTTTTACGTGGTGAGTGGTAGCTTACTCAGTTTTTCTGACTTTATCGTGGCCCTTTCTATGTTTGTTTGGATTTCTGCCACAGGTGTTGACGTGCTTGGGGTTTGGGAAGACGACTCCACATAGATTGGTTATTTGTAATTGAATTTTACTTTAGGCTTTCAGACTTCTACAGTTGTAAGTAATTGTTTATTATGGACGCTGGACTTTCTAATAAAAAAATGATTAGTTATTTAGTTAAGTTTCTAGGCCTTAGCACTCGTTGAATTGCGAGTGTGGCAATAATGCCCCGGTTTAGGTTTCGATTCCGCTGCTATATTAATTATTATTATTATTTTTGAATATTGACATAATAAAATGTTAGAAAATCCGGGGTTTACAAAGTGGTATCAGAGCGGATTTAGGTATGAGTTAATTGCTAAGTTAATTACGAGGACGTAATATTCTTTTAAGGGCGGTAGACTGCAATAACCAAATTTATTATGGTTAGTGATGTGATATAAACCTTAGTATAAAGTAGCTTTAATTGATTAATTTCTTAGTGGGACCATTGGTTAGTTGGGTGGGATCGAGCTTCGGGGACGAAGCTTTATTTTAAGGGGGGAATAATGAAATACCCCTAAAATTTAAAATACATTTGTTTTCTAGTTTACGAGTATATTATATAGTATTTATAACAAGCATATTATATTGTTTATAAGTACGTATATTATTTGCACGTATTTTATATAGTATTTACAATATGATTGATTTAAATAAATAACCCGTTTAAAAAAATATAAGTCGGTTATGATTTTTAATGTAGTTGTGATTATCATCATATTTATCTGGTTAGTTTAATATAATTATTTATTAAATACTACTATGATTTAACTATACTAAATAAGTTTGTTTTAATCCATCATTTTATCCTTTGAGTTGTCCTGATTTTATTAATGAACTAATTTTAACTATTCATATTCTTACTTTAATCAGTAAACAACTTTTCCCTTATTTCCTAACCTTACTTAATGAAACAATTTTAACTTTCTACATTCCCAACCCCTAGTTTTTTTATTTAATTAAGGAGAGTTTAATTTGTTTTACGGAATAGTTATACTCACTCTCTTCAGTTTCCCTTCCATACTACTTTATATACCCTCATCTGCTACTGCATTTTATCGACCCATCCTCTCTCCCGAATACCCCTCTTTCTTCACCCACACTGAAAAATAATCCTTCTCTGTTTGGTTCTTTCTTTCTCTGCGCCTGCACCTACGTTTAATAGCACATGCAGAAAACAAAAGGTACAAACTCCTTCCTTCTTTTACCGTCGTGTCCGTATCAAAGATTCGAAAAAAAAAAATGAACAACAACAATCTCTCAGCGTTGTGTTCGTATGCGAAGAAAAAAAAATCTATCTCTCATCTCTGCACTTTGCTCCTCACAGAAAGGAAAAAATGTAAGATTTTTGTTACTTTGCTACACACACTGACAAAAATTAAAAACACTCATCTCACCTCTCTTATGTCTGCGGACATCAAAAAGAAAATGTGAAGCTACAGTCACGTATAGCACTCCAGTCACAATCCCACTGATGACATCAGCGGTGATGTCAGCTTTGACATCATCAAATTCATCTTTATTATTATTATTATTTATTCCTTTTTTTTATCTTTTCACACTAATAATTTAAATGCTTGTTTTAAAATGTGTTTATTTGTGGTGGAATCATAATATGTTACTATTATATATTTATTAACATATCTATGTTATAATTAAGATTTACGTTAATCTACATATAATTAAATTTAGAGACTCCAGATATTTGACAGATACCCGTTATTTTATTTAGGCTCCGAATTTGGGAGCGAGAAGCACTAATTGAGTTCGTGTTTGGTTGTGTGGATCGTTTCTAGATTCTAGGTAAGTTACTACGTTCACTAATTTTTATTATATTTTCACATGGGTGTGAATTTTATGTGTGATCATTGTTTGAGATTGAAGTGTTAAGTGTTAGTGATAATTTCATTTTCTTATGTGAGTGATTTGTTTGTAATGGATATCAGTGGTTATTTAAATATATTTTCTAAAAGAGATTGATGAAATTTGTTATGAGTTTATTTTTTGATATTGTTGTGAAATCGTTAACGAAAAGATTTTGTGAAAATTGAATTATTTATTCAATAAGGATGATATCATAATTTATTTATGGTGAAATATGTGGATTTTGATGAGATTATATGGTAAGGAATATAACGAATAAAAAATTTTTTTTAAGAGGAGAAACCATGGTGCATGTGGGCCGTATTAGGACACATGGATGAGATGATAGATGCGGCCGCATTAGGACGCATAAGTTTGAGATACTGTGGGCCGCATTAGGACACAGTTAGCCCTAGATCTACTCATTAGTCTTTTGTACTATTGGGGGTGTGCACACTTAAGGATTTAGTGGCTTGGTTTGGATTCCCGGCTGCGTGTTGGGGTCCGGGTTACAGCTGCGTGTTGTACCCAAGAGAAAGTAAAGTTGTTTTGTCCTGGCTGCGCGTTGGGACAAGGAAGATAATTAAAATAACATGGCTAATATATTTTGGGTTACTAAAGAAATCCAATGTGAAGTATTTACAGTTATGATATTTTGTTGTTGTTGTTAATATTGAAATGTGTTGTATGTTGTGTGGTTATATTGTTAAAATGATTTCTAAAGAGAAAATGATTTTTACGTGGTGAAGTGGTAGCTTACTCAGTTTTTCTGACTTTATCGTGGCCCTTTCTATGTTTGTTTGGATTTCTGCCACAGGTGTTGACGTGCTTGGGGTTTGGGAAGACGACTCCACATAGATTGGTTATTTGTAATTGAATTTTACTTTAGGCTTTCAGACTTCTACAGTTGTAAGTAATTGTTATTATGGACCTGGACTTTCTAATAAAAAATGATTTAGTTTTTTAGTTAAGTTTCTAGGCCTTAGCACTCGTTGAATTGCGAGTGTGGCAATAATGCCCCGGGTTTAGGTTTCGATTCCGCTGCTATATTAAATTATTATTATTATTTTTGAATAATTGACATAATAAAATGTTAGAAAATCCGGGGTGTTACACACCATGTGTCAGTTGAAGATGTATTTTTCTCCTTTGTTTTTTAAAATTATGGTGCATCTATTTGTTCATCTTGTTAGAGAGATCAAACATTGTGGTCCGTTATACCTTTGATACATGTATCCGTTTGAGAGATATATGGGTATACTGAAAAAGAAAATGAAAAACCTTCGACGTCTAGAGGGAAGCATAATTGAAGGGACAATAACAGAGGATGTGGTTGACTTCTGCACTCACTACTTACAAGGTGTTGATGTTATTGGATTACCAAAAGCAAGACATGATGGCAGGCTTAAAGGTGTTGGTACTTGTGGAAAAAATTATGGAGAGTTGATATTGATACATTGAACAAGGCACGGTTGGTTGTGTTGAATCACTCTGAAAGTGTTGAACTGTATTTCAAAGGATACCTAGCCTACCTCAAAACAAAACACCCAACGATGAGTAATGCCAAATTGAAAAAAGAGCAGAATGCAACATTTGTTAAGTGGTTCAAAGAGAAGGTGTTGTATGGAGATTCAAGGAACTTGAATGAAATGATCCAGTTGTTGGCACTCGGTCTAAATCTCGATGTGTCGTCTTATGAAGGAAATGATGTAAATGGATTTTCTTTTTACACTGAACGTTAAGATCGTAAATCGACAAACTAGAACAGTGGTGTGCATCTTATCACTTCACAAGATATTTTCACAGGAACAAGTCGTAATACACTGAAGAAATAATATTATGGTGTTATTGAAGATATCTGGATCTTGAATTACACTGGTTATGAAACTTGTGTATTTCGTTGCAAATGGGTGGACAACAAATAGGGATATCATGAGGAGGATCATGGTATGAAGCTAGTTGACTTAACGGCAGCGACTCCTACTGATGAACCCTTTATTGTTGCGTCAAAGGCAAAACAAGTATTCTACTGTCGTGATCAGGTGTAATCCCAGATGGTCTATTGTGATGCAGAGTAAAAGATCGATAGTTGGGATTGATGATGTTGTTGATGAGGATGAATACGATTGTGAAGATGAAATAGATGTACCTATTTGGTTGCCGATGAAGGTGGGCAATGTAACTAATTTTGAATGTCGAAGGTCCAACCACAATGAAGGATTGTGAATTGAACGATGAAATGTTATTATGTAAGTCTGGTTGGTAATATTATTATATAAAACAAAATTCATTTTGTCATACTTCAACATTTGATTAAGTAGATATTTCTATTAACCTTGTTGTTATTGATTATTTTTCAGATTATGGATCCTGACGATAGAGTTGAGGAGGAGGTACTGTTGAGGTTGGATGATATTGATGATGACGTCCCTGCTGAAGAACCACCAGCTGCATCTACTTCACAAAACCCCCGGAAGGGACGTGGACCGACCCGTGGTTTGAAGGTGAAGAAGGATTCTCCCATTGATTTGGTCTGGGACAAGTACCTTAGACATTCTGGTGGGTCGAAGCAGCAGTTTGCTTCTTACTTGGGATTGATGGTAAAATCCCACTGCTCTATTAATAAGGATTGGAAGGAGGAAGAACAGGCGGACAAAGACATCATGTGGCAGATGGTGCAGAAGCGGTACAAAGTTGTGGATGATCTTCGGACTAGTATTATATCACTTCTAGTGACATCTCTGAGGTAAATCAAGCACCGGTTGGTGGATGGTTGGATTAACAAACCGGGCTCCAAACAGTCACCGCCGTGGGTGGTACATGATGGTATGATCACAAAGGAGAACTGGAAGATATTCTTCTACCGTCACCAGACTGAAGAGTTTAAGGTACTTTACAATTCTTTATTCTTAATTATTTAAGGAACAAATTTTACGAAGATTTTTTTGATCGAAAAAAAATTATGAATATTTTTTATTTTTGTAAATAACTTACAAATGTACAAATTTTGTAACAAAAATTTCAAGAACAAAGAGACGTAACCGGACGAAGAATATATATAAGCACTGCATGGGACGAGCTGGGTATACGGGGCGCTTGGAGAAGTGGAAGAGCGAGGGCTTGCTGACGAAAGTTAATGAACACGACACTCAATTAGTTGTTGGCAATGTTGAAGATGCATGTAGGGTGCAGACATACATGTTGGGTCAGATGAAGAAAAATGCCGAGGGAGTGTATGTGTTCTCGCAAAGTGAGACTACTGAGTTGGCTTCAAAAATTGTAAGGATTTATTTTTAAAAGTTGTTGTTTACTAATTAGTAATTTCATTTCTAATATTTTTTTGTAATTTAAAATAGTCTGGATCTACTAAGCGATGGGAGATGGTTCCAACCCCTTCGACTCAGGATGATCCACTGAACCAGGGCATTAGGCAAAATGATCCTCCAGGGCGAGTGTAGGGGCTAGAGGGGAAGTTTGCCAAAGATTATACGTGTTTCCTTCGTCTCAAGCAAGACCACAGGCTGAAATCATAGAGAAAATGGTGGAGGCACGAGTGAAGGAGGTAGTAGAGCATGAGGTGGAATGACGTTTAGTTGAGGAGCGCCGAGTCTACGAGGACCGCCTGCGAAGACATGAGGCTTTAGTATTGGGCCAGGGGCCTGCTTCTACACCGACACCTGCTCTTACACCGACACCAGATCCTACACCGACACCTGGTCCTACAGCGACGCCGGATACACCGATGCTCGATCCTACACCGACCCCTGCTACTGCTGTATTGGTCCCTGCTCCTTCACAAACCCCTAGTCATCCTGCACACTCTTCTTCTACAAGCGACACATTCCCCTATGAAAACCTTCAGGTTTGTTTTTTTCCTCCTTAGTTATTTTAACATTACTTTAAAACAATATAATTTTATTAGCTGGCTTACTATTGTGAGTTGATGTAGGCGTCTAAATCATGCCATCTATTTCAAGTGTTGGATGGTGGGACTGTGCAAGTTGCATACGGTCGGGTTTTGCAGACCGGACCGAACACTCTAGTACATTTCAAGCGTATCCCACCTCTCCACGCTCGTGTGTCGGTAGACGACATTGTGCACGGCCATGAGGAATCTCCGCTTCCATTGGAGTGGAATGAGTGGAGCAAATTAATTGACACAAAATCTTCAGTTGTTTCATAGTCGTATTCTCTCGTTGATGTCAGTGATGAGGTAAACTATTTACATGCTTCAATGTTTATTTTTTAACTTGATTGTTGACTTGTATGTTATTATTTAAATTTTATATACTATTAGATTGATAAGTAAAAGCCGGTTAAGAAGATGAGAGTGGATAAGGGGAAGGAATTGGTGAAATCAACTGAGGAGAGTTAGAGTGTGAGAAAGGAAGTGGTGAAGTCTTTCGATCTGACTCCCAAGAGACCCCTCCATTATGGCACCCAAGTTTATAAAGAAGTTGACAGGCAGGCAAAAAATGTTGTATGACTTTCTCATGATGAAGGAGCAGGATGTCACCAACTTCGACATGAGAGTGCCGATGCATATTTTCCACACCACCGAGCCCATGGATCTGATGATTACCGTAAGTGATGTTAAAGAATTTTTGATGAGAGATCTCCTTAACATTGCTGTGATTCAGGCCTATTGTGTGTAAGTGTCTTTTAAATTATTAAATTATCTTTCATTTTTTAAGCTATTTAACATATATTTTTTAAAAAAATTTGTTTAGGTGTTTGACTGCTAGACTGCAAGCAAACAACAGATTAGCTGTCATCACTTTCTTGTGTCCGTAATTGATGTCAGCAAGTCAAGCCGCATTGGATGGTGGGCAATGTGCACAGCACATGAGGCTTGGATTTTGTGTTGCGGTGCGAAGACGAAGCAGATATTTGGTAATCCCATATCATCAAATGTAAGTATACAATCACTGGATTTTTTTTGCTTCTTAATTACATTTATGTGATTCATGAAAATTAAATATGTTCTACAACACATTCTCTGTTTACCTATGGTAGCAATCATTGGATGTTGATGGTGTTGTGTATCAACACGTCATGCTTGCTGATACTAGACCCGTTAGGCGCCGACAACCATCGAGAGATCACTATAGAGAAATGGTTGAAGGAGTGAGTCTTTAAAATTTTCATGCATTTTCATTTGTTTTAAGCTTGTCCTGGATTATTGGCATCTAATAAATGGATACATTTTTAATGCTATATTATGTAGTGGTCATAAGTATGGTTTAAGTGACATGGGTAAACCATTCTCATCATGAACATATATTACATACCGGTAAGTAATCATTTTAAACATGTTTATATGAAAGTAATGTTTAATTTCTTGATCTGTCTAAAATGTTGGTAATCCATGGATGTGTGATAACAGTGTCCTAAATAGTCTGATTCACAGAGCTGTGGATATTTTGTGATGCGGTACATGTATGAGATTGTTAAAAATATTGACACACTCGATGATGATGACAAGGTAATCGAAACCAATCGAAGTTGTAGTTAAAGTTATTACGTTAATAAATTGTGTGTACTAATGATGATCAGTTTCTTTTTATGGACAAATCGTTTCGTTTTTCACAAAAGCACGGGCCACGTATGCCAAATCGGACCTGGACTTTGTAAGAGATCATTTATCGCAATTTTTGTGTAAAAATTACTTAAGTGTTTCTTAGATCTTCTCCTAGTGTAGTTAGACTTACATTTTGTTTATGCTGAAGCAACGTACAATTTAAAAGTTTGTAAAGTTTAACTCTCTCTTATTTTGAAATGTTTGAATGGGTTTGTTGCAATTCATTTTAACGTTGCAATTCAAACTAGCAACTTGTTCTAGTGTGGTTGGTTGTCAAAGGGCAATACCAGTTGGATGCTCTGTATAGGTTATATGTGATTGTATTGGGTTGTGTTTGAAAAAACATGGTAGAGGCTAAAAAAACTAAATTTTTTTTTTAAAAAACCACGGTTCATTGAAAAACCGTGGTTTAAAATTTTATGATGCGAGACTATAAACCACGGTTTACTGAATAACCGTCGTATTTTATCGACTTTATACCACGGTTTCACTTAAAACTGTCGTATAAATGGCACTATATACCACGGTTTGAACTCTCACCGTCGTATAAAGACAATGAATACCGCGAGAGAAACGGTCTTAAACGACGGTTTCAACCAACCGTGATTTTTTCTCTTACTTTATAACCGTCGTTTATAGCCATTTTTTAGTATGCGACACGAGCATATACCACGGTTATAAACTATGGTTTTTAAGCAAAATAATCGTGGTATTAAACCTTTTATGCACTAGTTGTTGACCTGTTTATTAAATGGGTTGACCTGTCCAACCCAATTAATTAATTCTGTCCAAATTTGAAACTGAAATCCACATATATTAAACTCAAATCTAACCTATTTAGTTATATATAAGAAAATAATTTGACTAATTAACATCAGTTTTTGTCATTCTATGATATTATTAACTTTACTTTAAATTAAAATACTTAATTTTCAATATTTGTATATCTTATTTATATTAAAATTGGATAAAAATAATTAATCTATAATTTATAATATAAATATTTATTTAATATAAATTACTTAAACGGGTTAGTGGGATACATATCTTAAACCCAAACCCGACACGGTTATTAAACGAGTCGTGTTCAGGTTGCCCGTTTATTTAATCGTGTCAAATTTTAAAACTCAAACCCGCTAATTTCGTGTCAGGTTCGTGTTGGTCAAACTGGTCGTGTTGAAATTGCCACCCCTATACTCCTAGGCCTATGTGGCGATCTTCTTTTGGGGTTTGTTAAACAGGTATAAGAAGATCTGTGGGTGATGGTTGTTCTATCAAACTTTCTGATAAATGCATAGTTAGTAAGGATAGTGGTGTACCTGAGGCCTTATTTTTGCTGGAAAATTTGCACCATCAGGCTAGAGTTTCATGGTTGATTAATGAAGATCAAAGATAATGGAGGTCTGAGCTTGTTAATAGTTGGTTCAGACAGGATGACACTCATTTAATTTTGGCAATGCCATTAAGTGAAGAGAGTAGCAATGATGGTTGGGCTTGGAGATTCACTAGAACTAGCCTCTTCACTGTACGATCAGCATATACAGGCTCCTAGCGAGTTAGCAGCAGCAGTAGCTTCCTGGCTGTTTTGTAAGTGTGGTGGGGCGGGCAGTGCAATGGGTCAGGAAGTGCTCTTTACCGTCAATGGTTAGGTTGTTCACTTGGAAGCTTATGCATCCTATTATCCTTGTAAAAGTATCATTGCAAAACATTGTGGTGATATTTGGAACGATAACACTACGTAAGTAAGTCAAATCACGTAGTGAACTAAACAAGTCATAATCAAATTTGAATTAAATATATCAATACGAAAAGAAAAAGAAAAAAAACTAAACTAAAATATCAATTAAAGAAATAGAACTGTCAATCAACCGTGCCAGAGATCCCCGACAACGGTACCAAAAATTTGTTATCAGAAATATGTGACTATCTCTACCTAGGTAGTATACCTATCGTTTTGCGGAATAGTGAATTAAGTGAGGGTTGTCGATCTCAGGGACCTCGTTCAATTAATTAACAATCTATTTACTAACTGAGAAACTAAACTAAGATAACAGGAAACATCACTTTTTCAAGTTTACTTAATTTAATGAAAAGAATAACTCAACAAATTAATATAAAATAACAAACTAATAAAACAGTAAAGAGATAAAAATAAACTAAATAATGAAATAAAGATTGAAAACTATTGAATCTAAAGAAGCACCCCAGATTGTTCTGCAAACCTTCACTTTTTAATCTATTAATAAACTCTTCTCTAATTCTACAATAAACTCAAAAACTATAATTAATTCGTCAACGGCTAAGTCTAATGAATTCTAACCAGTTGCTAGAACTAGCAGCAGACTAATGCTCTAATCCGGACACAACTAATCGCATAAAAACAGTTTCTATTTGAGACCGATTAACCTGTAGGCGGGATCACACTTCTAGTCGTTACTCAGGTTTAATTCCTGTGTCTTGTTATCTCTCTCAGCTCTCGCGTGTTGATGAGAAAGCTACAAATATTGCTTTAATAATTAGCTAGAGAATTAAAGCGCTTGAAGAAATGGAATTAAACTATTGCATTATTGAATTAGTAAAAAGATTATAAAATAAATATAAAGATCCAATTTGCTACCCCAATCTGGGGGGCTAAACTAACTACTCAAAAATAAACAAAAAAGTAACAAAAATAAAAGAGAAAGACATTAATAAGAAATAATAATATGTGGGAGTGGTGGTGGACTGATGTGGTGATAATGGTGATGGTGTTCTGGTGAATATGGTGTGAGTGGTGGTGAAGGTATTACGGTGGTGGTGTGTGGCGTGATGGTGTGGTGAAGGGGAGCGGCTCTGTATGGACGTGAATTGTTTATTTGTATGCTGATGGTTGTATGGATGATGATGTGGAGATGGTGTATTCGATAATGGGCTCGGTGGTCACGAGATGGCTGGAGAAATTGATGTAGTATATGGCTGAAGAATTCGAATGGTGAATGATAGGGCATAAGCCCCTCTGGGCGTGTGACATCTTCGTATTGCACCCTCAAATTGATATATATACAGTGGCCAATGTTTATCGTTTGAGAAATATTTTTATCTTTAATTTCTGCTGAAACGCGGCGTCGGGACTGCTGAGAAGGTTGTGTCCGGACTTGCGTCCGGCTGAGCAAGTCCGGACAGTTCTGCAATGTCCGCGCGAGATTCCTCTTTTGTGGTGCGTCCAGATATATGTCCGAGTAAGTCACCCGGACGCCTGTATCTCTTGTCCGACTTACGTCCAGACGTGACTGATTTTCTCCTCTGACTGCTGTTCGACCTTACTAGTCCGGACGTAAGCCCGGACAGAACTTCAACATGCTCTAGATTCTTCGTTCTTGCTCTGTTTCGCTCCCCGTTTATTGCGTTGGAATCCTCATGAGAATTCTATGCATTTCCTAGACATTTCACTGCATTAGACACATAAAATGCATCAGTTTGCATTAAAACATAAATCTAGAGAAAAGCATAGGATAAGTGGGAAATACAACACGAATTGTTATGAAAATAGGAAGAATTAAAGCCCTAAAAATAGATGTATTTCGCACTTATCACTTAGATATCCCTAGATGAGAAGATAGAAAGAACCCCTAATCAATAAAAATTCACCAAGATATGGATTTATGATTGCACCGCACATAAATGCTCCTCAAGAGATAACTTTTGAAAAATTTGGTGGAAAATTCCAAGAATTCATGGGAAAACTTGCTTAATATAAATGTAACTTCTACATGGAAGCTATAAATATGCATAAGGAAATTGAGAAGTGCGCCAAAAAGAAAAGGTTGTTTCCCCCACACTTGAATGAGACAATGTCCTCATTGTTCAAAGAAAAACTCAAGGGAAAACAACAGAAGACCTTTTTGAAACGCTAAACATAGAGTAGACAAAAGTGTAATGCATTGTGTAATTGTTAAAAGGTTAGAGAACTAATACTCCCCTGATAAAGATGAGTTGTGGGTGGGGTTACCCCACACTTGATAGTGTCCGGGGTCGTTGAAGCGCTAGCTCTGATGGTGAAGAGTTGAAGACTCTAGGAAAAATTTGTAAGAGTTCATCTTGCATTTGTCCTAACTCAACCTTGAGGTGTAGTTGTGTTCAGTGTGTATGTATCTACAATGCATAGCCAAAAAGAAACTAGGCGCAAAAATGATTCCGAAGAATACTAAAAGAGGCCATAGTTAGATACCAAAAGGGGACTCATCCATGAGTCCCAAACCAGAATATTTGAAAGTGCAGTAAGTAAAGTACCGGAGTTAAAGATAATGTACTACAAGCGAACGTGCGAAATTTAAATGACAGAAATGTAAATGAGAGTCAAAGATAAATAAAAGTGCAGATAAACAAAGAAACAAAAAAGAAAAACAAAAAGAAGAAATTAAAAATAACAAACAGTGACGAGTTAGAAATTAAAGAGAGATAGCATAAGTGATTGGGCAAAGAATCAACATTAGGAGCAATGAAGAGCAAAAGAAACGGTGCATTTCTAGGAACATTTAGGCATAGTATCCCCTGTTTTTCCTCTCTTACCCGGTTCTAAGAACCTCCACAAATCAACCAATAAGGTCACCAATAAGATCTGCCAAGAGGAAGGAGAAGATAGGGTAGTTTTAATAAAACGATGTGTTTTGCCCCTTTTTTTGTTTTCAAAATTTCAGACCAGGCCAACCCTGCTAAGATCGGTCGCAAGGTCGATCGAAGTCAGTAGGCTCCAGGTTTGAAAATTTCACCTCAACCGACCCTCCCAAGGTCGGTCCTAGGGTCGGTCGAAGTCAGTAGACTTTGATTTCACAAAATTTGATTCGACCGACCCTCCCAAGGTCGGTCCTAGGGTCGGTCGAAGTAAGAAGCTTTTGGTTTTGCAAAAATTGAACCGACCAACCCTTACAAGGTCGGTCCTAGGGTCGGTCCAAACTAGAATCTCCCCAAAATGAGTGTTTTCTTGCCCAAAACACTTGTTCACATCCATAAGCAAAACACACATACAAAAACAGCCAGAAACACATAATAATCAAGAGTACAAAATAAGTAAACCAATAAACAAAACTAGACTACCAAAATAATGCAAGGGGAAATGAGAAAGTAGTCCGGGTTGCCTCCCGGAAAGCTACCCGTCTTTTTAACGTCTTTGGCTAGACCGTAGTGAAGATTAGATCAAACCTAGAGGGTGGATGTGAGGAGGACATCCAAAGCATGACTTGAAGACATTTTTGGATCTCCACTTTGATGCAAGTTTACTTGTCCCTTTCATGGCCTTCTTTTTCTCTTCATCATGGGTTAATGGTGGTTCATCTTTTATGGCCATCCCTTCGGGCAGAGTGATGAAGCGAAGTGAAGGAGACGAGTGTGGCTGGGCCTCTTTCTCCATAACCTTGACTGCAGCCGTTTTGCTATTTGGAGATCTCCCCGCCATGAAGACCAAGTTCTCATCATAGGCTTGCAACATGATGGTCTTCTTAGCAACTACGATTTGAGCATTGGCTGTGGTGAGGAAGGGTCGGCCAAGGATAAGTGGAGTAGTGGAGTTTTCTTTGATGTCCAAGATGACAAAATCATATGGGAAGTATAGATGCTCCACTTTGATGATAACATCCTCAACCACTCCACTTGGGTAGACCATTAACCCATCCGCTAGTTGAAGGACCATCGTGTTTTTATTCAATTCACCAATCCCTAGCCTCTTGAAGGTGGAGAGAGGCATCAAGTTGGTGGAAGCACCTAGATCACATAGAGAGTATTGAAAGAAGATGCTACCAATCGTGACTGGGATGGTGAAGTTGTCTGGATCACTACATTTCGACGGTAATGGCTATTTGAGAATAGCAGAGCAAGCCTCATTTAGTTGGATGGTGTCGACTTCAGTCAATTTTGTTTTGTTGGAGATGAGATGCTTAAGGAATTTAGCATAGTTTGGCATCTTGGCAATGAGGTCTACAAATGGAATGTTGACATTTAATTACTTCACATCGCCAGAAACTTTCCATATTCTGCATCAAAACTCTGTTTCTTCAATCGGTTTGGGAAAGGTAAGGGTGGTTCATACAGAGAAGGTTTTGGGGTGGATTGGGTTGTAGGAATGCTTTGAGAAGCTTTCTCTAATGGGAACTCAGTCCTTTCTCCATCGTCCTCCTTGGATTCACCTGAGTCTTACGGGTTTTGGGGCCCTTTTGTCCGTTTGCCACTCCTCAAGGTGATAGCTTTTACCCCCTCCTCATCATCATCCAACTTGTCTTTTTCCTTTTCATAATTAGCAAGAAGCCTCCCAGGTCCTCCCTCTAATATTGAAGTTCGTGCTCATGACTTCTTGAAGAAGCTTCAAGTTAGACTATTTTTATTTTTGATGCTTCAATAGACATAGCCCATCCTTGATGAAGAGGGTGAATTTTAGGGGCTTGAATCACGTTTACCTCCTCAACCTCTTCTTAACACTTTCCTTAACAAAGATAGCTTTGAGTTGCTCTTTCAGGTTGGGCATTGGTTGACTAAGAAAGGTGCCGGGAGGCCTTTGAGCAAGCTGCTGAGAAATTCGCTCAAGTTGTCCCTCAACTCTCTTGTTGGTGGCCTCTTAACTAGCCTTAAATGAGTCAAACTCTGCTGCCTTAGTGTGGACTACTGAGACAAAACTCTTCATCATGTCTCTCAACTCTGTATTTGGATCTACAGGGGTAAAGAGGGTTATTGTTGTTGAAAGCCCGGAGGTGGCCCTTGTGACTGGTACCCCATAGGATGGTTGGAAGCATTACTTGATCCCCTTGGGTTTGGTCATTGATCCTCCATGAGAAGTTTGGATGGTTCCTCCAAGGGGCATTTTATTGGTTGTAGTTAAATCCAAGGCGGTTGCCTACAAAGTTCACGTTCTTATGTGGTTGGCGTCAGCTTGCCTTCATAAAGTGGGCCTCGTGAGGACCCGCACAAATCGCTCACCCCTCTTGAATTGAAGTTGAAGCTGAAGCAGATGATGAAGAAACTATCGACTTGGTTGTTTCTTTTTGAGTTATGCTAGCTTCTCCACCATTTTGGTGAGTGAGGATAGTTGATCATAAAGGTGGTCAGTGAGCTCAACATGAAGGAGACCCGCTGTTCTTGGAGTTCTTCCCTTTAGCTTAGACCATTGCCTTGTGTTACTAGTCATCACCTCTAGGAGTTATATCCCCTCTTGAGTGACTTAGTCATGAAGCTTCCTCAAGCTGAGGAGTTCACAAGGAGTCTATTTGCATCATCAAGACCGTTGAAGAAGGATAGACATAAGGATTGGTCATCCAAGCCATGGTGGGAGAAATTCATCAACATGTCTTTGAATCGATCCTAAGCGTCGTATAGTGTCTCCCTGGTTCTTGGAAAAAGGTATTGATCTCTCCAATCAATTGCCTAGTTCTACTTGTGGGGTATAATTGGCAAGAAATTTATAAGCCGGTGGATTGACTTTGACGGCAACTCCTATACCATTTTGATGCAATGTCTGACAGTGAGTGAGGGAAGAGCTGCAAGTGTATCCTCTTGTTGACTTTACCAGCTTTACCAAATGAGTTGTAAAAGTCAAGGAAGAGGCTTAGGTGATTGGAGCTTCATCGAGATTTGCTCCTCTGAATTTTCCTAAGTCTCGGACAGTAGTGATGTTGTAACACCCCAACTCAATCCAAATGTGGTCTCGCAACTTAACAGTATATATATAAACATGTCGCAGCGGAATTCCTTACAATCCAGGACCTTGCCACGGTCTGACTACAGAATATACCGAACATTAGTCTAACAACCTTAACCAATTACATAACCTTCTTACAACCCCCTCACATCCTATACATCTTACTAACTTAGATTGCCATACGAGTGTACATGCACAACTCGTAGGCCATACTAAACCCTTAGCAGCTGTATCCTCTTCTTACTCTGCGACCCGCTTCCTGATGTTCACCTGTGTAGTAAAAAGAAGCCCCCGAGGGGGTCAGCACGAATGCTGGTACTATCCTCTCATGGCCCCCAAGCTAACGTGGCTACGACGACTAATTGTCGATAGCATGGAGGTTGATTAGATGCACAACATAATAGAAAGTGCAGTAAACAACTCAGATATGAACAATCAAGTTCACACACAATGAACGTCTTAAATGCGTTCCCTATTAGAGAGTTAGATATTTAACTCTTTAAGTAGTGTTCCCTCTTAATCTTAGTTCATCCTTATCTTACCTCGATCTGATTCTTATCTTAATCTTAGAAACAACCATCCTTTAATCAAGTGGATGTAGCTTATCTTAATCTAATATTACAAACCATCCTTTAAAAAGGAATGGTTGCAACTTATCTTAACCTTACCTTAATCTTAATCTTAATAATACAAATCATCCTTTAAACAGGAATGATTGTAACTTAACTTAATCTTAATCTTAATGATACAAATCATCCTTTAAACAGGAATGATTGTAACTTAACTTAATCTTAATCTTAATCTCATTCTTAATCTCTATATACAAACCTCTCCTGGAAGGGATTGGCCGTATCTAATTCGAACCTGGGATTTAGGTGATCCCACCGCACCATCTTAACGCCACCTACTCTGGACGGAAGTCCAGCGTAGCTGAGCCGGCAACCGGCCCTAGGCACAAGTCCGAAGACAAGTCCTTAAGCGGAAGTCGAATCTGCTATAGATACCGACTCCCTTTTCCTTAGCATGCATGACCGGAGTCAGTCCCGGGTTTCCTCACTCAAGTTCCAGTTAGTAATAGTCTCAAGACCATGTTTGTTGGTTAACCTCTTTCGGTTCATATCGTCCTCATTGGGGGGCGTTCCTTATTCTCACTCAATTTCTTACTAAGCATTGGTTAGTAAGTTCTCACGGTATGTTGTGTTAGTTTTCAACATCACACAACATATAATAATATGTATATATATTCCGGTTGCATGCTTTATCTGTTTAGTGAGCACGCAAAAACAATAGCACACAAGCCGAGGGACACCTCGTTAGCAAGCAGGTCACAAGAAGAAACAACTGTACCGTTCACCGTTGGTCGTTCGGCTGCTACTCTCTTCCGGAGTCCAAACTCCCAAGTCCTAAAACATTCATTCAGTTTTAGTTGTTAATCACTTAACTTAATTCAACTTACTTAATTTACTTACCTTACTTAACTCTTAACGATCCCAACCTAACACCTCTAAGTCTTACTACTTAATCTTACAACTTAATCTTAAACTTTCAAGTTTATACTTAACTTAGCTAATCTCTTAAGTTCTTAGGGTCTCAATCATTACTACCCTACCAAAGGCATACCTTATTACCCATTGCCATTCTTAGAATTCAAATTTCTTTTTTTTTCTAAGTGTTAAGGGTCGACCGACCCACCGACCGACCCAACCCCTGGGTCGGTCCATTACAGGAACTCTTCCGTCTTTTGAAACTCATCCGACCGACCCAAAGCTAAACCGACCGACCCAAAACCCTCTGGGTCGGTCCTCTGCCGAGACATTTTCCTTCATTAAATCTTGCCCGACCGACCCACCGCCGATCCATCCTTATGGGTCGGTCTATTGCCGAGACATTTCTGCTGGGTTAGCAAGGTCCGACCGACCCAGAACTGGGTCGACCCTGGGTCGGTCCACTACAGACCATCCTCTTAAATTGCCTCTTTCAATTCCAACTTTTCCACAAGTGTCCTAATAGGTCCCACATCATCTTGGCACCTTAAACCCACCTTATAACCTCCTTTAAATACCTTAAATCATCCATCAAAATCCACCTTAGTCATTATGCATCTTCCTTGTAATAATGCCAACTTCTTATAATGTTTTCACTAGGTTTCTAGTGTGGTTCACACCTATTGTAACCTCTATGCCAAATGTTTTCTCATCACCATCACATCATCTCCCAAGCATCTTTCACCATCTAAAACTCTTTCAAGCATTTACTAAGAGTTCCTTCACAAGCTTAAGCTTCCATACACCAACACCTTATTTCCTTCCTAGTTGTTTACCAACATTTGACTAAGTTCTAAATACTCAATTACATTCTCTTGATTCCTAAATCCCCCAAGGTAATGCCTAAGTCATTACCACTCATTCCAACACTTTATCTTACCCCTCTTCATCAAGACAATCTCTAAAACTTCCTAGTACTTCCTTAGTCATTATATTCCCTTAGAACATATCTTATCACCTTAAACATCATACCTTCTCCTTAAGCTTATGCTCAAGTCTTATATTCCTCATCTCATGACTTTGGTGTGTTCAATCACCCACCTAAACTCTAAATTCCTCATAGACCATTCTAGGTCATTCTCATCCTTAAGAACTCCTTAGTTAACTCATTTCCACTCAAATTCTTCATAATGACTCCTAGTAAATCCTAGGTCATATTGATTCACCACCTTCACCTAAACACTTATTTTCTACTCAATTTTGCCATAGCTCCTCTAGTATATTCTCATGCCCAAATGCATTGTTTTTCTCACACAATACCTCACACCACCAAGTCCTTTCTCATCACAATTCCTCATCCAAATCAACTTATTCACATCATACTCAATATATTGCAATAATCTTAAATTGCATAGCCTAAGGCTCTTAAATGACATGGCTCTTAGGCCCTTAAATGACTTAAACTTAAACACTGAATTTCCCACATATAAAGCTTTCAACCTGCAAATACACTCATCAATCTCATAATAGTTATAATGCACTAAAATCCACCTTAAACTTATATTACTAACCCATTCTCATTAGCTCCTTAATCACAAGTTCATAAGCTGTTTAAGTTCTTTTTCCTTAGGTTATATAACCCAATACACAATGTAAGCTCTAAGCCACATTGGTATTTATCTAAAACTCATTCCTTAATCTTAAACCACCATTAGGTAAGCATTTTACCTTGTTTCCTCAAGCTTAACTCAATCTCCTCCTTAGACCTTCTTCTTGAATGAATATCGGCCACCACTCAAACTTCTCTTGCCAATGTTCTAATCAATAACCAATGACTCATATGAGCACTAAACAATACTAACCTTAAGGAGTAAACCCTAGGTTAAAAATGTGTTCTAAGGTATTAAACTGAATGTTTTACCTTGGATTCTCAAAGCAAGCTTGGATATGAATTAAGTAGGACCTCCTCTAGCCCTTGGAGAATAGAATCAAGCTAGAACAATGGATAAAAATGAATCCCCATGAGAAGGAATTTTCGGTAATGTGAGAAATGGTGGAAACATGGTTTTTCTTACATTTTCCTTACCTTAAGAGAATGGGAAGCTAATGAGCTCTTCAAACTTGATTTTCCCCCATCAATGGAGTTTTCTCATGGCACCAAAATGGAGCTTTGAAAGATTTGAAAGATAGAAAGATAGGTCTTGACCTAACTAGAATAATAGTGTTTAGTTTTTGATTTGGAGCTAAAAGAGCAAGTTGTTGCCAAAGCAAGGTGAAGCAACAATGGAGGCTGGCTGGGCACGGTTTGGAACAGAGAAAACAAGAAGAACCGTGGGTGAAGAAGGAGAAATGAAAGATAGAGAGGTAGGCTAATATAAGGTATTTTGCTTTAATAAAGCAAATAGTACTCTTTACTTATCTCTTCTTTTCTTTTCTCATTTAATGACTCATGTGGTGACTCCCCATCTTAGAAAACCGGCCACCCTCTTATAAAGGCCAACATGGTCTTTGTTGACCAATTAATTGACTTATATTGATTAAAACTTAAACTAGTCACTATATAGTTACTATTCACTAATCAAGGCACATAATCGGGAAATTTTTGATTTCCCCTTGATTTAGACCTCCTAATGTGATACTAATTAGTACACATGTTGATTAAAGAGTAATGATGGACATTTAGCCACTCAAAACTCAATTCTAAGACAATTTCTCAAAAATGTGCTTTAAGACTTCTTAAAGCACATTTTGTGTTTTAACTTGTTTTCAGCTTGGTTTTCTTTGCTAATTGATTTAAAATGACCATTAGAATATTACTAAGGTCTTACCATGATATTTGGGTACTCACCCAAGTCTCTCCAAGCTTAGAGCACGTTTTTGCCCTGATTGCCTTTAAGGCACTTTCTTATTTTTCCTTGTGTTTAAATTGTCCACCAATCTTCTAAGGCATCTCTTAGCCTTAATACATCGATTTGATGTTTACTTAGCATACTTAGGTTTGGGGTATTTCAGATGTAGTCGGTCTTATACCCATTGTCCAGCATCTTGAAGCGTCAACTCCGGAAGTACTATGGCTGAAGGTCTCCTTTAGTGTCCGGCTGGTTGTAGTCTTTGAGAGCCATTTGTTGTAGGTTCCCGTTATCTTTATCCCGGTTTGTTCTTGATCAGCCATGATTGAATTTTTCAAAGTTCGGATGGCTCTCAACAATGAACGCTCAAGCTCGGGTCTCGACTTACAAGTGGAGATCCCTTGGCTCGAGGGTTTGGCATACACCGAGAAAAAACAAAGGTGCCTAAGCACAACAACACAAAATACACTTAAGTAGTAGATAAACAAGAACTGCGGAAAACAACTAAACACACAACTGACTAAAAGAAAAACAACAAGATAAAAACACTTAATACACAAAAAATAAAATCCGAAACTGGGGAAAATGATAGAAACTATCAATTTCCTAGGCAACATCGCCATAAACTTGTTGGGAAAATTACAGACATAGTAATTAAACCTAGCTAAATGTGCAAGTGCACCCAATTCATTGCAATATAACAATGTCGTATCCACAAGGAAATGTTTTCTAATCCCAAGCTTCGGTACTTTAGTAAAATGCAAATAAAAATAGTAAACGGGGGTTTAGCCGAGGCAAGCTTGGTTGTTTGTCAATGGAAAAGCAATAAAACCAGTAAATTTTGTTTGATGGAATGGATGGAAAAAGTACCTAGGATAGTGGGGAATCACCTAAATCACCCAAGGAATCTCAGAACCTTAACTCATTAACTCATTGTCCATTAGAGCTCAACTCTGAATCCCAAATCATGGGAATCCAATTCTTACCTAATTATCCAAACCCCTTAATTAAAGGAGGTTTAAATCACTAAGTAGCATTACGCACACACTCTTAATAATAGCCCTAAGATTTTACCCCCAAATCAAGAGAGCAAAAGTTAGGGTTTATCCCCCTTTTAGTCAAATCCTGAACTCAAACTCAAATGTAGAATGGAACCACCATAAATGCAATAAGAGATCAATTTAAAGCATTAATTAATATCGAAGGGAATAAAACAAGAGTATTAAATGAGTTAGGTTTTCAATTGACAAAAATAGAATCAAGCCTCATCCTAGGATACAAATAAGTCTACCCAGCCTTTAAGAGAGAAAGAGAAGGAAAGAGGGAGAGTTAGCTATGGGAGGAGCTCTTGAGCTTCAATGGAGGTTGAATCTTCAATCTTCGTCCTCCTCCTCTTCTTCTTTCATTTCTCCTTTCTTTTTCCATTATTTTTGCCTCTCTCTCTCCTCTTTCAGGTTGGATTCATGGGTGGTAAGTGATGAGGATAGATGCCCCTAAATCCAGCTTTTTAAAACACAAAACTTGGCAATTTTTCCTTCCGACGACCCCTTCTAGGGTCGGTCAGACCACTAAAGAAGGAAGCACGTGCGTGATTTTTAAGCTTAACCGACCATCCTAGGGTCGGTCCCAGGCGGTCGATTCCAGTAACTTTTAGTCCCTGAAATTTGCAATTTCGGCCTCTGGAACTTCTAACCAACCCACCCTAGGTCGGTCAGGACCAGTAGTGACTTTCTCTAACTTGTGGGGCCTAGAATCTTCGTGTGGCTAGAATTACTCCACTAGCTCTAAAAGAACCCAAAAGTATGCTCAAAATGAGCTTTTACCTATCAATAGATCAAACTATATAAGTTCACTATTAATCACAAAAATAATCTATAGAGTGGTGAAATAGATTATGCACCAAGTAAAATAAAGGTGAATAAAGACCTTAAAATAGCATTATTTCACCACTTATCAGCTGCCGCCCTTCCACTATTTCCCATGTATTTCTCTGCCTTCCCCTGGATGTTCCTACGTATGTGCCACCGACAGAGAAGATGATGAGATTCAGGAAATACCTCTGTAAGGTATCATCAGTGCCAGACATATATCAGTAATAAATGTTGAGGTTGTAGTGAGACCAAGGAGCTCCTTTAATTGTTCAAGTGCTTACATGTATGTGTCCGTCGATTCTGCTACAAGAAAGGCGAAGGCAATGCTGAAGTTCTTGCCTATACTTGTCACTCCAATGAATTGAACCAAAGGCATATTTGTGATGTTTGTTTTGTAGATCGCTTCAATACCTATGACGTATGGAAATGCATGCAGTAGTTCTCTTGAGGTAGGGTGTGCAGAGAGAAGATGGACCCAAGCCGTGTTTGATCCCTAAATTGTGAAAGTATCCAAATCATGTATATATCAGTAATATTAAACATAAAGGATTTATGTATTTGAAACAACATAAGTTAACTTACTTGCTTCTGTTGTGTAACCTTTAGTAGTAGTTGTTTGTGACTAGATCACCCAACAAAGTCTGCACCATAGAACGACCATTTCTCTTTTCGAGTTTTGTCTTTGAATCCGGTTGTATATATCTTTCCGGGTGCTGATGCCGGGTTAATCGTGGTGAGCTCGAATAAATTACAGAAGGGGGCATACGACTCAGTTCCTCTGATCGATCACGATCATCTCCTCCTCAATTAGGCGCATGCCCACAAATGACCTATGTCCACTCAGCAAGGTCATGATCATCCACTCACATGCGAGGGACAGGATTACTCGGCCCTTCACCAGGAGCACGTGCATGATGGTATGAGGCCGTTACAGGCTGCTTCATAACCCGGTCTTTCTTCTTCTTGAAGTATACATATTTCACAGCTTTTTTTAGTCTATCAATTGCTGCATATGAATATCAAACAATTATAGTTCAGCAAATTAAAATTTAACATAAAAAAATTAAAAAAATAGTTTGAGCCACAAAAGGGCTCGAACATGCACAATTTGAGCAGCACAGGGGCTCGAATTTGGTAGGGTCGAGCCCCACAAGGGCTCGAAACAACAACAAAAAATAAGGCGAGCCACAGCAGGGCTCGAACTTGCAGAGTTAGAGCATCACAGAGGCTCGAGTTGGTCTAGATCGAGCAGCACAAAAGCTCAAGCTATAAAAAAAAGGTTCGAGCCGCAGCAGGGCTCGACCTTGAAGACGTCGAGCATCACCAGGCTCCAGTATGCCCAGATCAAGTCCCACACAGGCTTGAATCAGGAAAAAAAACAAAAAGATATGTTCGAGCCACACGGGGGTTCAAACTTGCAGAGGTAGAGCAGTACAGCGGCTCTTGTTAGCCCAGATCAAGCCGCACAAGGGCTCGAGGTAAAAAAAAAAAACAAGCCGCAACAGGGCTCGAACAATAACAGGTCGAGCAGCATGAGGGATCCAGTGAGCCCTGGCCGAGCCCCCTAGAAGCTCGGATACGGTAAGGTCAAGCCAAATCTGGGCTCAAGTTCAAACTTTTTTTTTTTTTCAAAATTTTTAACTTTATCCTGAATTTTCCATGCTAGATAATTGAAGTTTAATTTAAAAAAACTAACAACAGATTCATACTCAGGACAACCAAATCCATAAATTGGAAAAAAATTCGAAAAACTAATCGGAAAATTTTTCCAGCGGCAGCAAGTGGTGGCTCCAGCGGTGGTCGGCGGCGGCAGGTGGCGGCTCCGGCAAGCAAATGGGAGGTATGATGGGAAAGAGAGAGATAGGAGAGAGAGTGAGTAAGAGAGAAATGAGTTTTTTAGGGGGATTCGACTATAATAGTGTGAGCATTTTAACTGGAAACTGACGTTTTAACTGCTTCCTATTTTACGTACCCCGGTTTTGTACCGAATGTAAAAAATGTTTATAGTTTCATCAGATGTAATGTTAGACGTAACATTTAATAACATGAACTTAATTTTTACGTTTACTAATAACGGGTTTATGTCTTTATTTACTACTATTCACTATTTTAATGGTTTATGATGACGAAACGAAATTTCGAGAAAAAAAATTTACAACACTATGTTAGTATCATGTTACAATGTTAATATGATTTTAAAAAAAATTGTACTACGGTGATTAGTAATTTTGTACTGTGAATAGCAACCCAGGCGATAAGGATTAAGATCGGAATATCACTTCTTGCTAACTCTTTGGTATGCAAGATTACAAAATGCACCTAGCTTCAAAAAATATATAACATATAAAGTTTTTTTACTATTGTTAAGGTTGGAAAATTCAAAGTCATTAAACTCTAAAGTGGAAAATGAAAAAAAGAACTTAAAAGAACCAATGCAAATTTATAAAATATGATTTACTACTCTTATCGTTTTTTTCTTTCTAGGTTTATAATTAACACGATAAGTTGTGAGAACTCATTCTGACTTTTTGTTCCATTGCTTACTTATATTTTTTGAATGAGCATGAATATGTAACTCATAATATTTGTTGGGATGATGATGAAAGAAATAAAGCCGCACATAAAAATTATGAAGTCTGCGGATTTGATTTATGCTTAACCTATCTCATCTCGTTTTGTATTTTTTAATGGACAATATTATGAAAATTCATAATGTTTGATTATCAATACTTCAATTTTGTATGTGTATTGTCATAGTTGTGGTCTTAATTTATACTTTTTTGTTTAACAATGCTATATTTTCTTATTAAGTTTAATCTTCATGCTTTAAAAAGTTGTTTATAACATATGTATATTTTTAATAATACTACCTGTGGAGGGTGGTTTTCGGTATGAGGGGGGCTCTATCTAAATGGTTCTGACTAAAAAGCCTAGAGCCTAGAAAACGCCATTCTGTGGAGGGTGAAAACCCGTTAATCTAGCATCCCTCAAATACCTACTAAATCGTCCGTCTTTCCCAGAAAGCATAAGGGAAATGCTAGTGAGCACTACACCCGCTCTCAATGGGCTCCACATGGACTTATGCCCTAAGGGCGGAAATTGACTAGATTCGCCACTAGTTTGACCTAAGGAACTAGGAAGGGAGGAGAAGGGTTCTAAGAACCGTTAATTGACTCTGATGATTTGTTGCCTATGGATAGGACTTATCTGATCATACTAGAGAGTCTGTGTGGGTTCGCACTGGGTTACACCCCTTATAAGTGGCAACGACCACGACTTTGGATTGGTGCCCGAGGAAACCTCGGTCTCCAATTGTCAGGATTGCCTTCTTTCAAAACCTTTTAGAGAGATTCATTAAGAGCCAGGATAGGATTAGGACGGAAGAGAGAAAATAGGGATGAGGTGAGCTTTTTTGCCAAGCAAGCGCCAAGGAGAGGAATTGCTGAATATAGATGAGTATAGAATGAAGATTTGGGAAAGTTGAGGTGAGCGAATAGACAAAACTTGGAGTCTGATGGTTTGAAGTTTGTGGGAGGGAAGAAGGTTTGAGTTTGAGAGATATGAGAGCCACCTTAAAGGGGAAAATGGTTTTTGTTGGAATGGGGTCGCACCCTAGATGGGCTGCTACGTACTCAACTCCCTGTTGAGATCGACCTTACGTAGTCAGGATTTGGGGGTTTTTTTTTGGAGATTTTGGGGTTTGAAGGTTTTTGAGGTGTTTGAGAGGTTAGTCTGTGAGACGCTCGGGTCTATGAGACATTTGGGATATTCAGCGGTGGGAGAAATGAGATATTTTAGTCTGTGAGACGCTCAGGTCTGTGAGACGTCTGAATCTCGATATGGTGAAGAGATCAAAATGTTCGAGTCTGTGGGGGCACTCAAACCTATGAGACTTTTGAAGTTAGAGAGAAGTCAGGATTAGGAAGATGATTCGAGTTTGAGGTGATTTGGAGTTGAACGATGATTTGAGTATGTGAGGCAATTTGAATTTGAGAGAGATCCCAGGTTTTTTAGGTTCGAGGTTTGAAAATGGTTGAGGAAAATTATTTTGTTGTGAAAGGGCGGATGATCCCAAGGGATCACCCTATGTACCCCCTCGAGCGCGACATTAATGAATGGTAAGTGTCGAGGCTCGAAAGATGGGGCAATAAATCTATGTCGAAAAAACAGGATTTAGAGAGAAACACCATGAATGGGATGCTCTCGGTCAAACCCTGATAGCGTCTCTAACTCCTGGGTTTTAAAACATTAAAAACTAAAAATACTGAAATCGAGTGGAAGGGAGTTAGACGATTCTAAAATCCAGGCTGTAGCTAGGAAGTCGTTGCTTCCCTAGCACCTGCCTTGTAAAAATCTAGGCTGCAATTAGGGGAGGTTTGTCACCCTAATGCCCCACCTAAAGAGATCCAGACTGCGACAAGGGAGATTACGACCCTAGTGCCCCGCCTCGGATTTTATTTGGAAGAGAGGACAAACGATGTCTAACTAGGAAGAAAACGTTCTTTGAAGGTGTTAGACATCCCATGTTCCCGAAAACGGTTTATTTTTAGTTGAAATAAGTTAAAAAAACTTTGAAATTGTTCAGAATTCTATGTAAAGAAACGCTGATTTTAAGAAATGTTTAGAAGAAAACTTCTGTATATGTGAAAGAACTTTTTGCATTTTGAGAAGAGTTTTCTGTGATGTGAGAAGAGTTTTTCCTTTAAAATTCCACAAAATGGTTTCTTTAGAAAACTTGATGAAGTTTGAATAAAATGATGTTTGAAATTCGAAATTGAGATTTTTGGTTTGGAGTTTGAAGGGAATTTACAAGTTGAGTTTGAATTGGACGAATTGAATCTGGATTTGAATTGAATGGAATTGGGTTTAAATGAATTTGGGTTGGGGTTGAAGATGGGCCGGTCAAAGTTAGACCGAGTCAAAGTTGGTTAGGTCGGTCAAAGTAGGGTCGGTCAGAAGTGAGGTCAAAGTCAAAGTTTGGTTGGTCAAAGTAGACTATATGAGCTTGATGGGCCGAATTTGGTTTGGGCTAAAATTAGGTTTTGTTTGGTGTTTTGGGCCTGATTGGGCCGAGTTTGTGTTATGGGCCTTGATTGGGCTAAAGTGGGCTTCTCTTTTTTTGAATTGGGCTGAAATGGGTATTGATCTTGGGCTAAGTGTGGGAATTTTGCTTTTGTTTTTTGGGCCTTATTGATTTGGGCTGAAATGGTTTTGATTGGGCCGAGTGGGCTTTTCAATTTGGACTGATTTTGGATTTTTGATTGGGCTGATTTGGATTTTTGATTGGGTGAGGAGCCTTTGAATTTGAATGTTGGGCTTGACTGATTTTGGGCCCAATCTTGGCCTTGGGTTTTTTGGGATTGGGCTTTATTTGGGTGAAGGTGAAATGAAACTTCAAGTTGAATTTGGATTTGAATTTATTCTTTGTGTGTTTGTTGGTAAAGTTTTTAATGAAACAAGGGGTGGTTTGGGATAGGCTTTAAAAGTTTGGAATGTATTATTCCTCACAAAGCAAATCATAAATAAGCTATATGTGGGGGTACCTTCAAAGGCTTACAAGAGATCTTCAAAGTTTTGGAAGGTATTGTTCCTCTACAAAGCAAATCAGAAATAAGCTAGTTGTGGAGTACCTTCCAAGATTTGAACACAATAAAGGGGTGACCTAGAGGGCTATCTAGGGCTTAATTATAATAAGAAATATAATGAAGTAAAATTTGAAATAAAGACAAATGTATAATATAAAGGCGTATGATACAAGAATGAGTTCAGAAAGCAAAGCATATGAAGAAACCATAGATCAGAATGGGTAATAACCGTTAACAAAAACAAGAAACAGAATTATTCAATGAAACAGAATTATTCAATGAAACAGAATTATTCATTGCCACTACACTTCCGATGGAGATTCCAAGTCAAAAAGAGAAATCAGAGCCTAAAATCAACAAACTCAAACATTAATCCAGCCCAAACTCAAATCATTAACCGATTAATCATTTATTTATTGTTGTTTAAGAACCAAGATTGATTAATCTGTCTTGTGGGTGGGTGGGAAGGAATCAAACCATGAAGTCAAGCCGACACTCGAACACTGACTAAGACCTAAAACAAAGTTCATAGCTCATTCTTTTCTTTTTCATTTTTTAAACCCCGAATCATAACATAACCAAGAGAATGCCAATGTACGCGCAAAAAAGAACACTCAATACCCAAGTATCTCAATTGAATGATTCTGATCGAGCTAAAATCTTGCTAACCAGATTTATTCTCCTCTTGAATGAATCACGAGCCCAAAGAAGGTATATGCTATATAGCTCAAGCGAACACACAATCAACTTATTAAATTGGAATCCCTTTCAGGTGAGCATTAACCCCAGTTCGGAAGCAAGAACAGATCCACTCATATGCAAATTACAGAATAAAATTAAGGAAATCTTTAGCCATTAACTCTTAAAAAAGGACAGCAAAATAACAAGAACAATCGCATTCAAGAACGACCATATCAAACAGAAACTGAAAATATGCCAACCTCTGGACATCAACGAACAAAAATAATCACAGCAGGCAACACAGAGAAAGAGCAAATCAAATGAACTATGTCATCGACCAGAGAGATTCAGAAGCTAAACTGGATTAGAGATAAATACCAAAGTGGAGACATCAGAGGTGTCCTGCAATGAAAATGGGGAGACAACAAGATCACAACAAAACGCCAAGATTTGTTTGATTACAACAAAAAAAGATATAAGCGGATTGATGTAGTAATGAGAAAGGTAGGATGCTTGCGTGCTGATGGTGAACACAAGAACTGCTTACAGAGACAGCAAACTTCAATTTCAATGGATTAAAATGATGAACCAAAACATCCGATGACAGACACAAACGACTTCGAAGGGTCAGATTCAGACTACCAAGGTTAATTCAAGCCAAAAGTCATTGTGAAATCGATTATACCAGATGAAAAGGTGAAGGGAATTACAGTGATATTCTATCTAAGAAAGTACATCTCTTCAACATGAAAATAGATCCCACAGATGAACTTCAAACGACAGAAAAAGCGCTAGAATTAATTCCCAAATCTGCAATTGGTTTCATTCGACCCTTTGAACCCAAAACCCATGGTGAATCCGGTGTTCATGGGTACGTGAGTGTAATCAAACAAGAACGAGAAAGGAGAAGAAATCATTAAACGGTTAGATACAAAAAAGCGACAAAGGGGTGCAATGGATATACGAGAAGAGGTGCATTACATGGCACTAGCACCGGGCAAATCCCGACGAAGCCATAATCTCGATCGAACAATCTCCCTTTACCAGGTTCATTGCCGAACAAAAATCGGAAGGTGATGAATAGAAAACAAAGTTTAAAACCACATTCCTAAACGTTTTGAGAGAAAAGGTGCAAAAAATAGCGATCGTTCGCCTCACTTGAAAATTTACGAATCCAGAGTTCCAAAATGGACTCGATATTCGTTAGGAGTCGGGATACAGATTTAAACACACATCGTAAAGTAATGAATATTTGAAGGAGAAGAAGAGAATAACAAGAGATTCAACACGTAAGAGTTGGCATAAACTTTAGAGACAAATTTCTGGCAACACCAAACTCTTCCCATTCATCTTTTCAAACCATTGCCAATGCGGATCACTTGGAAAAATCTTGGAGCAAAATTGAAAGAAAATCGGAGGAAGACGAAATTCAATGAAGAATGGTGAAATATTGCGTCAGATTGAGGCTCGACTTACTCTGAGATATAAACAAAGAAGAAAAGGGAGCGAAATTATCAAAGAAACGACGGCTACTCCTGATGGAGCATAGGTAGCTTCGTGGTCGTTTCGTGAATTTGGATGAAGGTATTTCTCCTGAGTGGTACTCTTGTTCTGGGTTTTAGGTTGTAGAGCAGAGGTGAGCCAAACCCTTTGTGTTTTTGTTTTCGGCCGGAGAAGTCAAAGGAGGAAGAGGAAGAACGGCGGCCAGAGAATGAAGTAGAGGATAGGGTTGTTTTTGAGCAAAAACGGTTGGGCAGGGGTGATCTAGGTTTAGGTTTTCCAGTATTGAGATCGGTCAAGGGAGGAGCGATGGTGGTTGTGCTTGAGCGCGGCTCATATGCTGCGGCACAAATGTGCAGGAGTGCTGCATTTAACTAAACGATGAGTTAGATTGAAGTAAAGCCAATCGCCAAAGGTCGTGACTCGTGACTCGTGAGTCGGGAGCAGAATGGACGAATCACTGCCGAAATTGAGGCAAAATCTTGCCTTCTTCTGCAACCGGCTGGAGTCAAATTGTGACGCCCTTAAACTCTTCGTCGATCGCCGAGCCATTCCACTTGATTCTGCATCGACAATTTTCATCCAATCTCTAAACCGACGGGTGACGTCGCTTAGCGGTGACCTCAACCGGCTTGAATTCAGGACGTTGGGCGGGGTCTCCTTCGAGGAGCTTCTGGGTCACTGCAATGAAGTCCTCAAGAAGAACCAATCTGATATCGTTGAAGTTCGAGACTGTCTTCAGCTCCTTGGCTACGATACTTCAGGTTTTGATATTGATATTAACGAAGAAGGGGGTTTAGCTGGTCCAGACATTCTGGAGGACGAGGATACAATACCTGGTCAAGGATCCATCATGGAGATGCATGAAGACGATTCATTACTGGAAGAGTCGATGATTTTGCAAAAGCTTGGACTATCTGATGCCTGTCTGGCTTCAATTGCATTTGAAGGTCATATTAAAATAGATGAAATGGACTTCAGTTTGCATGTTCCACCTAATCGTTACAGAGAGAAGTCAATAGGTGATTGGGATCAGAATGAAAAGAAGCAGGAGATGCTGATGAGCCGAAACCGGGTGCAACTTTGAGGCCACTTATCAGTGTTTCAAAGGATGATTATGATACCCTGCCTTCATATATGAGGACTATAGCTTCATGGGAGGATATACAGATTGCAACAGAGAAGATGAATGTGTGCATAAGCAAGAAAAGGAAACCTGAAGAAGACACTTTCTTCCACCCAGATGAACTTGAATTGGTGGGGATAGGGCCAAAAGTAAGATCCTACGTTTTGTTGCTTGTTCGAATGAAGTGTTTAGTTGTTGAGACAAAGGATGGGTCTATTTCATACAGGCCAGGTAACATGACCTTTGGCCAACGGCATTCTACGTGTTTTAGCCGGTGTTAGGTACTATATGTATTTTAAAAAGACGTCGTGGCTGTAATTTTGGGATGATAATTAGATTATCCAACATTGCGTTTGAGTATATTATACTAATATATCCCCGGAACACATTACCAGCGATCGGACTTGATTCGCTTCAATGGCATTCACAGTTGTTGCAAAAACTAGCAGGTAACCTGTCGCATGTAGATGGTTAACCTGTCAATTATAAATGGTTAACCTGTCGCATGTTAATGGTTAACCTGTCGCATATAAATGGTTAACCTGTCAATCCGAAAAGGTTAACCTGTCACATGTAAATGGTTAACCTGTCAATCATAAATGGTTAACCTGTTGCATGTAAATGGTTAATCTGTCAGTCATAAATGGTTAACCCGTCACATGTAAATGGTTAACCTATCGCATGTAAATGGTTAACCTATCGCATGTAAATGGTTAACCTGTCGTATGTAAATGGTTAACTTGTCAATCCTAAATGGTTAACCTGTCACATGTAATGGTTAACCTGTCACATGTAAATGGTTAACCTGTCACATGTAAATGGTTAACATGTCAATCATAACAGGGGCGTATCCAAGGGGGTACACGTGGGGTCACGTGACCCCACGTTTTTCAAAAAATTTAGAGATTCCTATATGTATAATAATTAGAGTTTATATGTATATAGTATAGTGACCCCATATATTATAGAGTTGTTGGTGGTGTAGTGGTAAGGACTAAAAGCATTTAACAAATTATCTTGGGTTCAAATCCAACTATGAGCAAATATGTTGAAAATTTTTTTCTTCAAAGAATAGTGACCCCATATAATTTATATTCTGGCTCCGCCCCTGAAGTTAACCTGTTGCATGTAAATGGTTAACCTGTCAATCATATGGTTAACCCGTCGCATGTAAATGGTTAACCTATCGCATGTAAATGGTTAACCTGTCGCATGTAAATGGTTATTCTGTCATTCGTAAATGGTTAACCTGTCAATTGTAAATGGTTAACCTGTCGCATGTAAATGGTTAACCTGTCAATCCTAAATGGTTAACCTGACGCATGTAAATGGTAAACCCTTCGCATGTAAATGGTTAACCTGTCAATCCTAAATGGTTAACCTGTCAATCCTAAATGGTTAACTTGACGCATATAAATGGTAAACCTGTCGCATGTAAATGGTAAACCTGTCGCATGTAAATGGTTAACCTGTCGCATATAAATGGTTAACATGTCAATCCTAAATGGTTAATCTATTATTTGGAAAGTTAAAAATGAATTGAGTAGTTTTAACATATTAATGATATGAAATCATGGGTAGTATTATGTAAACTTATGGCATATTTATTACTGTATGAATGACATATAGTTCTGAAACTAATAAATAACAGAGTATAACTCGTACATATACCCGAAAATTACTCAATATATGCTAAATTTTCTTTGAACAATATGTACTTAGTGCCATTCAAGGCAATGCATTTAATAATTTAAACAATCGATATCAAGTAGCTTTTATATACTAACAATATACAACCATTGGTAATATTATCTACACCACAAACCCACCCCAAAAACCACCCTATGAAATCTGAAAACGTCGAAGGCTTATTGCCGAGTCAGTTGCTACATTATAAAATATAGACTTAGTTAAAAAAGATTACCCTACACTACAAACCCACCCCCAAAATCCACCCTAGAAAAAATTAAAACGTCGAAGGCATTTTAGGGTTTGTAGTGAACCCTAATCCTTGAACCACAAACCCTAAAAACTTGTTGAGTCAGTGTCGACATAATAAAGAATAGAATGAATAAAAAAATTACCCTACACCACAAACCCACCCCAAAAACCACCCTAGGAAATCTTAAAACGTCAAAGGCTTATTGCCGAGTCAGTTACGACATTATAAAGTATAGACAGAGTTAAAAAAGATTACCCTACACCACAAACCCACCCCAAAAACCACCCTAGAAAAAATTAAAACGTCGAAGGTATTTTTATGGTTTATAGTGAAGAGATTAGGGTCTAACGACCCTAATCCCTGAACCACAAACTCTAAAACCTGTCGAGTCAGTGTCGACATTATAAAGAATAAAATGAATAAAAAAAAGATTACCCTACACCACAAACCCACCCCAAAAACCACCCTAGGAAATCTTAAAACGTCAAAGGCTTATTGTCGAGTCAGTTGTGACATTATAAAGTATAGTCAGTATAAGATTTTCTTAAATATTCATATATTGATACGTATATGAAGTAATGAAGTTTTGTTGAAAACTATTTAATTTTAAAAAATAACAATTAAATTCATCCTCTACTATATAATTAGAAAACAAAGAAAATTAAGATACTTTAAATATACTGACGACTCGCATTAGTTAATTTGTAATCAGAAAAACAAAATACAATGTGTACTCGTCGTGTGATATTACACGCATGCCGGTGTTATATTCATGTTGCAGCACTCCTGCATCAGTTACACTGCAGCACATAAGCCGTTGTCATAAATGAAACTATACTAAATTAAAAATTGTATATTATCTTGAGAAAATAGTTTTAAATTTTCAACATTATTTCATAATAAAATGATATATAAGATTGCATAATTAATCGTATATATTGTAAATATTCACTGATATAAAATATTTAATCTTTATTTAATCCAATTGATTTTAAAAATAATATAATAAAAAGATTAGATACATTATATACATATTAAAAAAATAATGACAATCTTATTCTATAATATATTTGCATCATGTCATGGTATATATATGCTTATTTTAGGTACTCATGATTATTTAACTAAGAGCCTCTTATTATATTATCTATGTACTTTACGTAGTTTTTGATTGTCCGAACTGTAAGGATTTCATCAATATTTTTGTACAAAATATATATGATTTCATATGGGTGTCGATTTTCATCATGATTTATATTTGGAAGTATATATGATACGTGTGAGATTATGGGATAATAATGGGCTAAGCCCACTATCGTTGTCCGTCCACATTAGACATGTTCTATTATCTAGTTGTATAGTATTATCTTCCATTAATTGTTATTTATCTTTAACATCTAATACTTGTATATATATGTTAGTCGGATGGAGGATTATACGTGAATACAATATACTAATCAATACAGTAGCTAAACCTAATATGCTATACTCTTTCTTTCTCGGTTATACTATGCGCCACCTACCAAATAACATTCTCCCCCCCATCAAATTTAATATGGTATCAGAGCTTAGGTTAGTTCTTCTTCTTTCAAGATGACAGAGAAAGACGATGGAAAAGGCAAGAAAACTTCTACGTCTAACAGCAGCACCTCCATAGATGTCAATGATCCCCTTTATGTTCATGCTGCTGAAAACCCTGGTGTAAGTCTTGTCCCTAAATTCAATGGTAAAGGCTTTCTAGGGTGGAAGTGCGACATGATTAATGCTCTCAAGATGAAGAATAAATACGCTTTCGTCACCGGCAAAATTGAGAAACCGGATGAAGCCGACAAGATTCGGTTTTCGGCGTGGGAAAGATCGAATTCTTTAGTCGCTGCGTGGATCAAGACTGCTCTGGAGCCTAGTGTTGCTCAAGGCGTTCGCTATTGTAACGATCCCAAGGAGATTTGGGAATCTCTTTGCGGGAGGTACGAACACAGCAATCTCGCTGTTGTACACACTTTGAAGCGGGATCTTGGTGAAGTGAAGCAGGGCGATGAATCGATCACTGCTTACTTCAATCGTCTGAAAAGAATTTGGGGAGAAATCGAATTAGCCCGTCCTCTTCAGTGCTGTACTTGTACCGGCTGTACCTGCGGCGTCAACAAGAAAATTAAGGCGGCTCATGAGGAGGATAAGCTTCTTCAGTTTCTCATGGGTTTAAATCGGGAGTATCTTTCCATTAGGGGGCAAATTCTGGCGATGCAAACAGCCCCGAGTATAGAAAAGGCCTTTTCGCTGGTGAAGCAAGACGAAGAACAGAGGGGAAAGGAAGACCCGACCGAAGATGCTATGTCCTTTTATGGACAAGGAATTGGAGAAAAGGCTGTGAACCCTAAAAACGGAGGAGATCTGGAGAAAAGGAAATTAGTTTGTACTTACTGCAAGAAAGGTGGACACACCTTCGAAGAGTGTTTTCAGAGGCGTAAATGCAATCATTGCAAGAAATCAGGGCATATTGCCGCTGATTGTTATCAGCTTCATGGGAGAGATGTCATTCTCGCTCGCAAACGGAAGGGGTTTGCACACGCAGTGAAAGAGCAAGATTGTAGCTCAAGCGAAAAGGGGCAGGATGATGGGTTAACACCAAAACAGTTACAGCAAATTGTAGACTTAATTCGTAACAGCACAGGAGGAGTCAAAACAGAAGAAATTAGCTACAGCAATTTCTCAGGTAAGCAGTCTTACTGTATTAGCAATTTACGCTGCTTAATGGGGAAAGATTCCTCTAATTCTTTTGATGGAAAGTGGGTGATTGATTCTGGCGCTACCGATCACATGTCTGGTGCGCATAATCTGTTTGCAAACTGGAAAACATTGCAAGCTCCACGCATGGTTATGCTGCCCGATGGAAGACCACAGGAAGTAAAACTGATTGGAGATGTTCAAATCGGAAGGAAATTCTGGTTAAGAAACGTTTTGTTTGTGCCGAATTTCTTATTCAATCTGGTCTCTGTAAAGAAGTTGACTCAACAGTATGCTAGCACCTTGATTTTTGATTCTGATCGTTGTTATATTCAGGGCCCTATGACAGGGAAGGTTGAAAGTTTTGGGCTAGGCTACAGCGGTCTATATGTGTTGGATGCGGGCCAGGCGGATGCTTGTTTCAGAATTTTGCAGTTGAAGCGGGACGACTCGGTGAATGGTCACGGTATTGGGCTTGTCTCCAAACTCAGCCCAATAGCTGAAGAAATTCATATACGATTAGGCCATGTACCGTATAGCAAACTTGTACAAATGGGTTTAATAAAAACAACAGATTTTCCTTCCAACCATGCTTGTGATATATGCTACAAAGCAAGAGCTCAGAGGTTACCATTCGCTAATTCCTTAAGCAAGACTAAGAGATCATTTGAAATGCTTCACGTCGATGTATGGGGCCCGTTTAATGCAGAAACTTATAACGGGTACAAATACTTCGTGTGTTTTGTGGATGATTTCACACGTACAACTTGGGTTCAATTAATTAAACAAAAGGGAGAAGCTTGGGCAACCGTTGTGAATTTCATTAACATGGTAGAGCGACAATTTGAAACAAAAATCAAGGTAGTCAGAACGGATAATGCAAAGGAACTCGGGAGTTTGAATGAAGGAAAATTGTTTTATACTCAAAGAGGAATTATTCATCAAACGACATGTGCCCACACGCCACAACAAAATGCAGTGGTTGAGAGGAAACATAAATACTTGCTTGAAACAGCGAGAGCAATATTTTTTCAGTCAAATGTTCCTTTGGCTTTTTGGGGAGAATGCATTTTATACGCAACATTTTTGGTGAACAGACTTCCGACTAAAGCGTTACTTGGCAAAACACCATTTGAGAGTTTATATGGTCACACGCCGACATATGATGATATAAAACCCTTTGGTTGTTTGTGTTACAAGACTTTTCTTAACAAGAGTGGGAAGTTCAATCCTAAGGGAGAGGCGTGTGTTTATTTGGGTCTAGATCCACGAAAGAAAGGATACAAAGTTTTGAGTATTGACACTCAAGAGGTGGAAGTAAGTAGGGACGTTAAGTTTCATGTTGGAATATTTCCCTACACACAAGGCATAGAACGTTATGGCCGAGATATATCATGTATACATAACGATGAAACTGTAATACATGAAGACGGTCGACGTGATTTTCTTCTTGATGATGAAATACTGCAAGAACGACAGCAAGAGACAGAGGGTGTCGAACAACATGTGGGGCAGACCAATCTTCGCCGTTCCAGTAGAGAGATACACAAGCCTAGCTATTTATCAGAATATATTTGTAACACTGCTTTCCAAGAGGTGTTAGATGAGAGAGTCTATGGGAACAAGAACAGTAACCAGTTTTATTTCAGATTTGACAAGTTTAACAGAAATAAAACCTTGTACGTCCATTGCCCTTTCATCCGTGGCATGCAATGTGACAACGCGTCTCATGGGAGTCCACGAGCCCAACACTTACAAAGAAGCAGTGTTACATGATCATTGGAGAACAGCAATGGATAACGAATTGCAAGCACTTAAGGCAAATAACACGTGGGATGTTGTTACCTTACCTAAGGGGAAGAAAGTAATTGGATGTAAATGGGTTTACAAGGTGAAACTAAAATCAGATGGCTCGTTGGAAAGGTACAAGGCAAGATTGGTTGCGAAAGGTTACACCCAACGACACGGGTTGGATTATACAGAAACCTTTTCCCCAGTGGTTAAGATGACAACCATTCGTGCCCTCATTGTCGTTGCTCTGAACAAAGGGTGGATAATCAATCAGTTAGATGTAAACAATGCCTTTTTGCATGGTGATTTAGACGAGGAGGTTTACATGAAAATACCCCCAGGTCTTGAAGTTTCTGGGCAGAACAAAGCTTGTCTTCTAAAGAAATCTCTGTACGGTCTCAAGCAAGCCTCCCGTCAATGGTTTTCCAAGCTTGTCAACTTTCTCCATGCTCTCAATTTTACCAATCCAAGAATGATTATTCTTTGTTCTACAAAGATGTCAACGGAGGCATGATTTTCATCGCTGTCTATGTAGATGATATGCTAGTGATGGGAACGAAACAGAGTGATATTGATAAAATTAAACGAGCATTGGATTTAAACTTCAAGATTAAGGATTTGGGAAATCTGCATTACTTCTTAGGTATAGAATTTATCCAAACAACACATGGATATATTCTATCTCAACGAAAGTTCTGCATGGATCTAGTTGAGGAATATGATTGTGGTCGTGCCAACAATACACAGGGACCCATGAAAATGGGAACATCACTTCTTCTTAGAGATGGGATTCCTCTTGAAGATCCCACTTATCGTCGTTTAGTTGGAAAACTTAATTATCTGTCTAACACTAGGCCAGATATTAGTTTTACCGTTCAAGTTCTCAGCCAGTTCATGCAGAAACCAACAGACTTACATATGCAAGCAGCTTTACATGCTCTCTGTTATGTGAAGGGAACCACGAGTTATGGAATCAAGTTGAGCAGCAACGATCACTCCAATCTAGAACTTTTGGCATACTGTGATTCAGATTGGGCGGCATGTCCAAATACAAGGAAGTCAGTCTCAGGTTATTATATCTTTCTCGGAGATAGCCCTATCTCTTGGAAGACTAAGAAACAAGGTTCTGTTTCTCTCTCTAGTGCAGAAGCAGAATATCGCTCCCTGCGACGTGTTACCGCTGAACTCACCTGGTTGACTCGTTTGTTGCATGAGATTGGTGTTGGTAGCATCAGACCCATACCAATTAAGTGTGATAATCAGTCAGCTATACACATAGCCAGAAATCCAGTTCTCCATGAACGAACCAAGCACATCGAGATCGACTGTCATTTTGTAAGGGAAAAGATACAACAAGGTCTTATCGATGTGACTTACACACATACTACGACACAGTTAGCCGACATGATGACAAAGGTTCTTCCAGGGACAAAATATAAAGAACAGTTGGAACGCATGGGCATGAGCAAAGCCCACACTTCAAGCCTTGGCAGTCCTAACTCGCCTACGGCTTGCGGGGGGGTATTGGGATAATAATGGGCTAAGCCCACTATCGTTGTCCAGTCCACATTAGACATGTTCTATTATCTAGTTGTATAGTATTATCTTCCATTAATTGTTATTTATCTTTAACATCTAATACTTGTATATATGTTAGTCGGATGGAGGATTATTACGTGAATACAATATACTAATCAATACAGTAGCTAAACCTAATATGCTATACTCTTTCTTTCTCGGTTATACTATGCGCCACCTACCAAATAACATTCTCCCCCCATCAAATTTAATAGAGATCTAGGATGTCACAAAGCTATCTTCCTTGGACTTCATCCCTTTATGAGATTTGTGGCAACTGCTGCGAGTTGGGGAGAACTTTGTCGATCAAATTAGAGTACTGTATGTGGAAGAAGAGAAAATTGTTACGTTGCTATACGTGAAAGAAAGGATGGAAAAAGAAAATGAGAAAAAAAGAAACTAAACGATGAGTTTTGATAATTGCAGCACTCCTGCAAATGAAGACCTGCAACACATCAGCCAATTCCGTTGTGCTTGGAATGGTAGTCGGCTGCAGAAATAAGAAGAGAATGAACAAGGTTTATTTTCGGAAGGGAATTTGATGTTGGAGTGGGCTGGATGTGAATGAAGGTACCGACGGGCCGGAGTGGGCCTCGTGTTTGGGTGGAAGTAATGGGCTGAACATAGCCAAGGGGTAAAATGCTGGTTCCAAAAATAGACAAGAAAATGTCATTTGGGAGGATTTGAACCTGGGGTAATTTGAACAAGTGGAGATGTCCTAACCAAGATACTGCTACTACCTTCTTGTGGAATCATGCACCTATAAATATATGTACGTAGCAGTAAATGAGATAGCCTAATCAGAGTAACAATGATACTCATGACAATTATGATAAATTAATAAAATAACAATACGTACATGAGATGATGAAATAGTGTTAATATGATGTGGATAAATATACAAGTGAATGTAATCAAAATGAAAACTGAATTAGGTATGTACGAGTAGCGGTAAATAAGATAGAATAAGCAAATAATAAAAATAAAATGAGATGAGAGAATATAATGGAAATATACATAAAATGATTAAAATAATTACAAAATAAAAACAAGTACTAATAAAGAAAATACAATAAAAATTATCAATAAAATGAAATGAGATAAGATAAACAAGAAACGAAATAGCGTGAACCGAGATAAAACGAATAGGAAAATAAAATAAGTAAATAAAACGGAACCGACTAACACGAAATAAATCGAAAATAAAATGGTAAAATAAGTAAGTAACACAAACGGATGGATTTGAAATCGGATGCTTTGAAAATTGATTTTAAAAAAATTTGTCATAAAATGACAGTTTCATTTTGGTATGAACATGAATGAGTTTTGAAAAGAAAGACGACGACCTTATTATTTTTTTATATTTCTGAATTTATTGTTTTATGGGGTGAGAATTTTTGGTGTCTACACTGCCTCACTAGTATAAAAAGGTCTGTTTCAACACCCCTATTTCGGCGGTTGTTTCACAATCGCCGAAATAATTCATTTTCTAAAACCGTCGGGTATTTATTTTGGCGTTCCTAACTAAAACCGTTGAATTAGGTCCTCGTAAATTATTAAAAATAAAAGGGCTGAATAATATATTTTTTTTTTTTATTCGAGCACCTATTTCGGCGGATTTTAGCTAGAAACCTCCGAAACAGGACCATTCTATTTTTTAATAAAATTCAAGGACCTATTTTGACGGTTTTTAGCTAGCATCCACCGAAATATGTGCTTTTTAAACTGCCCCATTCCCCCTCACAGACACAACGCTTCTGTACTCTAAAAAAAAAAAAACCCGCGCTGCTCTCTCCTCTGAGGCGACTGCGAATCCTTTCCCTCCTTTTCTCCACCGTTGCCGCCGCCCTTAGTCGCCGCCACCTTCCGTCACCGCCGCCGCCGCCACCTTCCGTCACCGCCGCCGCCGCACTGCCGAGAGTCCGGGCTGCCGTCCTCAAGCTCCACCAACAGTAACAAGTGCTGCAAACCCAAAACACAAGTAAGTTATCCTAAATATTATTTAGCTTGAAAATTCTTCAAATTGGTTGTTCTAATGTTATAATTATTGTTGTATTGTTATGTTTGATTGTTGAATTGAGATGGGGGTGCAACATTTCAGTATAATATTGTTATTATAATAGTGGAATTGTTGGTGCATGCAATGCGTTCGATAAAATGTCTAAGAGGAAAAAATGTGTTGCTTTCGCTGATTTCATTCTTTTTGTGTCCTTGTGTCGTTGCAATGATAAGGATTTGCTGCATTTTAGCTCACCATATTGATGAAGGGGCTGAAACAATTCATTTAGAACCGGTAAATACTCTTAATCTCTTCAATTTGAGGTTTATTTAAGTTGATTGCCGTCAATGATTGAAATTTTGATTGAATTCGTATCAAATATGATTCCTGCCAATTGTTGAGAATTTTTGCCATTATATGTATCGAGAATGGGCAGAGGAATGCGAGAAATATCCAGAGAAGGAGGTAAACTTCATCTGGAAGTAATTTTGTTGTGTAGTAGAGCACCGTAGCTTAGTGCGATGTAACCTTCCAGACAATACAACTATTACAGTATATATACTCGAACTAAAGAAGGAAAAGGAAAACACAGCGCTTTGAATAACAAGAACTAAACTAATGACAAACTAACAAGCTAACACAGAGACAAATCCAATACGCCCCCTTAATCCTGGACTGCAGGAATGTCTAGAACAGGATTGCTGCTAGTGTAGTTGTCATCAAGCCTCTGCAAACTGAATCCTGGAAACAAGGGCAAGTACCGATTGCCTGGCAATGATTTAGTTAAAGGATCTGCAAGCTGATAATGAGAAGGAATATGATTAACACATATCAATCCCTGCTGTAATTTCTCACGCACATAATGACAATCAATGTCAATGTGCTTAGTCCTCTCATGGAAGACTGGATTTTTTGCAATATAAACCGCTGCCCTATTATCACAATGCACAGCCACAGGTTCGATGTCATGCAGACCCAATTCATGAAGCAATCTGGTGAGCCATGCTATTTCAGTAGTGATTCTCCTCAAAGACCTATATTCAGCCTCAGCTGAAGATAAAGCTACTGTATTTTGTTTCTTGGACTTCCATGAGAGTGGGCTGCCTCCAAGAGTAATAAAGAATCCACACACAGACCTCCTAGTCATCGGGCAAGATGCCCAATCGGCATCACAGTAACCTATCAGATCTGTTCCCTTTGAATTATTCAGAAGCAAGCCATATCCAAGAGTTCCTTTAACATACTTCAAAGTATGATAAGCTGCTCTGAGATGACTGTCTGTTGGTTTCGTCATAAATTGACTCAAATGTTGCACAGCAAAACACAAGTCCGGCCGTGTATGTGTCATGTAGTTTAGCTTACCAACAATCTGTCTAAACAGAGTAGGATCTGATAAGAAAACTCCCTGACCTTGCTCCAGTTTGAGACCTTGCTCCAGAGGAGCAGAAACGGGTCTCCAATCTGTCTCACCAAACTCGCTTAAAGTTTCCAACATAAACTTTCTCTGTGAAACAACATATCCTTCTGCAGTCTTAATAAACTCCATGCGCAGAAAGTAATTAATATAACCGAGATCTTTAATCTTGAACTGCGAATCTAAGGCTTGTTTCAGATAATGAATTTCATCAGCATTATTCCCCGTAACTAAAATGTCATCAACGTACACTATCATATATGTCACGCTGTCAAGATGAACTTTGGAAAACAGGGAGTAATCGTTCAAGGACTGAACATAACCCAAAGACTTCAAAAAATCAGACAATCGAGCATACCATTGCCTGGAAGCCTGCTTAAGGCCATAAAGACTCTTTCGTAATCTGCAAACTCTGGTGTCGTCTGGATGTAGATAACCTTTGGGAGGTACCATGTAAACTTCCTCATCCAAATGGCCATGAAGAAAGGCATTATTGATGTCAAACTGAGAGACATTCCACCCCCGCTTGACAGCAATAATGAGCAGAGCCCGAACTGTGGTAAGCTTCACCACTGGCGAAAAAGTTTCTTGATAGTCCAGTCCTTCCTTCTGAGAAAAGCCCTTGGCCACCAATCTCGCTTTGAAACGTTCAACACTACCATCAGCCTTCAGCTTTATTTTGTAAACCCATTTACTGCCAATGGGTTTTTTATGAGAAGGCTTGGGTACAAGGTCCCAAGTGCCATTGCTTTCGAGAGCTAACAGCTCCTTCTGCATAGCATCAATCCACCTAGAATCAGAACAAGCATCTCATAACTATGTGGTTCAGAAGGGATGGACTCAGATGAAGAAGAGGATAAAACCGAGAGAAGTGTGTTGGAGTAATGTCGGTGAGAGTGTTTAAAGAGCTATTCAGAACGTAATCTGAAAGGTAATTTGGCAAGGTGGTGACACGACTGGACCTTCTCACAACAGGAGAAAAAGATGAATCAACATCAGGAACCTCAGATATTATCTCTGTTGAAGGATTGACAGTTGTCGCATGGTCATCAGTGAGTAAATCAGACTGCTGTTCAGAAGGAATACCAGTCACTGGTTGTCGATCAGTTGAGACTGACATATCAAGGGTTGAAGAAACAGGAGGAATATCATCTGTATTAGAAAAGGTAAAATCAGCATTGTTGTGAAACATGTACTGATTTGTTGGAGAGATAAACGGAGTCAGATCTTGCTGGAGATAAGGAGGTATGTGCTTGAAAGGGAATATAACAGAATGAAACACAACATCCCTGTTAACAAATACTTGTCTTGTTTGCAAATTAAGAAGTTTATGCCCCTTCTGAAACGCAGGCTGTCCAAGGTAAATACAGGCTTGGGCTCTGGGTGCAAACTTATCATGCTTGTGACCAGTGATAGTAACATAGCAAAGACTGCCGAAAGACTGTAATAAATGATAATTGGGTTGCTTCCCAAAGAGAGCCTCATAAGGAGTTTTATACTGCAGCACACGAGTTGGCATCCGGTTAATCAAATGAACAGCATGTAGAACGCTATCACCCCAGTAACACAGAGGAAGGTTACTCTTAAACATCAACGCTCTTGCTGTTTCAAGAAGAAACCGATGCTTCCTCTCAACTCTGCCGTTCTGCTGGGGAGTATATGGACAACTCTTCTGATGTATAATACCTTGCTGACTGAAATAAACTTTCCCTTCATTGCTAGACCCAAGCTCTAGAGCATTATCACTACGGATAGTCTTAACAACTGAGTTGAACTGAGTCTTGACCATTGCAATGAAAGATTTAATAACAGTGAAAGCATCTCCCTTCTGTTTCAACAACTGAACCCAAGTACAGCGACTATGATCATCAACAATAGTAATGAAATAGGTAAAACCATCGTAAGTCACTTCTTTAAAAGGTCCCCAAGTGTCTACATGAATCAAATCAAAAACAGCTTTAGCTCTGCTGTTACTTTCAGGGAAAGGGAGACGATGTCCTTTAGCTCTCTTACATGGATCACAAACGAAGTCTGGAATAAAATCAGACTGCTTTATTACATTCAAATTTTTCATCTTAACAGGAGGAATATGTCCCAGACGATGATGCCAGTCTTCAAAAGTCAGGCTACAAACACCAGCAACCTCAGTTCTTTTATTTCGGCAAGCTCTCAAAACCTTCTGCAAATGACCTATGTCCAAGATATACAGGCCCTTCACCACACGTCCAATGATGTCATGCGTCATCAAGGAACGGTCCTGTAAATAGCACAAGTCAGTACTAAAGCTGATAAGAGCTTTCAATTCTTTTGCCAATTTGTTAACAGAAATCAAATTGAATTTGAATCCTGAAACAAACAGAACATCCTTCAATTGAAACTCTTCTGTTAAACCAACACTGCCTGTAACAAGGACTTCCTGAAAATGCCCGTCTGGCATCTTTATGCGTCTCTGTTGAGTGGCAGTTTCATGATGAGTAAAAAACTTCAAATCACAACATATGTGATCTGTAGCTCCAGAATCCAAGATCCACAAATTCTGAAACTTTCCTTCATCAGCAAAAGCACTAAGGCAAGAGAGATATCTAACTTGCTTATTCACAGTACCTGCAAAACTGCAGAACGCAGATTCCTCTTTCTTTTCCCTGACAAAATTGGAAGAAAGAAACTCCAGTTGTTCTTTAGTAAATCCCAAAGCAGAACCTCCTGTAGGAGAAGTTTCGCCAGGTTTGAAGTTTCCCTCGTCTGTACAAGCATTGCTGTAGCTCACATTCTTCTTATTCTTGCCTTGCTTGTATCCTTTGGGGAAGCCATGCTTAGTATAACAAGTGTCAACAGTATGTCCTCTCTTATTGCAGTAGACACAGCGAACGTCTTTCCTCTTGTCTGAATCATTCTGCCATCTTAATTCTTGCATAGGCTTGTTCGAATTAACAGAGAAACTCATCGCATCAAGCTGAGACTTTCCAACACCAGTTGAAACCTCCCTCTGCTTCTCTTCCTGTATTAATATGGAATAAGCCTGTTCTACAGTTGGCAGAGGCACCATCATTAAGATATTACCTCTAACATATCTGTAATTCTCATTTAACCCCATCAAAAACTCGACTAATTTCTGGTTTTGAAAAAGTTTCTCCCATTCTTTAACAAAACCGCAAGAACAATTTGGCAGTTTACTCATTAATCTCAATTCATCCCACAAATGTTTCATCTTAGTATAGTACTCTGTAATACCATCATTCTCTTGCTTTATGTTTGCTATATCACGCCTGATCTGGAACAGCTGCGCACCGTTCGCAACTTCGAACCGATTGCACAGGTCGTCCCACAATTCTTTAGCGCTAAGAGCGAACATCACGCTTTGCGCAACAGACGGCTTCAACGCGTTCAAAATCCAAGATCTGACCAAACTATCACACCTTTTCCATTTCTGTAACTTCGCACTATCGTCATGTGGTTTCTCAATATCTCCAGTGATGAAACCGATCTTGTTCTTCGATTCCAGCGACAAAATTACAGACTGTTTCCAGGTGTGGAAGTTAGAACCGGTAAATTGAGTAGCGACAACCATACCTGGATGATCGCTCGGGTGAATGTAGAGTGGATCCGTCATGTCTACACTGTTCGCCGTACTAGCAGTAGCCGTCGATAACAGTTGCAGTAGATTCTGCATTGTGAGCGGCGTAGATTCTGGATTGTCGCTCGCCATTGGAAAAGGTCGAAACAAAATGCTAGACTTAGCAATCGCAAGCAAATGCCTGCTCTGATACCATATCGAGAATGGCGCAGAGAAATGCGAGAAATATCCAGAGAAGGAGGGAAACTTCAACTGGAAGTAATTTTATTGAGTAGTCGAGCACCGTAGCTTAGTGCAATGTACCTTCCAGACAATACAACTATTACAGTATATATACTCGAACTAAAGGAGAAAAAGGAAAACGCAGCACTTTGAATAACAAGAACTAAACTAATGACAAACTAACAAGCTAACACAGAGACAAATCCAATAATATGACCTTGGTGAATGCTTAACAATTATAAAACATGAGATTAGTAAAATTATGGAATGGTCATGCCGATTTTTTCTAAAAATGTCTTAAAAGTATTGTTTGTTGAATGAGTATTACAATTTTTTTATCAGGCCGAGCTACCTATAAGTTTACGAATTTCCACGAACCACTATTTTCGTGGTCCACCTTCGACCCTCACTAGTAAGTACTCTACCTTTAGTTTTTATTTTAAAAATGCAAATTGTTTGACAGTAAAATATTAGTTTATTTGGACTGGAACATTAGAGTTAGGCTAGCTTATTTGATACGCATCCAGTCATGCTTCATTAGAATAAAAACACATAGAAACAATACAATCCATGGTACAAAAACATTTTCGTTTTAGGTATACGATAATAATCATATTGTTTTGTGTTTCACATATAGTATGGAGCATGATTGGATGTACGGTGATCGAGGGATCACTTTGACAAAATGCTGAAAGAGTTTTACAAAGCGGCAGTGCAACACAAGGACATGAAAAGGCGGTGAAAATACCATGTCCTTGTGATGACGGCGGTGTCATAAGGAAATTTACACGCATCGAGGAAATTGAATTCCATCTTAAGACCCGCGGTTTCATGCCACACTATAGAAGATGGAATTTTCATGGAGAAAATGTTGAAGATAATGACATGTCTTCGTACATTCATGATCGGAAGAGGATGAGAACTGGCCACACATCTGATTCTGTCAGCGAATCAAAACCCAAGTGATTCTAGAGTCAATGACAGTGAGCTGACTTACCATGATGAGCAAAAGATGAGATGCTTGATAATGTTTAGGATAATTTTATCGACCGGCCAGATGAGTATCAAAGGTTGTTAGTGTAACACCCCATATGAGCAACTGTCCAACAACCTAGCTCCCAAGCCATCCGGGCTTGAAAACTAGCCACTTTAGGCCCTCAATCCTCATTTGGGCTGAAAAGTGGAAGGCCTGTTGTTGTAGTCAACACATATGTATCCTTATAAACCACTCACATTACAACTCATATCCCGATGTGGGATGGGGGTATTACAGTTAGACACATCCAAGACGGCATTGTACCCTGCGTGCATTAAGTACATGAAATTGACGGTTGTATTGAATTTTTTCAACCTGAAGGGAAGATACAGATGAAGTGACAAGAGTTCACGGCATTTCTCAAGCTGTTTCATGATATGCTACAAGATGGGAACGGTCTCCCTACCACCATGTACGAGGCAAAACATGGAATGGGAAATGAGTACAAAAAAATTTATGCGTGTCCAAACATCCGTGTGTTGTACAGGGGTGATTACGAACGTCTAGACAGTTGTCCAAAATGTTTGTTGTCCCGGTATAAGCATAAGGATGGTGACTCCTCCTCTATTAAGAAAAAAACCCTTCAGCTAAACTATTGTGGTATTTGCCGATCATACCTAGATTCAAACAGTTGTTTGTGAATCCGAAAGATGCAAAGAACTTACGATGGCACACAGAGGGTAGAAAGAGTGATGAGAAATTAAGACATCCAGAAGATGGACCTCAGTGAAGAAACATCAACAGACGATTCAAAGAACATTTCGGGGGTGAAAATAGGAATCTGTGGCTTGCGCTATGCACTGATGGGATGAACCCATACGACAAGTTAAGTAGTCAACACAACACTTGGCCCATTTTACTAGTGATCTACAATTTGCTCATGTGGTTGTGTATGAAACACAAGTACATAACATTATCACTTCTGATATCTGGCCCCAAGTAGCCAGGTAATAACATTGATGTATACCTCGCCTCAATGATTGATGATTTGAAGTTACTGTGGAATTAGGGAACTGTGGTGTATGGTGCTTATGCAAGAGAGAATTTCATGCTCAAGGTGTTGTTGTTCTATAAGGTCAACGACTCCCCTGCATATGAGAACTTGTCTAGATACACTGTAAAAGGAACACTTGCATGTCCGGTGTGCGAGGACGTCACATGTTCGGACCGTTTAAAAAATTATGGTAAGAATATTTAAATGTGTCATCGACGTCTTCTACTTGAAGATCACCCTTATTGTAAGAAGAAGAAAATGTTCAATGGTGAGGCTGAGACTCGTGTGGCCCGTCTACCTTTGACCTCTGAGGAAGTGTATGCAAAGGTTAAGAACATTGTAAATGTATTTGGAAATACATCAAAACCGGAAAAAGCATTTGGAAAAAAATGCTCTATCTTTTGGGATCTACCGTATTGACATCATTTGCCTATCAGACACTGTTTAAATATCATGCACATCGTAAAGAACGTTGGTGAGATAGTGAGCGAGCCTTTGCTCAACATACCCGACAAAACCAAAGACGGATTAAACGTGAAGAAAGACATGCAAGCTAGAGTTACACCCACAAGAGAATGGGAAACGAATATACCTACCACCTGCATGCTATACACTTTCAAAGAATAAGATGATTAGCTTCTGCAAATGTCTACACTCGGTAAAAGTACCATCTGAATATTCTTCAAACTGGAAGAAAATTGTATCGATGAAAGATTTGAAACTGATAGGCATGAAATCTCACGATTATCATGTATTAATGTTACATCTTCTTCTAGTTGCAATCCGAGGGAATTGCCAAATGATGTCAGAAATGCGTTAACCTGATTATGTTTCTTCTTCAACGTCGTATGTTGCAAGGTAATTGATGTAAACTCTCTCGATGATCTACAACGTGAAATTGTGGTCACATTATGTCAACTGAAGATGTATTTTCCACCATCATTCTTTGACATAATGGTGCACTAGATAGTACACATTGTTTGAGAGATCCAATATTGTGATCCGGTCTACTTACGTCACATTTACCCTTTTGAATGATACATGGGTATTCTAAGGGGTAGAATGAAGATTAAATATCGACTAGAAGGGAGCATAATTGAAGCAATGATGACTAAGGAAGTCACAGAATTTGTGATAGATTATTTGAATGAAGCGGAATCAATTGGTATCCCAAAACCACAACACTACAGTAGATTTAGGGGCAAGATGTCATTGGGAGAAAGATTGTGCAAGTACCACGTCAACTGATTCATCAAGCACATTTGTTTGTGTTACAACACCTTGAGGTTGTTAAACCTTTCTTTGATACTCATATGAATGAGTTGAGACAACAAATCCTACCAAAGACCACCTTTGGCTGATGAAAGAACAAAACCGAGTGTTTGTCCAATGGTTCAAAGATTATATGTTTGGTCTGTTGTTCTTCCAAGTAGAAGACCGGTTCTGATTGAAAATGAAAATGAGGACGATGATGACAATGAGACGGTAGAAGAAACAACATTGTAGCCTACATGATTGCGGGATTTGAACGATGATACCTGAAACGACTTGATTTAGCACGGTTAGACCATGATGAGAGTGTTTGGGTTGATAACACCAAATGATAGAAGTTTTCATGTCAGGTAGCTAATGCTAGTAGTTGTACATTTGTTTTATGTTCAATTGTTTTTTGTTTATGGTAATGTTATGTTAAGTATTTCTATTGACTCATTTAACATTTATCTTTACATTATGACTTCATCTAATTAATTTAAGTGACTTATCTTTTCTACAGTGGATGATCACGCTATGGACCAGCCCGTTGGAGAAGCTGAGCCTCATTGGACGAGACCAGCTAAACGGGTCACACGAGGAGGAAAGAAGGGGAAGACAGCTCAACCACAAGAGGATGAGGCTTGCCCTTCATAGAAGACGCTAGAGCCAGCAGCTGCCTTCTCCTCCAGACAGAAGGTGAAGAAGAGAGGTCCCACCGAACTAAAGGTTCTGGGTTCAAAACTTATCCCACTTATCAAAAAAAGAAGAGAGGTTCCACCCGGGCACTAAAGGCTAATAGAGGTCCCCCCACGAAGCCGGTGCAGTTCAACGAGTACCATCAACCGTACGGTAGTCGGAAGAAGGATTATGTTGCATATGCTGGCTACCTGGTCAAGACTTACTACAACATAAACAACACATGGAACCAAGTGCCATAATTATTGAAAGACACCATGTTTGAGCATTTTCAGGTATGTTAGTTTTTAACAATATGTTGTTCTAGAATTTTAGAGTTTCTCATTACGTGTGTTACTAACTAACTAATTGTTTATGTAGGCTCAATTCTGCATAGATTATTTTCTCAAGGGCGATGTGCTGAAAAAATGGAGCGACAGTTCCGTGACCATAGAAGTTGGCTCGTCGACGAGTACATTCATCGGTCGAATCGAGACCCAGATACGGATGATCCAAAAGGAGTTGGTGATGAACTGCCACCCTAGAAGAAGTACGAAGGCATCACATAAAAGCAGTGGATACAGTTCTTTGAGTATTATCACATGCCGGAGTACCAGGTGGAGCTAATAATCATTTGTCTCTTATCTTGTTTGTATTTTATTTGCTTATTTGTATCTTACATATTATATACGTATTTGTAGACTCTTTGTATAAAACAACAAGCAAACACGAAGAAAAATCTATACACACATCACTTAGGCGGCAAAGGTATTGCCGAGCGCGTATTAGAGTGGGAACAACAGGGCTTGCTGCCATCAGATGAGTCACTTGATCCTAGCGGCAGGAGGATGAAGGTCTGGAAGTTGAGTCGAGTGTCAAAAAACTTGATGCTGGAAAATCCTCAGTATGATGACGCCACGAGATCCATTATTAATCAGATGGTGAGTATCTAATTTCGGTACATAAGTTTAATATTGGTTTGTGTGACCGCTGACTAATGAATTATGTTATTTGTGTGTTTTATAAGAGGATTTAAGCTCTCAAGTTACTGAAGGTTCTTGGACTCCAAGCAGACAGTATGATCCTCTTTCCCGTGCTCTTGGAAAGGCGGATCATCCTGGTCGTGCTATTTGGTTTTGGTGGACAAGTTGATATCTACCAAGCCTTTGGCAATCCCGGGTCTAAGAAAGGCTCGCATGGAAGGATGATCAGCTACGAGGAGCATTTAAAGACCACAATACCCCGACGGAGGAGACCCCAGATCCACCTGCAACAGCTAGAAACAGTAGAGGCAGAATTGTGGTTGAAAACTTAGAAGCTCTAAAGTGCATGAATCTCCTGAAAGAACTCGAGTGCGATATCCCAAATCCAACTGCTGCCAAGAATAGCCTATTGGGGAACATTCATAAGTGTCTCCAGAAAGTATCGAGTCATGGTGATAGTGGGGATGTAAAACATACGAGGGATGGGTTCAAATCAGAAAACAATAACAGTCAAGAGGGAGATCAAAACAAGAAAGATGGCAGTAATGGAATTACTGGAAACGCAGCTCTCACACTCGGCAACCAGTAGAGTACCCAATTTTGGGGAGGAAGGAGGGCAAGTCTGGCATGGGAGGAAGTTCTGGCGGAAGAGAGATCAGGCGGTATAGTAGTGCTTTGGAATGAAGAAGAAGTGAAGGTGGAAAAGGTAGTAAAATCTAGTAGATAGATAATGATGGAAGTAAAAATACGAGATGACGGTTTTGAAGGGGCAAGGAGGAGAGGAACAGGATGTTTGAAGGTATCATTTCAGCGAAAAATGAATAGGAACGACCACTGTTGATACTAGGAGACTTTAATGCCACATTAAGGGCAGAGGATAGACTACATGGTGACGTGGATTCAAGAGACGTAGGGGATAGGGAGTTCATGACATGGATAAATGAGATGGAGAATGTCGAAATTCCATTACGGGATGCCAAGTTCACCTGGAAGGGGAGAAACACGTGTAGCAAGATTGATAGGGTGTTTGTAGAAGATGAATGGATCATACGATACGCCGATGTCAGTCTAAGCTCGAGGGAATGGGCCATATCAGATCACAGGTTGTAGTGGTAGAGATGTACTGCCGAAAATGGGGGCCAAAGCCATTTAGATCCATGGATGTATGGCTTGATCATCCAAAGTTGGGGGAATTTATTCAGAAAGAGTGGGCTAAACTACAATATGGATCGACATAAGTGAAGTTAAGAAGCTTGAATCCATCACTAAAGGAGTTAAATAGAGCCGTTTTTGGGGATTTGAATGACAAGGTGACCAAATTGCAACAAAAAATGAAAGAGCTGGACACCAAGAATCAAGAAAGAGATATGTCTGATGATCTACAAAGAAACAGAGAAAGGGTGAAATCTAAACTAGAGGTGGCCATAAAGAGTCAAGAAATATACTGAAGGCAAATGGCAAGGGACAAACATATCAAAGAGGTGGACAGAACTTTTCAGGTATGAAGTATATATGTTTAATAATATCTTTTCTATGCAGTTTGCTCAGGTGCTACTGCCCAATGCTACGGATGAAGTGGTGTGGGGTGAGGGCGGTGAGACCTTCAAGTCAAAGCTGCTGTATGACAACATTATGAACCGCCAGGTGGATGCTTTGTCCAGGAGGTTGGCGAAAGAGATTTGGGGTGGAGTAGCTGAACCGAGAATTGAATTCTATGTTTGGTCTCTTCTATTTGGAAAATTGATGACTAGGGACATTTTGTTCGAAAGGGATATCATTCCCATAGGACAGAGATGGTGCCCGCTATGCAGACAACAAATGAAGTCGACTGATCATGTCATTTTCCTTTGCGAGCCTTCACTGTGAATATGGATTGCTCTAGTTGCGTGGTGGACAATCTCATTCATTCTTAGAGACTCGTCATGTAACGACCCCAAAACCGGCCTAGGAGTTAGGGCCGTTACACGCCGCGAGTCTACTACCTAACGTCGCAAGGCTCTAAAGCAAAACAAACCCCAAAACCAAATAACGAGATTGCATAAATACCGAAAGATTTTACAAGATCCAAGTACTTATAAATCAAATACAATGAAAGGCCCGAAGGCTACACAAAAGCTCTAAAGCGTCCAACGCGCAAAGCAAACAAAGTCTAAGGAAACATAATGTAAACGAAGCTCCAGAAGGGGACAAGAAGAGAAGATCCCACGAGCTCAATCTGCAACATAAGTAAAGGGGTGAGCTAAACAGCCCAGCAAGCAGAAGACTTCCTCAAGGAAGCCCACTCAAAACAGAAGCAGAAGATAATTTATAAACAGAGAGGATCACAAGCCATTTACAAATAGGTAGAGTAAGACCAAAACTGAACTGAAACCAAACCAGAAGGCCACATCAAAACGAGCTCAGACTTTCAGAAACAGAGGCAGAAGAGTGGGACACTAGATATAAGCTATCACAACAGAAGGACTCACATAACGTCCTATGGATCCGAAGATCCCACAACAGAAGCCGTAGAGACAGCTAAACAGACCCGTCGGTCAATGATTTCCTAAGGGAGACCCTAAGGAACGTAATCAGAAGGAATTCCTGCGCAGCATGCTACGGGACAGCCCGACCCGACTATCCAAGGCTCAGAAGCAACATAACTAGGTCCCAAAATCATATGTTCATAAAACAAATCTCAAGTGCATAAAAATGCATATAAACAGCATAGGAAGCTTGTACACAGATAGGGGAATCCAACCCCGCAAACACACTCAAAACGGAGTCAGAACGGTCAAGTTATGCCAAAACAGAGGCCATGTCCAAACTTCAGTCCGAGCTTTGAAGTTCGGACATAGGCCGGAAATCAGAAGAATCAAAAACGCATTGTGTCCGAACTTTGAAGTCCGGACCGATGTTCGGACGCCGTGATGTTTCGAAAAATAAAAACGCGCCATAGCACTGTCCGAACTTCATCATTCGGACTGAAGTTCGGACGACGCATCAGAGGCGAATTCCAGTGCGCACAGACGCGCAGAAAAACAACAAAATCCAACACCAAACTCACACAAATGTTCTGAATTGCAAATCAGCTCCCCCGGGGATTTAGCCCTTCAATTAACAACACAAAATGAGAAGGAATCGTGTAAACACCGCACCAAAATCAGACATTAAAACATAAACATAAACAGTCCCCGAGGGTGAGCAAACAGCCCCGATTCCATCCCCCACTTACCTCGAATTTGCAGAGAAGATTGCACCAGTCTGAAGCAGAGCAAAAACCCGACAACACAGCAGTCCCGTACAGCGCAATCAACCACTGAATTCAGCACAAACAAGCACCAAAAATCAGAACACGTTCTTCCCCAAAACTGAGATTAACTACTACCAAATGCACAACCCGACCAACCTGAATTCGTAGAGAACGAAACCCGAACAGCAGCAGTAGAGGAAACCGACCAGAGCGCAACAGCAAAGCACAAATTCCAGAGCCAACACCAAGAGGGTGAGCAAGAGGTTGAGGGAGAAGAAGCGCTCAAGAAAACTGTCGGGAGAACGTCGATGAGAACTGATCCAAAATACAATATAGAAGCCTTCTAAAATAAAATACCACTTACCAAATAATAAAGAGGGAAATGTCCACCTTGGCCCTCTCTTTTAATTATATGCCTCCAACGTCCCAATAGCTAACCAAAGCACCACATAACGTAAGAAACAAAATAGAACCGAAACGCTATGTTATAAAATCTGAAAGCGAAATACGGAGTATTACACGTCAGCTCGTATTTTTGAGGATTGGATGGCAGTAGACCTCAACAAAAAGCAAAATAAAATCTGCAAATCGACATTCTTTTATAGGGTATCTAGTATTTGGTATGCTAGGAATGAGCTAGTCTTTAGTGAGGAAGTGTTCATGGTGGAACGATTGATCAATCAGGCTAAGCTAGGAGTGTGGAGGTGGACAAAAAGATGGTGGCCGGACTTTCCCATGTCGTGTGATAGATTTATCAATGCAATGAACCTTAAGGAGGACTTGATGTACTTATAGTTTAGGGGGATGTTGTAATGTTTGGTGTGCTGTACTTTTTTTCCTCTATATCATTTTTCCCAGTGGTTTTGGCTATAAAGGTTTTAACGAGGCAGACACCGGGCAAGTGGAGGAGATACATTCTCCTCAAACACAAACAATTTGTGTACCTGTTTTTGTTTTGAATAAAAGACCTAATTATCAAAAAAATTTAAAGATAATTGCTAATCTAGAGCATAATATTGAGCAGAGGCTAGGGTAAAGGTTTAAGTAGGATCTTTAGTAGATGGTCGCTAAAGAGATGTCCAAAATGCGCTCACAGATGTTCAACAGTCAAGAGGTGACTAGACCAGCATCTGGACCATCAGCTGATCGGGAGGAGAGCACACCAGTACGGTAGAGTAGTGTGCACTCGGTAGAGCCATATCCATATGCATCTATTCATGTTAGACATTAACTTATAAAATGATATTCTTTATTATCATCAATCTAGTTCGATTGTGTCCATTTAACCCTTATCTACTTAACGTTCAAGAATCCCTTGAGTGCACGTTGTTCTTGCCAATGAGAGGTGAGGTTGTTATGGTGGCACGGGGTTAATGGTTCCCCTCATCTTCTACATACAACGTGTATGGTGAGCCACTTCGACAACATCATGCGCGGGTGCTTGTGGATGATTATGTGGCAGACACATGTAGATGTTGCTCGGCCAGTACCTCTGCCACAGAGGCAAACACTACAGTCTGCATAGATAACTGCAATCTAGTGACCGATTAGATGGGTCAATATCCCAAGCCAAGTAAACACAATGAACATTTATTCTAAAATTATAATTATACTACATTTCAATAAGTCTATGGTTTAGGGTGGGTGGCTTAAACATAATTAACTAACAACTTAGGAAAAGGTCAAGTAAACAAAACTACTAGAGGGAAAGGAAAAAATATTACCACACCAGCTCCTACGAGGATGTCCACCAATTTCATGGTGAGACTTAGATTTAGTAGAGAGAAGCATATTGGATGGGTTGTCACAGAATATGAGACTTCTGCACTCGACATTGTTATTGACGTCACCTCACAGTGATTCGATCACTATGGAGGATGCCCCTGGTCTTCTTCACTACCAAAATGGAGGGCAGTCTCATCACTTTGATTTATATATATATATATATGTCCGACTTCGCCGATGTATTCAAGAAGGACTAGTTAAATGTAACGATCCTCAAGTCAGTTGTCATGTGAGCGATCTCATACCTGTTTCTATCTAAATGCAAGACTTGAAAGAGTTTTTTGTACTAAAACGCCGTTCACTGATGTTATTGTCTTTATGGTGCAGGCATGTGCAATTTAAGGCGCTTCAACTTCATGAAAATAACAGCTTCGGATTCCTATGCACTGCTATGTGCTGCGAAGTGACTATGTTAAGTGACATGCAAGGCCTTATGCATTTGACGGATGCAATATTTGAATGTGTAGACAAGTCATACATTATGCTGCCATATTATCAGGGGTAAGTCATACTTCCATATCTTAGTATGTTTTATTTATAAGTTATGTTATTCATGTTATAATTTCAATTTTATTCAACTACGTGAGCATTGGCACTACTCGTTGTTGGTTGTGTCCATGAAGCACCCAGGAGTCTTTCAGTTTGACTCACTTGGTAGGAGTGCTAAGAAGCCAGCGATAGCAGCAGCTCTACTAAAATGTTTACTAATCGAAAAACCTAAAGAATATAAACGTTTGGAAACGATAAATCGAGTTGTTGGATTCGATTTTAAGTATTCATTAACTTTGGTTTTAATGTATCAACGATAGCTTATAAACGTTTCCACTAATGATTAGAAGCATGTACACATCCTTCAATGATCGTTTCCATCACTATTATAGAAAAGATGACACTAACAATTATCTATTTTCCCCTTGGATGTTCTCATCGAATCATGATGTATAAAGATATTTCCTTTGCATTTATTAGTGTAAAGAGCTTTACTAATTAAAAAACCTAAAGGATATAAACGTTTGGAAACGAAAAACTGAGATGTTGGATTTGATTTTACATATTCATTAACCTTGGTTGTTATGCATCCACGATAGCTTATAAATGTTTCCACTAATGATGTACACATTTTAACTGTTACATATTTTTTCCTTTGACCGTTCTTATCAAATCATAGTGTATAAACGATAAACTGAGTTGTTGAGTCAAACTTAAGTATTCATTTAATCTTGATTTTTACGTATCCATGATAATTCATAAAGGTTTCCACTGGTGACTCGATACATGTACATAACCTTCTATAATCGTTTCCATCACTAAAATGGAAAAAAATGATACTAACCGTTATATATATTTTTCTTTGGCCGTTCTTATCGAATAATTGTGTATAAGAATATTTTCTTGCACTTTATCAGTTTGTAGAGTTTGACTGATTAATAAATGTGAAGATTATAAACGTTTTAAAATGATAAACTGAGTTGTTGGAGTCAATTATATATATATATATATTCGTTTAACCTTGTTTTTTTATGTATCCATGATAATTTATAAATGTTTCTACTGGTGGTTAGAAACATGTACATAGCATTCTATAATTGTTTTCATCACTATAATAGAAAAGATGACACTACAACTATATATTTTTTCCTTTGGATGTTTTTATCAAATCTTTGTGTATATAAATATTTTCTTAGCATTTATCATTTTACAAAGATTGACTTACTGATAAATGTTAAGGCTATAAACGTTTGGAAATGATAAATTGAGTTGTTCAAGTCAATTTTACTTATTCATTTAACCTTGATTTTTACGCATCCACGATAATTTATAAACATTTCCACAAAGGACTAGAAACTATAATAGAAAAAATGACATTAACCGTTATATCTTTTTTCTCATGTCGTTCTTATCAAATCATTGTGTATAGGAATCATGGTGTACACTCAATAAATATGACTTTATTATTCGTTTTTATTTTGATTTATCTTTCCCGTTAACTGTCTTATACGGTTAACTGGGTATTCCATTTTCTAAAATTCAATTTCATTTTCATTTCATTTAGTTGGTTAACCGGATTCGGTTAGCCTTTTAATTCAGTTTTCTAAAATCCAATTCTATTACCATTTCATTTAGACCGCTAAACCTTTAGATCGGTTCCGTTTTATCGGTTAACCTTGAAGCTGTATTTTTTATAAGACCCGTATCTTTAATAGTATTGTACAACATTGATCATTCACCTAAATCATAAGTGACAAATCAAAAACATGTGACAAAAAATATAATAATATATATTCCTAAAACATTAATTATTATATAAGGTGAACATTAATATTTGAAGTTTTTCATTCCGTTCTGAAAAATTCAACACCATCACTTAAACCGGTCAATTTACACGATTCGGTTAGTCATACCGTAAAAATAGGTACGGTTAACATGAAAACGGATACGATTTACTTCAATTTCGGCTAGATACCACGGTTTCATAATTTTTTGAGCAATCTTAACCGTATCTTATCTAGCCGAAATTGAAGTAAATCGTATCCGTTTTCATGTTAACCGTACCTAATAACTTTATTTTACTTTACTCTTATTGAAACTTTTTCTTAAAAATTATTCTTATGTAAAGTTTTTTTTACACCAAACTTTAATCGAAGTTAAGATTTTCAAGTAAACTATTTTTTTAAAGAATTATAAGACACTTTTAATTTGGAAAAAATATATTTAAGTAAGTATTTTAATATTATTTTAACTTCTTTTAATTCTATTCTAACTATGGTAATCATATTTGTATTGGTGTATTTTCAAAATTTACATATAAGTAAACAACAAGTATTATTAAATTAAGAAAATATTATTTAGTAGTTATATATTCATTCTAAATAAATTATTACATAATTGAAAATTAAAAATAATTATTTACCAAGTTATATGTACATAAAATATAAAAAGACACACTATTACATGTACCATGAAACAAGAAAGAGAACTAATATGAACAGAACAAAAAATAATATATAATAACAATGAGGGAAGGTGGTGATGTAAAGATCCGTCTCTTACGGTCTTTTTTTACTTGACTAATCTTGTTGGTTAGAAGGGAGATGATTTGGGTTAGCAATGTTCCCAAAAGTATTTTGAAAATATGCAATGGTTAATCGAATCAATTTCATTTGGCTCCAAAATTTTCTTATCGTGAATGAATTATATAATATTGTAATGAAAGAGATGATACCAATGTACATTTACAATACAATATTAAAAGATCAGAGTCTACATTTAGTACTTTTTTTTGTTGAAGATGATACATCAAGTACTTACAAAATGTACATATTAAGTAACTATCAAAATATACTATAATTTCTTCATTCTTATTGAGATATAGTTCAGGAAGATTTTCTTAGTACTGTACTAAATTTTCTTAATGCATCAGTTTTAGCTCAAGCTTTGAATCATACACATTTAGTGTTGATCCCTATGAAGAAAGGTGCTATCTTCATTACAGATTTTCATCCGACATCTTTGTGTAACACGATCTACCGTGTTATCGCAAAAGTTTTGGTAACACCCCTACAACGCTCCTATCATCTACCGAGTCGCAGCGGAAATAACCAACCAAATAATAACTATCGCTTTGGTGTTACAACGCCGTAACCACCCACGTGGTTAACTAGGCAGAATAAATACAAGTGTATCGGTCTGATGATCAGACTCCCGAGCATAGTAACTAACATCCATATATATAAACATAACCAACCATACCGAGTATTTAATTTACAAATCATCTCCAAACCATAATCATCCATAACTGTATAACAAGGTATCAACATTACGCCTCGGGAGCACAGGCGCATCCCGGGCTCAACAACCTACTTATCCAAAAGTATATCTACGCCTAGGACCTAGAGCCACTCAGCCTCTTCGATCCTCATCCTGCAATCAAATAAAATATGGGGCCCCGAGGGGGTCAGCACCTTGCTGGTATGGCTAACGCGCAGCCCATCGACTAACGGGATACGCGCAACCAATTGTCATAATAACATGGCATTCATTTTAGAACAACCAACATATATATACATATATACCATAGCATAGCAAGGGAAATTGCATAGCATCACAACATCAATACATAACACCATAACGTGGTCCTCACAAGGAACCTCCACCATAGTTAGTATACCATGAGAGCCTAGGGTTTTACCGGCCCCATGTTAAGCTCGTTACCATCCTCGTTACCGTCCGGTTATATAGAACGGTTAACTTATACCAAAGGCGTGTCGGATATAGTAATCCCGAGCACTCCGAAATAACATACGTATGCCCCTATGGCCCGACGTGAGTCAGTAATAGCTTTGGATAAGCTAAGGGAAGGTAGAAACCAAATTGGAATACTACCTATACATACACCAAGAGAGCCGAACCGGATATGATATCGACCCCCATCCATCACACGCGTGGCCGGAACAACCGGACTCCTCACTCCCCCCGTTAGCACTTGTTAGTGATCACACAACATTTTGTCAAGTCACATACAAGCAACATTTAGGTCTTGTTAGACACACCAAGGGAAAGGAGTCATAATAACACAACATCATAATATAACAACTGTAAACTCCTTTCATGCCTTAATCTTATAAGGTCGTAAACACTCAGAAAACAAACAACACCCAAGCCGGTGTAAACCGTTAGGCAACAGACTGCAAGAAAACCATACCTTGGTCCTTGCCTTGTTTCGTTCCCACCTTGAGAGAATCCTATACACATTAGTAAGGTCGGTTAATTAATTATTTAACTTCACACTTACTATATATTCAACATGCTTGTATGACATGTTTAATGCCTATCTTACCCTAGGTTACCTTCATTAAATACCCTAGGGTTAACTACATAAGTCACATTCTTTCTGTTTTTTTTTTTTTTTTTTGTTTTGGTCCGACCGACCCACCGTCCGACCCACAACTGGGTCGGACCCTCCCAGTGGTCTTCGGGTCTGAAAAACTTTACCTTGACCGACCCATGTCCGACCCACCATTCTGGGTCGGTCCATGTGCGAACTTTTTCCCAACATTTTACAGAGGCTCGACCGACCCATGTCCGACCCACCCTTCTGGGTCGGACCGTCACCGAACATCTTCCTAACATTTTACAGAGACTCGACCGACCCACAAACTGGGTCGGCCCCTGGGTCGGTCGCCTACTAAACTTACCTAAACTTGCCAATTCTTCACCAAACTTCTCCTAAGGCCTCTTAATGCTTCCTAGCAACTTGGTAAACTTACATCCACATACAACATCCATGAAACTCATTTTCTAATTCCTTAAAACATTTACTTATTTCCTTGTAAAAATTCCTTAACACTTATGTTATTTTATACTAGGTTCCTAGATGGTGTTTCTCACCTATGGTAACTACTATCCCAAAATGCTTTCTCCTTAACTTAACATCATCTCCCAAGCATCATCTCTCACACTAATTCCTTATCTCCTTCTTGAAACTCTTTTCCTAGTGTACACTCCTCCTTATTTACCAAAGTTTGCCTAGGTATTTACCTAAGTCCCAAAGTGACTTTGGTACCTACTTAAATCTCAAGATCATGCCTAAGTCCTTATTACATCTAGAGTACTTCCTAGTTCATCAAAATTCCTTAAAAACATCATAAACTTCTTATTCATCTCCTACACTTTCTAACTCACCAACCTTATGTAAACACTTAAAACTTCTTGCTTCTTACCTAAATTTTGACATGGGTTCTCCTAGAACATTACTAAGCCAAAACACTTTACCTTCTCCTTTAAACACACAAGATCATCTAAAATCATCAAGAACACTCACATACATAATTTCACCAAATTTACACCACATTACAACATAGTGCACAATTAAATTGCATGGCACTTAGGCCCTTAAAATGCATGGCTCTTAGGCCCTTAAAGTGCTTAAATCATAAACACTGAATTTCCACAATATATATGCCTTTAACCTGCAAATACACTCAACACACATATGCCCTTTACTAGTCTCTTGAGAACACTTTACTAAGTCATTCCCATTGGCTCTTTAGATAGTTTTAATAAGCATTATAAGCTCATTTCTCCTAAGGCATTAAACAACATTAAGTTAGTAGATTTACCTCTTTTCCCAAAACACTTCTCTCTTGATTCCTTACAAAACTTATGGTATTTTGCTTCCTTGTCAAGTTCTATACAATTTACAAACACCATAATGAGTATTCAAGCTTTGAGCTTCATCTCATGTAAACCCTAATTTGACATTGTTTCAAAAACATTATGTAGTTGTTTTACCTTGTTCTTTGAAGAGAGTTTGGATATACAACAAGAGGGGACTCCACCTAGTCCATGAAGAGTTGAAATGAAGCTAGAACAAAGTCACACAATGAGCTATATCAATGTATTTTCGGACATGACAAAAAACAAGGAGGAAACTTGATTTTGTTTGAGATTCCTTACCTAGAAGTAAAGAGAGTAATAATATGTAGAAATCCAAGCTCAAGCTCCTTCAATGGTGGAACACCTTGGCACCGAAATGGAGCTCTAGGAGTTTTGAGAAGATAGGAATGAAGAGCTTGATGAGAGGAAGAGATTGGTGGTATTTGTTTTTGATTTGGACAAGTGAGCTAGATTTAGCAAGTGGTCAAAGTTTGGTTTTCAATGTGTGTTGGTGTGCAGCCCAATCGTGAGAAGAGAAGAAGGGAGGGAGTTTGCAACCGTGGAATGAAGGAAAGGAAATGAGAATGAAGATAGAAGTTGCTTTAGAAGATATTTATGTTATAAAGTAAATAGTAGTTTAGCCTAGTTGCTTTTTACTTAACAAAGTAACTAGAGAGTGGTGAGTCACCACCTTATAAAAACCGGCCCCCTATATAATAATGAGGGTATTTTAGTCTTTGTTTGTCAATTTAATTACTTATACTAACATATGTTACAAAATAGCTTATAAAAAGTACTATTCACCTATACAAGGCACATAGAAGTGAAATTTTTGATTTCCCACTAATATAGCCACCCAAATGTGATACTATATAGTACACATATATATTTAAGAGTAATGATGGACATTTAGCCATTCAAAACTCATTTACAAGACAATTTTTCAAAAACGTGCTTTAAGACTTCTTAAAGCACATTTTGAGTTTTAACTTGTTTCAAGCTTGGTTTTCTTTGGTAATTGGTTTAATATGTTCATTAGTATATAAATGAAGTCTTGGTAAGCTCATTAGGCCTTACTCAAGTTTATCCCAAGCTTAGAGCACATTTTAGCTCTTATTGACTTTAAAGCACATTTGTGTTTCCTTTTGTTTAAATTTGTTTACTAAGGTTTCTAAGACTCTTTTTAGTCTTAATAAATCATGTTTTAATGTTTAAACCAACATACCAAGGTTTGGGGTATTTCAATCTACCCCCCTTAAAAGAACTTTGTCCCCAAAGTTCATACTTCCCACATATCTTACTATTAGAACACGGGAAACATTTATAAAAAAATACTTCCAACCATCATTACCAACTTACCATCATTCTTACACCACAACGGACTCAAGGTCCCACCACACAATACCACAACGGACTCGAGGTCCAAACATATAATACCATTCAGACTCAAGGTCTGTAACAATCATAGACAATGTATACAATACATGTCGTACACAACCATAACCGAAAACGGCTCTACCCCCCTTTAAAAGGGGTACGCCCCGTACCCTATACATAGGAACACTAAGAAGCAAACAATGACGGGTGCTTCGCCTTCATCTTTTCTTCCAGCTCCCAAGTGGCCTCCTCAACGTCCTGGTTAGACCAGAGGACCTTCACCAGTCTCACGGACTTATGGCGAGTGTCTCGAGTCTTAGTGTCCAGAATCCGTACCGGAGTCTCCACTGATCGCATGGTCGGCTCTAAAGTTAGCCTTTCAGGCTGAAGCACATGAGACGGATGAGACATATACTTCTTCAACTGGGACACATGAAATACATCATGTACCTTGCCCAGCTCGGCGGGTAAATCAAGTCTATAAGCTACCGGGCCGATCCGCTCCGTCACAACATAAGGACCTACATATTTCGGGCTCAACTTGCCCTTCTGACCAAAACGAATACTCCCTTCATGGGGGATACTCTCAAAAATACCTGATCGCCCACGGCGAACTCCAGTCACGTCGGCGCACATCTGCGTACGACTTCTGTCTATCCTGAGCTGCTTTCATATTAGCCCTGATCTGGCGAACTTCTGCCTGAACTTGCTCAAGATACTCTGGTCCTATAATGACCGTCTCACTCGATTCATCCCAGCATAATGGTGTGCGGCATGGTCTACCGTACAATGCCTGGAAGGGAGACATCTTGATCGATGCATGATAACTGTTGTTGTAGCTAAACTCGATCAGATGTAACTTATCAATCCAGCTGGTCTGAAAATCAAGTGCACATGCACGTAGCATATCCTCAAGTGTCTGTATAGTGCGCTCACTCTGACCATCGGTCTGTGGGTGAAACGCCGTGCTCAATTTCAGTTCAGTACCAAGTGCCTCTCGTGTAGACTTCCAATATCTGGATAGAATCTGGTATCTCTGTCAGATACTATCGTCTTTGGTACACCATGATGTCTTACAATCTCTTTATCGAATAATTCTGCCAATTTGCCACTTTCCAGGTGTCCTTCATCGGAATGAATCGAGACACCTTGGTCAGTCGGTCAACTACCACCCAAATCATATTTAGACCTCCCCTTGTAGGCGGAAGCCCTACCACGAAGTCCATAGATATGTCATGGAACTTCCACTCCGGCACTGGCATTGGCTGCACCATACCACCAGGCCGTCGGTGCTCAAACTTGACCTTCTGACAAGTGAGACACCTCAACACATAGTCATTTACATCCTTTTTCATTCCAGCCCACCAGAAGTATCTTTTCATACCTTTATACATCTTTGAAGCTCCGGGGTGAATCGAAGTAGTAGAACAATGGGATTCACTCAATATGCGCTCCTTCAGCTCAGCGCTACTCCTGGGTATACACAATCTGCCATTGAGCCTAATCAGGTCATCATCGTGGAGTCTGAAGTCGTACTTCTGCCCCTCGAATGTGCCATCAATAAGCTTCTGTCTAACCTCCAACATGTACTGATCCGTCATTTGAGCACTCCGCACCTCTTCAACCAAGCCAGTATGAGAGACTAGCGAATGGAGAGAGTGTGCTCGGCGACTCAATGCGTCAGCTACCACATTTGCCTTACCCTCCTTATACTGTAAATCGATATCATAATCATTCAAGAATTCAACCACCTTCTCTGCCTCATGTTCAACTCTTTCTGAGTGAACAAGTATTTCAAGCTTTTGTGGTCAGAATAGATCGTCACACTTACCCCATACAAGTGATGTCGCCATATCTTCAGTGCGAAGACAATGGCCCCCAATTCTAAGTCGTGGGTAGGGTAGTTCTCCTCATGCTTCTTCAGCTGTCGGGAGGCGTAAGCCACGACCTTCCCGTGTTGCATCAACACACAACCCATACCCCTGCCTGATGCGTCGCAATAGACCTCAAAACCATCTGGACCGTCTGGTAATGTCAGAACCGGTGCAGATGTCAGAGCATCCTTGAGACTCGTGAAAGCTCTCTCACAGTCGACTGTCCACTCGAATGGTGCATCCTTCTTCATCAAGGAAGTCATCGGCTTCGAGACACTGGAGAAGTCCCTCACAAATCTCCTATAGTAACCTGCCAGACCGAGGAAGCTCCTGATGTCGGTAACTGTCTTCGGCCTAGGCCAGGTGCGCACTGCATCTATCTTTGCCGGATCAACAGCGATCCCGGCCTCAGATATCACATGTCCAAGGAATGATACTTGGTTCAACCAAAATTCACACTTAGAAAATTTAGCATACAACTGATTCTTTCTCAAAGTTTGCAATACATCTCTCAGGTGGCTTTCATGCTCACCTTTCGATTTCGAATACACATATGTCATCGATGAAGACTACCACTGATTTGTCCAACTGATCTTGGAACAAACGGTTCATTAAGTCCATGAACTTTGCTGGTGCATTTGATAAGCCAAACGGCATAACGGTGAACTCATAGTGCCCATACCTAGTTCTGAAAGCTGTCTTTTCGATGTCACTGTCACGGATGGCAATCTGGTGATATCCGGAACGTAGGTCTATCTTGGAGAATACTGATGCTCCCCTAAGCTGATCAAATAGATCGTCGATGCGTGGTAAGGGGTAACGGTTCTTCACCGTAACAGCATTCAGCTCCCGATAATCAATACATAGGCGGAGGCTACCGTCCTTCTTCTTCACGAAGAGGACCGGCGCTCCCCATGGTGACACACTAGGGCGGATAAAGCCCTTGTCGAGTAGGTCTCGCAGCTGCTCCTTGAGCTCTGTCATCTCTGCTGGAGCCATACGGTAAGGTGCTTTCGCAATGGGTCCGGTGCCCGGAACAAGTCAATCTCAAACTCAACCTCTCGTGCTGGCGGCATGCCCGGCAGTTCCTTAGGAAATACATCAGGAAACTCCGACACTACCGGCACATCTGGGCTAAACTCAGGGTCTCTCTCTATGTCCTGGACATAGCAGAGGTATACATCATTTCCCCGTCGTAACTCACGATACATGGCCATGGCGGTGATGATCTGTGTCGAAGGCTCCCTGGGCCTCTGGCGGTATGATATAGTAACCCCAGATGGACTCCTAAGAAGCAGTCGATGCTCGGCACATAGGATTCTACCCTTGTACCGCTCCAACCAGTTCATCCCGACAATCACATCAAAACCCAGTCCGTCGAACTCTATCAAGTCGATCGGAAACTCCTCATCCATGATTCGAACAACAGCATCTCGGTAGTAGCGGGTACATCTGATCTGCTCTTTTGACGGGAGAGTGACCACGAAGTCTGGCATCTCTTCACCATCTAACCCCAGCCTCTTCGCAAATGATAGCGAAATGAATGTGTGTGAGGCTCCAGAGTCGAACAAAATCGATGCATCCACGCCATTCACTGGAAAGGTACCGGTGAGGATTGTGCCGCTCTTGCCGGCTTCTGCCTTATTGCAGACACTCAGTATACCTCCCGTTCCGAGTGCACAGCCTAATTCATTGGCAAACTAATAAGTATTGGGTAACAACACGTTGATATGATTCAAACAACTCCACTTTATTCATTAACACACTCCTTTTTACAACATTCATTGGCTTATACTGTCGCCATGATTCACACTTACAATATCCTTAATACATACTGGTTCACCACATAATTATACAAGGCTTAAAACTGCCTGAAGGTCAAATTCAAACGTCCGGTTTCATGTGTGTGGCATTGATCACTGCCGACGGTGCGGTATTCAGTTTGATCTTTCTGATGCCATGGTATAGCATCCTTGATTGCCCACCCATGATTAATACATCCCCCGATTTCAGAAGTAGCTTCTTTGCGAGATCAGCACGCTTCTGCTCGCCATATACAAACACAGCGGTATCACCAATGGACCAAGACACCACGGGTACTCCCTTACTTAGAGACTCGGGTGACTCGTCCTTGTCTTGGTGCATACCCAAACGTCCACCTTTCTGGTAGAAGTTTACAATGCATAAATCTGCCCTTACACTTGGAATTGATTCCGTCTCAACTTGCTGAGCAATTCCCACGGCGTGGTTAACGACCGCGTGGAACTCCTCTGGTATGCTTGCTACTGTTGCTCCATCTTCAGCTCGTACTTCTTGATATGACTTGGTGTAAGGGTTCCAGTCCTTACCCATGCACATCATCTTCAATTGCATCCTTGCTCCGTTCGGGTATTCGGGTGTGTAGAACCCTCCTGGTTTTGCTCCAAGTTCGTCGCATCGTCTGATGATGTGGATTTGTGCTTCCGGTGTCAGGTATCCATTTAAGAGTATCATACCTGGCTGGATAACCTGACATTGCTCCAATGGAAAGTCGTTGATGTTGATGGCGGTTTCTTCAGGGTTTGGTGCGGGTGGGATTGGATAGCAGATATTGAAGGTTCCTAAGTTTCAAATTGCCTAATTTAGGTGTTTTCCACATTATGTTCTAACTCTTTACTTATATGTTTATACCCTTAGACTTGCTAACACTCATGCATGAAATGCGGTAAGCAATCACTTTTTCATTTATCAGTTTAGGCGGTACCTGGTCTCGAAGAGGATCCTGGTGCCTCAGACCGGTCCACCACATTCAGGGTGGCCTTGCCGGACCCCGTAGCCTTCCCCTTCTGGGATTCAGTGTACTTCCTGTCAGAAGTCTGCTGAGTAATCGCCTTCGGGCCTTCAGTGGTCGTGGTAGTGTTACCCTTCCACTGCCCCTTTGGCTTGTAGTTTCTGCCGTTGGGGTTCGTCCAACACTCAAACTCACGGTGCCCCATCTTCTGGCAGTGGCGGCACCTCACATTATTCCCCTTGCAGTCTTTGCCGGGGTGGTCTCCATTGCACCACTTACAGTAAAAGTGGCGCTCCGGTTCAGAACCCGCGCTAGCTGCTATAACAACCACAATCAATACTCACTTTCCACCTCAACAACATACACCTCAACTAGATACACATGGTTAAGTAATTACCCTTAGGCGGGTAGGAGCGTAGAGGCTTCGCCGCATACGCGTACGTGAGCTTCAGTGGCTCATCAGCTGTGGTGGTCTGGGCTTGGCCCTTGTCACCCTGGTACTGGCCCTTCTGGGGCTGAGGGTAGGGTTTCTTCTTCTTTCCTCCCCCATACCCTTGCTGATTTTGGCCCTCGTTGGTGGCCTTGCGCTTGAGCGCATTTTCCTCGTCCCTCAGACGGACGGTAATTTCAACCTTTGCAGCGGCATGATAGCACTCCTGAATTTTAGGATGTCAGTCATGCCCCGCAAAACAAAACTCACCAACTCACATTAGCATTCACTCATGGTATATTGATTCACAATAAGGTACTCTAATTACCTGCAAGGTGGTATACTCAGCTGGCCCCATCCCATAGCGGAGACGGTGGCTCAGTCCATTGTAGAACCGGTTCACCAACACCCGGTTCGAATACCCAAGGTCTGGTAACAGGTGGATAAGGCCGGTGAATGCGGTATAGTAGTCATCAACCGACATCTTATCCCCCTGCTTCAGACTGTCAAGCTCGAGGCGCTTTGCCTCCTGCACATGCACCGGGTAATACTTGGCTCGCAGCAGAGCCGTGTACTCCCTCCATCCAAACTCAGGATCAGTCATCCTGTCCTCCCTCACCAGTTTCCACCAACTCTGTGCCGACCCCTTCAAGTAGTAGGCGGCAAGTCGGACCTTAGCCTCAGCAGGTACGGCCAAAGTCTCGTAGGCGGTCTCCAACTCGGAGATGTACGCCTCTAGCTTACGGGGATCGGTCTCCCCATGAAATGATGGCGGCCTCAGATCAGCCAGCGCCTTGACCCAATTGGTCTCACGTGGCGGTGGTGGTGGTGGCTGAACTCCGGGCTGTTGCCCCTGCTGCACCGCAGCTACAATCTGGGGGACCATCTGGGCTACGGCGGCTGCAACTGCCTCAGCCATAGTCTGTGCCGTAGGGTTCTCGCCCTGGTCACCCATATCTCCAGTACCGCGTCCGCGGCCTCGACCTCGCGGTCTACCTGACATCTGAATTCATATGAATATTCATTAGCATTATGCTTGCACACTTATCGGTCCAATGGTTAAACATCTTCCCGACAACCAGGTAATCCCACACTTAGTTAGTGGTTAACCTTTCCAAATCTGTTCACTAGGTAACTGTAGCTAGGTTTCCTAACTCGGTATATCCCTAAGCTCGGTATTCTAGTCATCAGAGCGATACTTCGCTCTGATACCACTTTTTGTAACACCCCTACAACGCTCCTATCATCTACCGAAGTCGCAGCGGAAATAACCAACCAAATAATAACTATCGCTTTGGTGTTACAACGCCGTTAACCACCCACGTGGTTAACTAGGCAGAATAAATACAAGTGTATCGGTCTGATGATCAGACTCCCGAGCATAGTAACTAACATCCATATATATACATAACCGACAATACCGAGTATTTAATTTACAATCATCTCCAAACCATAATCATCCATAACTGTATAACAAGGTATCAACATGTACGCCTCGGGAGCACAGGCGCATCCCGGGCTCAACAACCTACTTATCCAAAAGTATATCTACCGCCTAGGACCTAGAGCCACTCAGCCTCTTCGATCCTCATCCTGCAATCAAATAAAATATGGGGCCCCCGAGGGGTCAGCACCTTTGCTGGTATGGCTAACGCGCAGCCCATCGACTAACGGGATACGCGCAACCAATTGTCATAATAACATGGCATTCATTTTAGAACAACCAACATATATATACATATATACCATAGCATAGCAAGGGAAATTGCATAGCATCACAACATCAATACATAACACCACAAACTTGGTCCTCACAAGGAACCTCCCACCTTTAGTATACCATGAGAGCCTAGGGGTTTTTACCAGCCCCATGTTAAGCTCGTTACCATCCTCGTTACCGTCCGGTTATATAGAACGGTTAACTTATACCAAAGGCGTGTCGGATATAGTAATCCCGAGCACTCCGAAATAACATACGTATGCCCCTATGGCCCGACGTGAGTCAGTAACTAGCTTTGGATAAGCTAAGGGAAGGTAGAAACCAAATTGGAATACTACCTATACATACACCAAGAGAGCCGAACCGGATATGATATCGACCCCCATCCATCACACGCGTGGCCGGAACAACCGGACTCCTCACTCCCCCGGTTAGCACTTGTTAGTGATCACACACATTTTTGTCAAGTCACATACAAGCAACATTTAGGTCTTGTTAGACACACCAAGGGAAAAGAGTCATAATAACACAACATCATAATATATAACAACTGTAAACTCTTTTCATGCCTTAATCTTATAAGGTCGTAAACACTCAGAAAACAAACAACACCCAAGCCGGTGTAAACCGTTAGGCAACAGACTGCAAGAAAACCATACCTTGGTCCTTGCCTTGTTTCGTTCCCACCTTGAGAGAATCCTATACACATTAGTAAGGTCGGTTAATTAATTATTTAACTTCACACTTACTATATATTCAACATGCTTGTATGACATGTTTTAATGCCTATCTTACCCTAGGTTACCTTCATTAAATACCCTAGGGTTAACTACATAAGTCACATTCTTTTCTGTTTTTTTTTTTTTTACATGTTTTGGTCCGACCGACCCACCGTCCGACCCACAACTGGGTCGGACCCTCCCAGTGGTCTTCGGGTCTGAAAAACTTTACCTTGACCGACCCATGTCCGACCCACCATTCTGGGTCGGTCCATGTGCGAACATTTTCCCACATTTTACAGAGGCTCGACCGACCCATGTCCGACCCACCCTTCTGGGTCGGACCGTCACCGAACATCTTCCTACATTTTACAGAGACTCGACCGACCCACAAACTGGGTCGGCCCCTGGGTCGGTCGCCTACTAAACTTACCTAAACTTGCCAATTCTTCACCAAACTTCTCCTAAGGCCTCTTAATGCTTCCTAGCAACATTTGGTAACCTTACATCCACATACAACATCCATGAAACTCATTTTCTAATTCCTTAAAACTTTACTTATTTCCTTGTAAAAATCCTTAACACTTATGTTATTTTATACTAGGTTCCTAGATGGTGTTTCTCACCTATGGTAACTACTATCCCAAAATGCTTTCTCCTTAACTTAACATCATCTCCCAAGCATCATCTCTCACACTAATTCCTTATCTCCTTCTTGAAACTCTTTTCCTAGTGTACACTCCTCCTTATTTTACCAAAGTTTGCCTAGGTATTTACCTAAGTCCCAAGTGACTTTGGTACCTACTTAAATCTCAAGATCATGCCTAAGTCCTTATTACACTCTAAATGTTTCCTAGTTCATCAAAATTCCTTAAGAACATCATAAACTTCTTATTCATCTCCTACACTTTCTAACTCACCAAACCTTATGTAAACACTTAAACTTCTTGCTTCCTACCTAAATTTTGACATGGGTTCCCTAGAACATTACTAAGCCTAAACACTTTACCTTCTCCTTTAAACACACAAGAACATCTAAAACCAAGAACACTCTCATACACAATTTCACCAAATTTACACCACATTACAATATAGTGCACAATTAAATTGCATGGCACTTAGGCCCTTAAAATGCATGGCTCTTAGGCCCTTAAAGTGCTAAATTATAACACTGAATTTCCACAATATATATGCCTTTAACCTGCAAATACACTCAACACACATATGCCCTTTACTAGTCTCTTGAGAACACTTTACTAAGTCATTCACCATTTGCTCTTTAGGTAGTTTTAATAAGCATTTTAAGCTCATTTCTCCTAAGGCATTAAATAGCATTAGGTTAGTAGATTTACCTCTTTTGCAAGATAACTTCTTTCTTGATTCCTTACAAAACCGTATGGTATTTTGGTTCCTTGTCAAGTTCTAGACAATATACAAACACCATAATGAGTATTCAAGCTTTGAGCTTCATCTCATTGTAAACCCTAATTTGACATTGTTTCAAAAACATTAATGTAGTTGTTTTACCTTGTTCTTTGAAGAGAGTTTGGATATACAACAAGAGAGGACTCCACCTAGTCCATGAAGAGTTGAAATGAAGCTAGAACAAAGTCACACAATGAGCTATATCAATGTGTATTTTCGGACATGACAAAAACAAGGAGGAAACTTGATTTTTGTTTGAGATTCCTTACCTAGAAGTAAAGGAGAGTAATAATATGTAGAAATCCAAGCTCAAGCTCCTTCAATGGTGGAACACCTTGGCACCGAAATGGAGCTCTAGGAGTTTTGAGAAGATAGGAATGAAGAGCTTGATGAGAGGAAGAGATTGGTGGTATTTGTTTTTGATTTGGACAAGAGAGCTAGATTTGGCAAGTGGTCAAAGTTTGGTTTCAATGGTGGTGTTGGTGCTAGCCAAATCGTGAGATAGAGCAAGAAGGGAGGGAGAGAGAGCAACCGTGTAAATGAGGAAAGGAAGGGAAATGAGAGAATGAGATAGGATTTGCTTTTAGAAGATATTTAACTTATAAAGTAAAAAGTACCTAGCTATCATCTTTATTTACTTAACAAAGTAACAAGAGAGTGGTGAGTCACCCCTTAAGAAAACCGCCCCCTATATAATAATGAGGGTTATTAGTCTTTGTTTGTCAATTTAATTACTTATACTACATATGTTACAAAATAGCTTATAAAAAGTACTATTCACCTATACAAGGCACATAGAAGTGAAATTTTTGATTTCCCACTAATATAGCCACCCAAATGTGATACTATATAGTACACATATATATTTAAGAGTAATGATGGACATTTAGCCATTCAAAACTCATTTACAAGACAATTTTTCAAAAACGTGCTTTAAGACTTCTTAAAGCACATTTTGAGTTTTAACTTGTTTTCAAGCTTGGTTTTCTTTGGTAATTGGTTTAATATGTTCATTAGTATATAATGAAGTCTTGGTAAGCTCATTAGGCCTTACTCAAGTTTATCCCAAGCTTAGAGCACATTTTAGCTCTTATTGACTTTAAAGCACATTTGTGTTTCCTTTTGTTTAAATTTGTTTACTAAGGTTTCTAAGACTCTTTTTAGTCTTAATAAATCATGTTTTAATGTTTAACCAACATACCAAGGTTTGGGTATTTCAGAATGTATAGCATGTATTTTTGAATGCAAGCATGTATGTATAACATAATGAACGCATGTGTTAGTGGACGTCAAATAGTCGGCGTCCTAGCTACACCGTATATGCGGATCTATATGCAGCGTTTGTTGAGCCCCTTGGGGCACCATTTTTACTACACGCAGGTACTCGAGAGTGAATGAAGATTGAAGACTCAATTCTATTTCTTTATCTTCTTTTGGTTTTAACAATGAATTTACGATGGGTGTACTAAGTGTACATGGCTACAGTTTTGATAGCCGGTGTACCATGGGGTACACCTTTTTGGATTTTTGGATAGAATGGGAATTGGTTATAGTGAGTAGTTGGTAAACTCTTCTTTGGAACTTAGAAATGATGTAATCGATATACTTTAATACTCGGTGATCCAGGATGTAAAGTATTGGCATATGATATTTTGGGTAAGTAATTTACTAGCCGGTACGTTATGTTCATCAGACCGTGACTGTAAGTAAGGTAAGCCTAGCTAGCCGTATGGCGGTTTAGCGCGTTGTAACCACCCCGTAGTAAGTATGTAATATTTCCGCTGCGACTCGTAAATTAATAGGACGATTTAGACGGTAAGCATAGGATTAGCGGTTGGGGTGTTACAGGAATGCTTTTACTCTTTTACTCATTCTTACTTTTTCTTAATTACACTTACTTACTTACATTCACTTTACTTACTCATTCTTACTATTACTTATCTACTAAGCTAAGTCGTCGGGACCTCCGGCCCTGGGGACTACGCCGTCCCCCTCCGGATTTACTTGACTCACCAATCCGGGATGCTACCCACTTAAGGGATTTAGGCCGCAGACCAGTTTAAGAGTCAGGAATTGGAGCCAACCTCTTGAACTCCGCATCCTCACCGTGGCCGAAACTATATCGGACTTCTACTCATTCAATTTATTACCAATTTAAGTTAGGATGGTTAGCTTGTTAGGAATAAGTTAGAAGTCCATTCACACAAATTCGTCACGATGCATACATCATACATCACACATTCATTATCATCCATACATTTCATGAATTATACAAACTAAGATTTAAGAAAATATTCACAACATACAACACTACATATTCACTGAAATACCCCAAATTTAGATATGGTGTTCAAATGATAAACTAAGATATAAGGAGGCTAAATAATGCCTTAGAAAAATTAAGAAACATTTCTAATCAAAGAAAATATAAGGAACACCAAAAGAGCAGTTTTGACAAAAACGTGCTCTAAGCTTGGAGAGACATGGGAGAGTACCCAAATATGTCCTAAGACCTTAGTAATATCCTAATGGTCATTTTAAGTCAATTACTAAAGAAAACCAAGCCCGAAAACAAGTTAAAACACAAAATGTGCTTTAAGGAGTCTTAAAGCACGTTTTTGAAAATTGTCTTGTACATGAGTTTTGAATGGCTAAATGTCCATCATTACTCTTTAATTAATATGTGTACTATATAGTATCACATTTGGAGGTCTATATCAATGGGAAATCAAAAATTTCACAACAATGTGCCTTGTTTTGATGAATAGTGAATTAATTAAGCTAGTTTATAACATAAGTCTATATAAGTGAGACTTTGATCAACAAAGACTTAATTACCCTCATTCATAAAAGGGGGCCGTTTTTCTTTAAGGTGACTCACCACACTTATCTAGCTAAGTAAAGAGAAAGCAAAAACAGTAAGTTATAAAGTAAAAACACTATTCACCTTTTAAGATAAATATCACATTTACTTACCTCTCTCCTCACTTCTTCATTCTCCCTTGTTTCCCACGATTTCTTGCTCTCTTTCTCTGTCCCATTCACGTAGAACTCAACTCCATGAAAGCTCCACCTTCTCTTGCACACAACTTGCTCATTTTAGCTCCAAATCCAAACAAAATACATATTCTTCTTAGTTAGCTCAAGCTCCTCCTTTCTATCTTTTCAAAACATCAAGAGCTTCATTTTGGTGCCAAGTCAAACCACCATTAGAGAGAAATTCAAGTTTGGAGACTCCATTGGCATCTCCATTCTCTTAAGGTAAAGAAAGTGGTAAGAAAATCTAGGTTTCCACCATTTTCTTCACATGTCCGAAAATATATACTCATGGAACTCCATGTTTATGCCTTGTTCTAGCTTGTTTATACTCTTCAAAGGAGGAGGAGGTTCTTCTTGCTTCATACCCAGTTTGTCTTGAGAAAACCAAGGTAAAATAATCACATTAACACCTTAAAGCATATTTTTTTTTAACCTAGGGTTTTTTCCTTAGGGTTAATGTGTTATCTAGTACTCATTGGAGTCATTGGATATTGGTTAGAACATTGGAAAGGAGAATCACATTGGTGACCGAGATTGAACAAAGAAAACCTAAGGAGAAAAGCTTTTAAGCTTGTGAGAAAACAAGGTAATTACTTACCTTAAGGTGTTTTGTTGTTTAAGGGAATGAGATGTAGGTGTATGATGAGTTTAGTGTAGAGTTTATATTGGGAAGGTGTTATATTAAACCTAGGAGAAACAATGACTATACTTGTGAACTTGTGACTAAGGAGAAAGTGAGAAAAAGTGATAGTTTTAAGAATATAAGGTGAAGTACAAGAAGCATTTTATTTCAATGGGAGCCTTGTTGAGTGTATTCGCAGGTTGAAGGCAAATATATGTGGAAATTCAGTGTTTAAGATTATTGTCATTTAAGGGCCTAAGTGCCAAGCATTTTGAGTTTAAGCAATATATGATGATGTGGTGAAGTTTTAGTGTAGATTGTGTGTTAAGGTGTTGTGATGAGAATTGTGTGGGTATTGGTGTTTTGATGGAGAAAAACCATGTTTTAGGAGGTACTATATACTAGAGAACCCATGGCAAAAATTTAAAGGAGAGTTTAAGTGTTTAAGATATTCTAAGGGAATTTAATGACTAAGGAAGTACTAGGAATGTTCTATAGGTTGTCTTTATGAAAAGGGAGAAGTTAAGGTGTTTTTAATGACTTATAATGACTTAGGTATCACCATGGAAGATTTAGGAATCAAGAGAATGTATTTGAGTGTTTAGGACTTAGGTAAATGTTGGTGCACAAACTAGGAAGGAAATAATATGTTGATGATGGAAGTTTAAACTTGTTAAGGAACTTTAAGTAAATGCTTAAGAGAGTTTTAGATAGTGAAAGATGCTTGGGAGATGATGTATAGTGGTGAGGAAAACATTTGGCATAGTGGTTACATTAGGTATGAACCACCACCTAGAAACCTAGAGGAAAGCATTACAAGTGTGGCATTATTACAAGGGAAATGTATAATGATTAAGGTGAAACTTGGTGAATGATTTAATGTGTTTGGAGGATGCTCTAAGGTGGGTTTAAGAGTCTAAATGATGTTAGGACATATTGGATGGCTTGAGGAAAGGTTTAGAAAAGATTTGGCAAAGTTTGGCATGATTGTGGCGTCCGACCCAGGGGTCCGACCCAAATTTGGGTCGGACGGCCTCTGTTTAACGCCAGGAAAAGTTTCTGTAATGGTCCGACCCAGTTGGTTGGGTCGGACATGGGTCGGACGGGTAATTTCAAAGGGCAAATAAGTTTCTGGAATGGTCCGACCCAGAAGGTTGGGTCGGACGTGGGTCGGACATAAGAGATTTTAGAGGACGGAAAGTTTCTGGAATGGTCCGACCCAGTTGGTGGGTCGACATGGGGTTTTCGAGAAATGTAGGGTTTTCCAAACCGAAAGTACAGAATATAGTAGTACTAAGAGAAAAGTAGGGTGGGTCCAAACCAAAGACGGGGTCCGGTCGGACGGCCCTTAACACTTAAAAAAAAAATTTTTAAATTCTAAGAAGGGTACTAGGTAATAAGGTATACCTTAATGGTTCTAGGGTCTTTGGTGAAGGACGTTAAGGAATTAATTAAGATTGAGTATAAGCTTTAATGTTTAAAATATGTTTGGAAGCTAAGTGATAAAGACTTGAGAGGTTATTGAATGGGAGTCCTTAGGAACTAAGTGAGTTAAGTAAGGTGCAAATAACTAATAACCTAAAATGATGAATGTTTTAGGTTTGTGAATTGGGACCCCGAAGAAGGTTAAAAAACAACGATCGCGGTGAACGGTACAATCCTTCTGTGACTGCTTGCTAACGAGGTGTCCCTCGGCTTGTGTGCTATCTGTAGTTTACTTGCTATGACTTAAAAAGATAAAGCATGCAACCGGTTATATTTATTCTCGTTGTGTTGTGTTATCTTACACTAACCCGCGAGACTTGAGATGATTACTAACCAAGTTTAGTACTTACTGAGTTAAGAATAAGAGTTAAGTTGGTGGTTGTTGGTTAATGCCCGATAAGGCTTAGCTAGCACATGGTGTTTAAGGTGTCTACTAACTGGAACTTGAGTGAGGAAACCCGGGACCGATCTCCGGTCATGCATGCTAAGGAAAAAGGGGACGGTATCTGAATCAGATCCGCCCTCCGCTTAAGGACTTGTCTTCGGACTTGTAGCCTAGGGCCGGTTGCGGCTCAGCTACGCTGGACTCCCGTCCAGAGTAGGTGGCATTAAGATGGTGCGGTGGGATCACCTAAATCCCAGGTTTGAATTAAGCTACAACCAATCCCTATCCCTTCCAGGAAGGTTTGTATACTGAGATTAAGATTGAGATTAGATTGAGGTAAGGTAAGGAATTGAGATTAAGGAAATGAGACTAAGGAGGGGGTTACTAACCCACTTGATAAGGGAACGCTTGAGTCGTTCATTGTTTGTGAACTATATATGTTCAACTGTGGTTGTTGTTATTGCACTTCATATTATGCTTGTGTATGTAATCAATTTCCATGCTATCGACAATTAGTCGTCGTTAGCCCCGTTAGCTTGGGGGCCATGAGAGGGTGTACCAGCATTCGTGCTGACCCCCTCGGGGCTATTTTTACACTTGCAGGTAAGAGGCCCATGAGGACGCACTACGAGAGTAGGAGCGGTTAGACTTAGGGTGGGACATTTATTTTGAGTTCGGGTTGCGCCTGTGCACCGACTGTTTATATTAAACTGATGTAAGTTTGGGATTATTTTAAGATACTAGTACTCGGTTGGTTGCGATACAATGAACGTTGATGTTTAAGTGGATGAGTATTTTTGGATAAGTATTGTAAGCATTTAAGCCGGTATATTCTAACGATCAGACCGTGGCAAGGTCCAGGTGTTGTTTATTTCCGCTGCGACGTATTCGATTAAGTGTTCAGATTGCGATAACCACGATAGGCTTTGGATGGGGTGTTACATTCACAAGTATGCATATTAACTCCGATTCGTGCATTTATCTTATTTGGTGATCAATTAGCACACAACACACAAATCAGAGTAACCAAGATAGCATACGGGGCATGAGGAATCCATACCGTTCACCGTCGTACGTGTTTCCAAACGTTCCTCCGGTGTCACAATTCAAATCCTAGGATATACATACAATTGAATGATTAATCTAACTATTATTAACTTAATTCGATTACACTTACGTTTCCTAACTCATACTCTCTAAGTCTTTACATCCCTTACACTTGTATTTAATTTACTTACTTTTCATTACTCATCCATGGTTTACTTACATATATACATACATAGGTATAGGTGGGTATACACATATACATATATGTATACACTAGTCATAAGCTTACAGTTTTTTTTTGTTTGACCCGACCGACCCACCCTGGGTCGGACCCATGGGTCGGTCGGGTGCAGAGACTTCGATTACAGAAAATTCCAGTCCGACCGACCCAGCCAGGGTCGGTCCATTACAGAAGAAATCCAACTAACAATTTCCACTCGAACGACCCAGGCAGGGTCGGTCCCCTGGGTCGGTCGGATGCAGAACATTTCCGACCAAAAATTCCCACTCGACCGACCCAGCAGGGTCGGTCCTCTGGGTCGGTCGGATGCAGAAGCTTTCGAGGTTACAGATTTTTGGGTCGACCGACCCTGCTAGGGTCGGCCCTAGGGTCGGACCGGCCTAGTACCCAGTTTAATTGCTTATTTTGAACCCCAAACTCTACTCAATTCACACCCAATCTTTTCCTACACATTTCACAAGTTCCCTACATGCTTAGGCACCTTAAACACTCCTTTACTCAACTACTAACTCATTACTCTTTTCTATACCCAACTCACCACTTGTTTTTCTAAATTTCATTTCAGCACTCCCATTATTTCCTTCCTTAGTACATTTGCTACATTTGCTACAGTATATTTGACATTAACACCCCCATCTATAGCTCCTCTTCTAGTGTTATTTCTAGCACTCTAATGCCTTACAACTACATCAACTATCTCTCCTAATCCACCCTCCAACTATCTAAATCAAAATCTGTTACAACCTATATCATTCACCTAGTTTTCAATTCATTAATGGTTCTAACCCTAGGTAAATTTCGCCATAGTCTCCCTTATATTTTTACACTCTCACCACATGTTTTTAGTTCCCAATTCTACACTTATTTCACCTGTTTCAATAGACATCAATATACAAGCTTTCATACACAATTCCTAACCACTAAACACTACCATAAATTCCTGCACAACATCTCATTCCCAAGCTAGTTTGTAACAATTTTTAAATTGTTTCCAAGGGTTCAAAACGCTTACATTCTCTTAATATTACTCTACTACTCAATACCATTTTCATTACTAATTCAAACTTCTACAAATCTGTTACAACACATATATACAAGGCTACACAAAAGAGCATTCTTACCTTGTTTCTCCTCTAGATTTTCTTTCTCCTTCTTTCTTCTTCCTTCCTCTCTTTCTCCACCGGTTTAGCAAACACAAATTCTCTACTCTACATCCCATATACATACACATTTCAATACACTAAAACTAACCCTAACTATTATTAAGCTTTAAGTAGGTTTTAGGGTTTAGAATTCTCATTACCTTGTAAGGGTGTAAATGAAGCTTGGAGTGGCTCAAGAACAAGATTTCCAACTCCTTCAACAAGCCAAAATCGGCTAGGCACAAGAGGAGCAAGCAAGGGTTTAGTTTGCAAATTCGTTTTGCCCACAAGGGTTAGAAAAAGATGGAGTTTTGAGAATATTTTTACCTTAAAAGGACAAGGAGAAGAAGGTGGTTCTAATGGTGGTCTTGAAGCTCCAAAAGCTCCACACCCATGGAGATGAAAATGCTCCTTTTCGAATTTTGGAAGGATGGAAATGTAGCTCTTGATGAGAGGATTCCAATGGTATACTTTTTATAATTTTTGGGAGAGATTAAAGGGGGTTACAAGAGGAGAGAAGTGAGTATTTGTGTTTGGTTTCTCAAGCTCCCATGGCTGTCGCCTGTTTGGAGAAGAAGAGGGAAGAAAATTTAGAGAGTGAGGGTGGGGGCTTTACGTGAGAGGGAAATAGAGATAGGAGAGAGAGTGGTGAGTGAATAAAGTGAGGAGAGTGTTTTACTTTATTGCTTTTGTCTTTTATTAATAAGAGGAGAGTGTGAGGGAGTGTGAGGGGAGAGTCCCAATCGGACAACACACAGCCCTTATGGGTTTCTAAAATTCTCTTTACAATATTGGACACATAAGTTTGTGTTATTTATGTTTCTACCCCACAACTTCCCGTTTTTGACAGTTTTTACTAATTTCTCGTTTTATTGATTTATTGGTTCTAAAGCTTCACTAATATTTATTAATGATTATTTAGTTGACCAAAACTGTTACGAGTCTATTTGACCCGCTTAAAGACACGTTTTCCCGGTTACCTCGAAAACACGCTTTAAGGTTCGTTAGTGATTTTAATCCGTTTTAAGGATCCGTTTTCTTCGGGATTTGTTCCCTCATGATTATTTATACTTAATTAAGCTTCTAAATTATTCATTAGCCTAATTAATCACTATTTTTAATTACGGGGTATTTCAATCTACCCCCCTTAAGAAACTTTGCCCTCAAAGTTGCTCAAGGTTAATAGTTTAGGTAATTCTACTCATTAGGCAAACCAATTGCACTAATGTATCTTACTACACCTATGAGGTGTTTACTTCATTCCACATTGCAAACATACACAATTCAAGCATCATACACAATTCACATACACAGTCCAACATTTTCCATTCATACCATTCCACAATACACATAGCAATTCATAGTACTCATTACACAAACATCATCCATCATACATACACTACACATTACACATACATACATACGCATACCAAGTTCACTTGCACTACATGTGCCATACAAAACCTATTACAATACTTACACTCTAAGCAATGCTTACCCCGAAGCAATGCAAAAGCAAAAGGGCTCTACCCCCCTTAAAAGGGGTACGACCCGTACCGTATTGCTAAATGCTAGACTCTCTAGTCTATGAACAGCTGTGGGTACTTAGCCTTCATGGCATCTTCCAACTCCCATGTCGCTTCTTCGACATCATGGTTTGACCATAGGACCTTCACCATTCGTATAGACTTATGACGAGTGTCTCTGGTCTTCCTATCAAGGATTCTCACTGGGGTTTCAACATATCTCATTGTCGGTTCAATGGAGAGTCTCTCGGGCTCTAGCACATGAGAAGGATCAGCAATGTACTTCTTGAGTTGTGACACATGAAATACGTCATGGACACGTCCCAAGTCCTCAGGTAGTGCTAACCTGTAGGCTACGGATCCAACTCTTTCGGTGATAGCATACGGCCCTACAAACTTTGGGCTAAGCTTGCCCTTCTGGCCAAATCTGAAGACACCCTTCATAGGTGAAACGCGCAAGAACACTTGGTCGCCCATGGCGAACTCAAGGTCGCGTCGTCGCACATCCGCATAGGATTTCTGTCTATCTTGGGCTGCCTTCATATTAGCTCGGATCTGCTGAACTTCAGCTTGCACTTGCTCAAGATACTCCGGTCCTATGATGACCGCTTCGCTTGACTCATCCCAACACAAGGGTGTACGACAAGGTCTACCGTATAGGGCTTGGAAAGGCGACATCTTAATCGAGGCATGATAACTATTATTGTATGAAAATTCGATAAGATGAAGCTTGTCTAACCAACTCCCCTGAAAGTCTAAGGCACATGCCCGAAGCATGTCCTCTAGTGTCTGGATGGTCCTTTCTGTCTGACCGTCGGTCTGAGGATGGAAAGCGGTACTCAACTTCAATTCTGTACCCAACGCTTCCCATGTCGCGGTCAGATACTATAGTCTTAGGGACTCCGTGATGTCTGATAATCTCCTTGTCGAATAGCTCAGATAGCTTTACTACCTTCCAGGTGTCCTTCATCGGTATGAATCTGGCAACCTTGGTAAGGCGATCGACTACAACCCAGATCATGTTGAGTCCTCCCCTGGCAGGTGGGAGTCCTACAACAAAATCCATGGAGATATCATGAAATTTCCACTCCGGAACTGGCATCGATTGTACCATTCCGCCCGGTCTACGATGTTCAAATTTCACCTTTTGGCATGTCAAGCATCTCAATACGAATTCTGTCACATCCGATTTCATTCCAGACCACCAGAAGTACCTCTTCATGTCTTTGTACATTTTGGAGGCTCCCGGATGGACTGACAATGTGGAATTATGTGACTCTCGCAGGATGCGATCCCTTAGCATTGCTCATTGCTTGGACGCCATAGCCTGCCATTCAACCGAATCAAACCATCTTCATGTAGCTTGAAGTCATACTTCTTCTTCTCAAATGTACCATTTTCAATCTTTTGTCTGATTTCGGTTAGGTAAGGGTCGCTCAACTGAGCGTCTCGCACCTCGTCAACCAAGCTAGAAGAAGCGAGTAGCGAATGGAGCGAGTGTGCTCGACGGCTCGGGGCGTCGGCTACAACATTTGCCTTCCCTTCCTTATACTGCAAGTTGATGTCATAATCTGAAAGAAATTCCATCCATCTTCTCTGTCTCAAATTCAGTTCTTTCTGCGTGAATACATACTGTAAGCTCTTATGGTCGGAGTAGATGGTGATGCTTACCCCAAAGAGATAGTGTCGCCATATCTTCAAGGCGAAGACAATGGCTCCTAACTCTAAGTCGTGAGTCGGGTAATTCTCCTCATGCTTTTTCAGCTGGCGGGAGGCATAAGCCACAACCTTGCCATGCTGTATGAGTACGCATCCCATTCCCTTGCCAGATGCATCACAGTATACCTCAAATCCCTCTGTGCCCTCTGGAAGAGTAAGGACGGGCGCCGAGGTCAATGAGTCTTTTAGTTTCTGAAATGATAACTCGCACTCGTCTGTCCATACAAATGGTGCATCTTTCTTCATCAATGTAGTCATGGGCTTAGCGACTTTCGAGAAGTCCTTTACAAATCTCCGGTAGTAACCGGCTAGACCAAGAAAGCTCCGAATGTCAGTAACAGTCTTAGGTCTAGGCCATGATCGTACAACTTCTATCTTTGAAGGGTCAACCGAGATACCTGCGCTCGAGATGACATGTCCAAGGAATGATACCTGATCAAGCCAGAACTCGCATTTGGAGAACTTCGCATACAGCTGGTTCTCGCGCAGTGTCTCAAGCACTTTCCTCAAATGGATTTCATGTTCCTCTGCTGATTTGGAGTATACAAGTATGTCGTCGATGAAGACAACCACTGAAATGTCCAACTGTTCACTGAATAGACGATTCATGAGGTCCATGAATTTAGCTGGTGCATTTGACAAACCGAATGGCATCACTGTGAATTCGTAGTGGCCATATCTGTTACGGAATGCCGTTTTGTCAATGTCTTGTTTTTTGATTGCAATCTGATGATACCCAGAACGGAGGTCAATCTTGGAGAAGACTGATGCTCCTTTCAGCTGATCGAATAGGTCGTCGATGCGTGGTAATGGGTATTTATTTTTGACTGTGACCGCATTCAACTCGCGGTAGTCAATGCAAAGTCGGAGACTACCGTCCTTCTTCTTCACAAAGAGAACCGGTGCTCCCCAGGGTGATACGCTCGGGCGTATAAACCCTTTGTCGAGAAGATCGCGCAACTGCTCTTTCAACTCTGTCATTTCCGCAGGTGCCATACGGTACGGTGCCCTGGCAATGGGACCGGTACCTGGCAATAGATCAATTTCAAATTCTACTGCTCTCGGTGGTGGCATGCCGGGTAGCTCCTTAGGGAATATGTCGGGAAATTCGGATACAACCGTACATCATCTCTGAACTCTAGATCTCTCTCCAGGTCTTGCACATAACACAGATATACTTCTTGGCCCTTTCTGAGCTCCCGGTACATAGCCATAGCAGATATAAGTGTGGTCGAAGGCTCTCTCGGTCTCTGGCGGTAAGATACAGTAACCCCAGAAGGACTCTTGAGCAGCAATCGATGCTCGGCGCAGAGGATTCTACCCTTGTGCCGCTCCAACCAATTCATTCCAATGATTAAGTCGAATCCCAATCCATTGAATTCGATGAAGGAAATGGGAAACGCTTCGTTTTTGATTTCGATGGTGGCTGATTGATAATATTTGGTGCACTTTACTCGCTCCTTCGATGGGAGAGTAACCATGAAATTCGGTAGCTCATCCGCATCTAGCTTCAACCTCTTCACAAAGGATGGTGATACGAAAGTGTGAGAGGCGCCGGAGTCGAATAACACATTGGCATCAATGCCATTCACTGGGAATGTTCCCGTTAAGATGGTGCCGCTTCTGCCGGCTTGTGCTTCGGTGAGGATACTCAGGTTACCTCGGTACCGAGTCCACAACCTATTGGATTCACAATTGGATAAGTATTGATGGTGGACTCAAGTGGAATTAAATCAACACTGCTCTTTATTGATAAACCAACCATCATACAAACCGTGTCTCTAATACACGTTACTAGTAGATTACATGATACTTTAAAGTTAATACTTTCTAAAGGTAAGGTTCAGGCGTCCTGGTTTCATGTGTGTGGCATTGATTATTGCCGGCGGTGCCGTATTCAACTTGATCTTGGTGATCCCGTGATACAGCATCCTAGAGTTTCCACCCATGATTAGGACATCTCCTGATCTCAATACCAGTTTTTGTGCGTGGTCCACACGCTTCTGCTCGCTATACAAAAATACGGCGTCGTCACCAATGGACCAAGACACTACGGGCACTCCTTGTTCAAGAGATTCCGCTGTCTCGTCCTTGTCTTGGTGTAACCCAAGTCGTCCTTCTTTCTCATAAAAGTTGACAATACAAAGGTCTGCTTCAAGTGCGGGGATCGGATCATGTTCACATTGTTGTGCAAGTTCTACTGCTTGTGTGACAGTGTCTGAAACTCTGGAGGTATTGTCGGTGGCGTTGCTCCATCTTGTGTTCGTATCTCCTGGTATGTCTTGGTATAAGGATTCCAATCCTTTCCCAAGCACATCATCTTCAGCTTCATCTTCGCTCCACCAGGGAATTCGGGTGTATAAAATCCGTCTTGACCCGTTCCTAGTTCGTTGCATCGTCGGATGATTGAGATTTGCGCTTCGGGTGTCAGGTATCCCCTTAATAAGATCATACCTGGTCGGATGACCTGACACTGTTCATTGGTGTAGTAGTGGTTGGTGATGTCGGTCTCTTCTTGATTCAGGTTTACCGGTATCGGATAACAGATACTAAAGCTCCTATGGTTATAAATTTCATCTACGGTGAGTACTAGTTCCAACTACTTCATTTCATGCTTAATACACACTTCATTTTATTTACTCATGCATTCATTCAAACGGTTACTCTACTACTTAGTCATGCTACTTCAAGGATTAAAGGTTTAGATTATTACAACCTGGGCCGGATTTAGAACCGGACCCATCACGGTCAACCACATGAAGGACAGGCTGCCTCTGAGGTGCACCCCGCGGAGGTCCCCGGGATCCCAGTCCCTGTGGTGCTGCTGGGTCAGTGCCATCACCAGATGCACCTCCTTGCCTTCCCTTGCCTGTAGCTTTGGTAGTTCCCCTTTGGCTTCCCATTCTCTGGGCACTTGTTAGCTGTATGTCCTAGCTTCTGGCAATTGTAGCATTTGATCTCTCTCCCATAGCAATCTTTGCCGGGATGGTCCTGATTGCACTTTCTGCACACATAGGCGTGACCATCGGAGAAGGTTTGGTGACACCGAGCTAGAACCTGAGGTTAGAGGGTTAGCACATGTGTGCGTGGATATACTAGATATAGTACTTACACGAATACGAATGGGATTAGAGAGTTTACCCTTAGGTGGGTGTGATCTCAGTGGCTTTGCTGCCACCGGTGCAGAATAACCAAGCTGAAGAAGCTCAACTGGTTTGCCCTGCTCAGTATGGGCACTGCTCTCACTTGGGGATTTCTTTTAGGATTGCTGAAAGAAATTCCCCTTCTTCTTTTTCCAACTCTTCCCCTGGTTCTGCTCCTCGCCATTGGTGTTGTTGTTGTTGGCCTTGCCGCTTTAGCGCAGTTTCTTTATCCCTTAGTTGGCAAGTATTTCAAGCGAAGAGGCCGCGTGATACACTCCTGAAATCTCAGGTATTAGCCGGGATTCTCATTTAAGAAGGTAAGGAAGAGATTCAAGGAATTCAAGGAATTAGGAATGAAATGATACTAAGGGTTAACCGATATTACCTGAAGAGAGGTAAATCGAGTGTAGCCATACCGTTACGAAGGCGATGGCTCAGACCCCATAGAAGAGATTTGAAAAATCAAGGGGGTTGTTGTTGTACTAGCGTGGGTAAGGGTAGGTGTAGTGAAGACGGAGAATAGAAGTGAAGGTTCTGTAGTACTCATCCACAGACATCTTGTCTGTCATCTTCAAGGCGTACAGCTCTAGCCTTTTCTTAGTCTTTACATGCTCTGGATAGTACTTGGATCGGAGGAGAGATGTGAAAGACTCCCAATCGAATGTGGGGTCACTGACGTGCTCATGCTTGATTAGCTTCCACCAATCCATAGCAGCATCCTTCAGATAATAAGCAACAACTCTGACTCGAACTCCAGCAGGAGCTTCGAGGGTTTCGAACGCCGTCTCCATCTCGGAGATGTAGGCTTCAAGCTTAGCCGGATCACTCTCGCCCCTAAAGCAGGGAGGGCGGAGTTCCGCTACAGCTTTTACCCAGTTCGCTTCTCTGGGTGGCGGGGGAGGGATTGGTCCCGCTTGGTTCTGTTGGTTTTGCTGGTTTTGTTGCATGGCTTGGATTACTTGTGGTAGCATCTGCGCTACCGTGGTGGCGACGATCTCAACTATCGTCTGCGCGCCGGGTCCGTCATTACCCCCTCCTCTAGGGCGACCTGGACCTCTTCCTGACATCTGAACATTTAACAGTTACATTAGGGTCCGCAAGATATGACTCAAAGGTCTTGGAATTTAAGCAAGGTATCGTTCCTAAGAACGTCAAGGGTATCCGTTGTTAACAACGGTAGTTCCTAGTTAGGTTTCTAAGTATCCGTCTTAAGACGGTTGAAATCCTAACTCGGTAATCCCCTAGCTCGGTACTATGGACATCAGAGCGTAACTACGCTCTGATACCACTTTTTGTAACACCCCAACCGCTAATCCTATGCTTACCATCCAATCATCCCATAATCCAGAGTTACTCGCAGCGGAAACTACTTACTACGGTGGGTGATACAACGCCGCTAACCGCCCATACGGCTAGCTAGGCTTACCTTACTTACAGTCACGGTCTGATGATCATAGTAACCGAGCTACTATATTACTTACCAAAATACCATACACCAAATACTTACATCAATGGATCACCGAGTATTTAAATGTATTCAATTACATCCCAAATCAAACTCCCAAAAGAATGAGTTTCTATGGCTGCTCATCTATACCAATTCATCATCCTCCCTATACCCAAAAAGGTGTACCCATGGTACACCGGCTAATCAAAAGCTACAGCCATGTACTACTCAGTACACCATCATAATTCATTGTTTACAATCCAAAAGAAGATAAAGAAATTAAACTAAGTCTCACACTCTTCATCCTTCGCGAGTACCTGCGTGTAGTAAAAATGGTGCCCCAAGGGGCTCAGCAAACGCTGCGTATAAACTCCGCATATACCGCGTGCTAGCTAGGGCACGCCGACTATTTGACGTCCACTAAACATGCTGTTCATTATTTACACATACATGCTTTACATACATCATACAATCATGCTCAATACATTACACATTCCAAGGTAACAATACAATAACACGCATCTTACTTACCTTCACAGGGTTAGCCAAATTATGCATCCGGGTTAATCGGAATGCTTTTACTCTTTTACTCATTACTTACTTTTTCTTAATTACACTTACTTACTTACATTCACTTTACTTACTCATTCTTACTTACTTACTCATACTCAAGTTAAGTCGTCGGGACCTCCGGCCCTGGGGACTACGCCGTCCCACCTCCGGGATTTACTTGACTCACCAATCCGGGATGCTACCCACTTAAGGGATTTGGGCCGCGGACCAGTTTAAGATTCAGGAATTGGAGCCAACCTCTTGTGACTCCGCATCCTCACGCGTGGCCGAAACTATATCGGACTTCTACTCATTCCAATTTAATTACCAATTTAAGTTAGGATGGTTAGCTTGTTAGGAATAAGTTAGAAGCCAATTCACCCAAATAATCGGTCACGATGCAATACATCATACATACACACATTCATTATCATCCATACATTTCATGAATTATACAAACTAAGATTTAAGAAAATATTCACAACATACAACACTACATATTCACAAGTATGCATATTAACTCCGATTCGTGCATTTATCTTATTTGGTGATCAATTAGCACACAACACACAAATCAGAGTAACCAAGATAGCATACGGGGCATGAGGAATCCATACCGTTCACCGTCGTACGTGTTTCCAAACGTTCCTCCGGTGTCACAATTCAAATCCTAGGATATACATACAATTGAATGATTAATCTAACTATTATTAACTTAATTCGATTACATTTACGTTTCCTAACTCATACTCTCTAAGTCTTTACATCCCTTACACTTGTATTTAATTTACTTACTTTTCATTACTCATCCATGGTTTACTTACATTATACACACATAGGTATAGGTGGGTATACACATATACATATATGTATACACTAGTCATAAGCTTACAGTTTTTTTTGTTTGACCCGACCGACCCACCCTGGGTCGGACCCATGGGTCGGTCGGGTGCAGAGACTTCGATTACAGAAAATTCCAGTCCGACCGACCCAGCCAGGGTCGGTCCATTACAGAAGAAATCCAACTAACAATTTCCACTCGACCGACCCAGGCAGGGTCGGTCCCTGGGTCGGTCGGATGCAGAAACATTTCCGACCAAAAATTCCCACTCGACCGACCAAGGCAGGGTCGGTCCTCTGGGTCGGTCGGATGCAGAAGCTTCTGAGGTTACAGATTTTCGGGTTGACCGACCCTGCTAGGGTCGGCCCTAGGGTCGGTCCGGCCCAGTACCCAGTTTAATTGCTTATTTTGAACCCCAAACTCTACTCAATTCACACCCAATCTTTTCCTACACATTTTCACAAGTTCCCTACATGCTTAGGCACCTTAAAACACTCCTTTACTCAACTACTAACTCATTACTCTTTTCTATATCCCAACTCACCACTTGTTTTCTAAATTTCATTTCAGCACTCCCATTATTTCCTTCCTTAGTTACATTCGCTACAGATTTTGACATTAACACTCCCCATCTATAGCTCCCTCTTCTAGTGTTATTTCTAGCACCTCTAATGCCTTACAACTACATCAACTATCTCTCCTAATCCACCCTCCAACTATCTAAATCAAAATCTGTTACAACCTATATCATTCACCTAGTTTTCAATTCATTAAGTGTTCTAACCCTAGATAAATTTCGCCATAGTCTCCCTTATATTTTTACACTCTCACCACATGTTTTTAGTTCCCAATTCAACACTTATTTCACCTGTTTCAATAGACATCAATATACAAGCTTTCATACATAATTCCTAACCACTAAACACTACCATAATTCCTGCAAAACATCTCAGCCCAAGCTAGTTTGTACAAATTTTTAAATGGTTCCAAGGGGGCAAAACGCTTACATTCGCGATATAGGACTCGACGACGCAACACCATCAGGACGAAAGGCAAACTCTACAAATCTGTTACAACACATATATACAAGGCTACACAAAAGAGCTTCTTACCTTGTTTCTCCTCTAGATTTTCTTTCTCCTTCTTTCTCTTCCTCTCTTTCTCCACCGGTTTAGCAAACACAAATTCTCTACTCTACATCCCATATACATACACATTTCAATACACTAAAAACAAACCCTAACTATTATTAAGCTTTAAGTAGGTTTTAGGGTTTAGAATTCTCATTACCTTGAAAGGGTGTAAATGAAGCTTGGAGTGGCTCAAGAACAAGATTTCCAACTCCTTCAACAAGCCAAAATCGGCTAGGCACAAGAGGAGCAAGCAAGGGTTTAGTTTGCAAATTCGTTTTGCCCACAAGGGTTATAAAAAGATGGAGTTTTGTGAATATTTTTACCTTAAAAGGACAAGGAGAAGAAGGTGGTTCTAATGGTGGTCTTGAAGCTCCAAAAGCTCCACACCCATGGAGATGAAAATGCTCCTTTACGAATTTTGGAAGGATGGAAATGTAGTTCTTGATGAGAGGATTCCAATGGTATACTTTTTATAATTTTTGGGAGAGATTAAAGGGGGTTACAAGAGGAGAGAAGTGAGTATTTTGTGTTGGTTTCTCAAGCTCCCATGGCTGTCCTGTTTGGAGAAGTAGAGGAAGAAAATTCAGAGAGTGAGGGTGGGGGCTTTACGAGAGAGGGAAATAGAGATAGAGAGAGAGAGTGATGAGTGAATAAAGTGAGGAGAGTGTTTTACTTTATTGTTTTTGTCTTTTATTAATAAGAGGAGAGTGTGAGGGAGTGTGAGGGGAGAGTCCCAATCGGACAACACACAGCCCTTATGGGTTTCTAAAATTCTATTTACAATATTGGACACATAAGTTTGTGTTATTTATGTTTCTACCCCACAACTTCCCGTTTTTGACAGTTTTTACTAATTTCTCGTTTTATTGATTTTATTGGTTCTAAAACTTCACTAATATTTATTAATGATTATTTAGTTGACCAAAACTGTTACGAGTCTATTTGACCCGCTTAAAGACACGTTTTCCCGGTTACCTCGAAAAACGCGCTTTAAGGTTCGTTAGTGATTTTAATCCGTTTTAAGGATCCGTTTTCTTCGGGATTTGTTCCCTCATGATTATTTATACTTAATTAAGCTTCTAAATTATTCATTAGCCTAATTAATCACTATTTTTAATTACGGGGTATTTCAATTATCATGCCCAAATGCATTGTTTTCCTCATTCAACCATCTCACATACATCAAGTCTTTTCTCATCATATTTTCTCATACAAATCAACTCATTGATAATAACTTAATATAGTGCAATAATCTTAAATTGCATAGCACTAAGGCTCTTAAATGACATGGCTCTTAGGCCCTTAAATGACATGGCTCTTAGGCCCTTAAACGACATGAATTTAAACACTGAATTCCCCACATATAAAAGCTTTCAACCTGCAAATACACCCATCAATCTCATAGTAGTTATAATGCTCTTAAAATCCACCTTAAACCTATATTACTAACTCATTCCCATTGGCTCCTTAGTCACAAGTTCATAAGCTTGTTTAAACTCTTTTTCCTAGGTTAAATAACCCATTATATAATGTAAGCTTTAAGCTACATTAGTACTTATCTAAATACCATCCCTTAAAACTTAAACCACCATTAGGTAAGCAATTTACCTTGTTTTTCTCAAGTTTCTCTCAAGTTCCTCCTTAGGCTCCTTCCCTTGGAAATCTCGGCCACCATTTACATTTCCCTTGCCAATGTTCTAATCAATATACATTGGCTCTCATGAGTGCTAAATAACACACTATCCTTAAGGAGTAAACCCTAGGTTAAAAATGTGTTCTAAGGTATAAAAGTGGTTGATTACCTTTGGAGTCTCAAAGTAGACTTGGGCATGAATCAAGAGGGACCTCCACTAGTCCTTGGTGAATGAAAATAAGCTAGTTCAAGATGAAAAACAAAGCCCCCATGAGAAGAGATTTTCGGCAATGGAAGAAGTGGTGGAAACATGGTTTTTCTTACATTTTCCTTACCTTGAAAGGATGGAGAAGCTAAAGAGCTCTTCAAACTTGATTCTCCTCTATCAATGGAGTTTTCTCATGGCACCGAAATGGAGCCTTGAATGATTTGAAAAGATAGAAAGGGGGGCCTTGACTTAACTAAGACAAATATACAATTTGTTTTGGATTTGGAGCTTGGAGTTGCATTTGGCAAGTGAATGAAGGTGAGGAGCCATGGATGGAGCTTCACGTTTTCCTTGGAAGAGAAGAGGAAGAAGAAACCGGTGGAAAGAAGAGAATAAAGAGAGAGAAGAGGAAAAGTAGCTTATAAGGAGATATTTGTTTTATAAAGCAAATAGTAACTTTACTTATTTCCCTCTTCTTTTCTTAAGTTGGATGACTCATGTGGTGACTCACCACTCTCAAAAATTGCCCCCCTTGTTAAAAAAGGGCATTTTTGGCCTTTGTTGACCAATTAACTAAAGTAAGTTGATTAAAGACTAAACTAGGCACTATTTGGCACTATTCACAAATTAGAGCACAAATTTGTGAAAATTTTGGTTTCCCATTGATTTAGACTTCCTAATGTGATACTAATTAGTACAAATGTTGATTAAGATATAATCATAGGCATTTAGCCACTCAAAACCCATTTCTAAGACAATTTCTCAAAAAGGTGCTTGAAGGAGTCTTAAAGCACATTTTATGTTTAAGCTTGTTTTTGAGCTTGGTTTTCTCTTCTAATTGGTTTAAAATGACCATTAGGATATTACTAAGGTCTTAGCATGATGTTTGGGTACTCACCCAAGTCTCTCCAAGCTTAGAGCACATTTTTGCCTTAATTGCCCTTAAGGCATTTCCTTGGTTTAAATTGTCTACCAATCTTTATGAGGCATATTTTATCCTTACTACATCATAATTTGATGTTTACTTAGCATACTTAGGTTTGGGGTATTTCAATCTACCCCCTTAAAAGAACTTTGTCCCCAAAGTTCCCATGCATCTTATCTTATTAGAATACATGTCTTACCTCATTCCATAGATCATATAGATCATACTTATGTATACTTAAACTCATTGAATCATTAGATCCACCATATGCTTATAGTTAAATATCACACAACACGCTTGAGCATGTATAGCACTCAAAATTCCCTTTGTTCCTTTTGATGATTAAAACATTCACATAATTTCCAACGTATTCTCCCATGTCACCGGTCCGTAGACAATGGCTCATTCATCCTCATCACCATGGGCCATAATACAAAACAACTCTGCTCTCCCCATGTCACCAGTCCGAAGACAAAGGCTCGTGCGTCCTCGACTTCATGGGCGAGACTCAGTGAAAAGGTAATCCTTTTTACGAGGTCATGTGAGGAATAATTCCTCTAAATAAAAATACAATCAAATCCAATTTCTTTTTATCCTAAAGTCTCTATCCATAGCGTGATTTAATTGTGACCACTGGTAGGGAGTTTCAGGAATCATCCAACCCTGATGTGATCAGCATCAGTGTTGAACTATCCTTCCACCCCAATTTGTGTTCGGTTTCTCTTGATCCCTAGAAAATCAAGTTCCACCTCCCACGTCATTTTCAAACATCAAATAATTCACTCATGTCCAATTTTCTATCTTTTTAGTTCTTCTAATCATAATCAATACATCTCAAAGGTGTGGACTCAGTCCATCAAACATTCCCAATTCATCTCTTAATACTCACCTCAGGGCATAAATTCCTACTAAGTTCTATAACAGTCTCATACCAACTCTCACCATCTTATACCTCATAGGATTACAATTTCCTTCCTCATACTCATATCAAATAATATCTCATAGTGTTATATTCTTATCTCACATGTAGTTTCATACCGACCCATATCTCATATATTCCATATTCCTTAAGTCTCCTTAATCCTCTTCCTTAATTCTCTTAACTTGTACTCACACCGGAGTTAACAAGATAGGTACTTAATATGTATGGTATTCACATCTTCTGTGCACAATAACCATATTTATCTCAAAATGTTTATGTAAAACATATTCTCAAATTATTTTGTGCTATGCGCACCGTAGTTTATGTACTAAGTACATAAGCATACGCTAAGCGGTTTTCGCTCTACCCCCCTTAAAATGGATTACGCCCACGTAATCAACATTATATCATCCTTGAACATAAGTTGAAGATGTCTAATTCTTACCAAGCATTCTAGCTTCCATGTCATCTATCTCACTTATAATTCAATTAGAGGGTCATAACTATGCTAATGACTTAGTCTCTGCATCGAGGGTTCTTAACGGTACTTATACCATATTCTTAACTTAGTTTGGTCTAATCTCAAAGGTAGTGGTCTGCTAGCTTCAGCTGCGCGACTCTGATAACCTTAGGCTTAGTTGCCTTTCTCATCCTTTTATAGTATTGTATATTCTGCTCCTGCATGCTTATATTTGTGTACCAAGGGTCTTTCAATGGACACGTGTTATCTTTATATATACACGGCCTTAATGAGTTGTAACTCGTCTATCCATTCTCCTTAAAGATCTTATGTTCATACTCTTAGTGTTTTCTCGAATATGTAAATTGTTCTTTCCATCTGACCTTTGGTCTGAGGATGATTCTAATCTGAAATTACTGTTTAGTGCTTATTGCTCTTACAGTTTAATCTCTTACATCTTAAGACATGTCCAATGTCTGTACTTAACAATCCGTGCTCTTCGCACTTCATGGTCCTTAACTATTTGTTCTCTGATTCCTTTGTGTTGTTGGTTCAACTGAATTCTTCTCTTCGACTGTTTGCGGTAGTAGCTGCTCTTGTCTGATCTTGCGTCGTTGTCCGTGGTACGGAGTCGACTACTTCCCGTGTTCCTTACGCCACTCGTCTACATGCATGAGGTACCTTACTGGTACATTACTACTTACCCAACTAACTCATAAATGAGCATGTTAGGCCTGCAAGCCCCTGTGGGGTGCAGTCGTCCCACGTCTCGTTTTAGTAAACTCATAGTGTTCGTCACACGTTTAGCTATTGCTAATTATGAAGTATTCTGTTGTCGATCTCCTTTTCATCGTTCCATGATAACATTTATTGTTCTTCTTGAACTTAATCAAGGGAAATTTATTTACTGTGCTCTTAAGTATGGTATGCTCTAGTTCTTTCTGTATCCCGTACTGATTCGGTCTCTTAGTAATTGAGGTCTCTTTCCATAGAGCCTCTTATCTTCTTTCTCATTTTTGTTCTACTAGGAATGCACTTCCAGTTCCTTAAGGAATGGGTAGTGTGCTTCCTGTGAAATCTTACCTAACCAGGTCCAGACTACTGGCATCAATGCACAGTTCGTCTACCATCTTATTTCCTTACTTATATCGGTCTTAGCTTATAAATTTAATTGCCTCAGTGTCAATATTTGACGGTTTATACATAATGGTCGCTTTACCGCGCACCATGACTTAATCCCCTTATATAAATATTGTACTCACGACCACTACTACAGTGGTAGCTGGCCTTTACCATGTTGCCCATTGATGGCGCAACTACTTACTCATTTACTCTAACATCTTATCTTATATTCAATCCCTTCTTGGTGTAAACACACTGTGAGTTCTCTAATTTTGGTGTTTGGCGGTTGTCATACCGTGCTGTAAAATGGTTATCTCTTAATACGAAGGTGTTCTGCTTCAATCTCAGGTTCATAAGTAGGCTAAATTTTTTTTTCTCACATTCTTTTATCCTTTATGTTGTTATCTACCATGTAATTTTACCGGTTACTGAAGAAGTCATCCGTTTACTCGAAAGCTCTTCTGAGCGTTGGTCACTTGACGTGCCATTCTGTGCACTCACCATGTTTATCTCTGATGATTACTGATTCTTAAATCCTGGGTGTTGGATATGAGGTCTGTCTCTGCAGCCTTCCTTATTACTCAAGTGTATCTGGTATGTTCTAAGGTAATCTAAAGGTTTATGGTTTCCATTTTCTAACGAAAGTGTATTACATCTCTAATAAGTGAAAGCCCTTTTTGAGGGGTTTATTCCCACTCTAGGCCTCACAACAAGGAGAGGTATCCCCACCCTAAAGGCATGGTTCGCTCTCCGCCCCTGTCCTTAGCATTATCTCAATATTCTCATTGGTACCCTTTCTTGGTAATATTTTCCCCAATCTAAGTTATAGGTTTGTAACCGTTCACATCTACACATTGTAGTTCCTTCTTGGCTTGAATCAGCTCTTTTACAACTTACTGCGCCTCGGGCTCTGATGTGGTTAACATCCTTGGCTCGTAGGCTCTTAGTGCTTAATGTCATTGGGTGAAGCCGGTGCTCGGTTCACTCCCTGCCCTCTTACTCATCTGTGGGTTATCCTCATAAGATTCTGGTTCTTAGACGCTATCCACCGTTAGATTACATTTTAAATGTAGTATCGGATTCCATGGTAAGTTGCTGCATCCTGCTTCCTGATATGGAAGTTTATTCAGGTGATCTGAGGTTATTTAGTGTCCTTGAAAATACTGTCATTTTACTAGACTTATGTCTTTTAGCAATCAACGTTAGGTTTGTATTAGGCGTTTGCCTTACGGTGTCCAGGTTGGATATCATCCTGTCATCTTATACTTCCATCTCAACGCTTCGTTCAACTTCCGTTGACTACGCCACCCGTTGATGATCAATTATAATTGGGTGTTAATGAGTTAGACAAACAGTATTAACTGTCATTCATCAGTTTGTTTGGCTCGACTATGCCCGCTCTGTGGGGGTAGTCCTCTGAGCTTTCCTTTTCCAGGGTTGTACGTCCTTAATCCTTAGTAGGTTATAGCTTACGTTCATTTCTTTTATCCTTGTTTTCTGGGTTTTCCAACATCTTCATTGGAGAATGCTTATTACTGGTATTCTCAGTGATCAATCTGGGAGTCTTATCCCATCCTTGTTGAAAGTTTTTTTTTTTGTCGACGGTCTCCATTATATTCCGTAATGCATTCCTTGTACGTTATCACTTGCGTAGTGTTTTGCTCGCATTACTGAGCGATCTCTTATGTTCTTCCCTTTGAGATCCGGGTTTAGTGTTCTTACCGTGTTGTCGGTTATTGTTGTTGTAGTAGGTTGTACTGTTGCTAAAATTTGTATTGTTTAGTATTTCGTCCAAGCTCAGCTCCCTGCTGACTGGCGTGTCGACTCATCTCATCACGGTCAGGCCGTCAGGCCCTTCCAAGGTCTCATTTTCCCGTTCTTATAGATTTACAATCCGGTATTAGTGCGTACTACAACCGTAGCGTTCTATTACCTCGCCATGATGGCTTTTCGTGTAGCTTAACCGTGGTAGCACTTGCTATGGCAAGTGCGCCATGCAAGATGAGCTACTGGTACCGTGTGTGTCGGTAGTGGTACGTCCACCTAGTTTCCATATCTTTGGTAGTCCTCGGGACTCCTCCGACGTTCTTCCGTTTTGGTTAACTAGCCATCCGGCAGTTTCCTGTTGTTTTGACCGTACTGTCACTTATCTGGGCGTTCCTCTTTTTGAGGGAACCCCTTATTATTTTCTTATGTCTTAGTCCTCGCTCCTGTCTCCACACACTTTGTTGTGGTTACTAAGTAATGATTCTCCTTTAGACACTACATCGTAGTCCTATTTCGGTATATGATTGTATGTTTTTCTACCGCGTCCGCGTTATGTCGGCCAGGTCTGCAACCTTCTTCATTGTATGGGGTTTGGAGTTCCCGTTCTTAACTGGACTTTCCAGTAATCTTATCCCTTAAGATTTACACTATCCCACTGTCATGCTCACTCGGACCACTGTCCGGTACTCAAGTCACTTATCTTTTCTTACCCATTGCACCTTTAGTGCTTTTCTTATCATTGGTATGGCGGGTTATTTCGACTGCGTAGCATGTCGACCCATGTTGCCGGTAATTACCGTTCCTTTATTGATAGAATTCCATAGGTAGCGCCTGTTTCTCTGTTGCGCTCCATTAAAAACCTCCAAGTTCTCCGTAACTGTTGTGCAACAAGATGTTTCTCGTATTGCTTACTGTTAACTAACTGCCAGATCGGGTTTCCCCGAGTAAGAGAAGGCTTTTTTCTCTCTGGCGTTTGTTCCATATATTCAGGGTTAGGGATGTGGAGGGCGGGTCTAGGTACTATGGATATCCGGTAAACACCGGGAAGTCCTAGCTAACGCACCTCTCACTCTATCACTTAACCCTTGACCCATAACTCAAACTCAACCTCAGTATTACCTAAGTTCAGTATTTCTTGTCTTTAGAGCGTAACTACGCTCTGATACCACTTTTTGTAATACCCCATCTCGATCCAATCGTGGTTATCACAAACTTAACACCATATATACAAACTCTGCAGCGGATTCAAATACATTCCAGGACCTTGCCACGGTCTGACTACAGAATATACCGAACATTAGTACATACCAATCTTAACCAAATATATATCCTTCTTACAATCCCCTCACATCCTATACATCTTACTAACTCAAAATGCCATACGAGTGTACATGCACAACTCGTAGGACACACTTAACCCGTAACGCTTGTACCCCATCTTACTCTCGTGACGGCTGCCTCCTGACGTTCACCTGTGTAGTAAAAACAGCCCCCAAAGGGGGTCAGCATGAATGATGGTACGATCCTCTCATGGCCCCCAAGCTAACGTGGCTACGACGACTAATTGTCGATAGCATGGAGGTTGATTAAATGCACAACATAATAGAAAATGCGGAAAACAACAATCCAAATATGAACAATCAAAGTTCAAACATAATGAACGACTTAAATGCGTTCCCTTTAATTAGAGAGTTAATTATTTAACTCCTTAAGTTATGTTTCCTCTAAATCTTAGTCCATCCTTATGTTAGCACAATCTTAGTCTTATCTTAGTCTTAGAAACAACCAACCTTTGAAAAGGAATGGATGTAGCTTATCTTAGTCTTATAATACAAACCATCCTTTTAATAGGAATGGTTGCAACTTATCTCAACCTTACCTTATATATGTCAACCATCCTCTCATTGGGAACAGGTTAGCTCTTAGTTCGTTGTTTGTCTTTGTAGGGCTTGGTTAACCCTAGCTAGCAGCAGGACACTTACCAGCAATAAACAACATTCTTAAATTGTTGGGGATGTAGGCTAGATCCCCCCACGCCATCTTAAAGCCACCTACCTTGGACTGGATGTCCAATGTAGCTGAGCCGGCCAACCGACCCTAGGCTACTAGTCCGAAGACTAGTCCTTAAGCGGAAGCCGGACCTGCTATAGATACCGACCTCCTTTCCTTAGCATGCATGACCGGAGTCAGTCCCAGGTTCCTCACTCCCCCCTTAAGTTCCAGTTAGTAGTAGTCTCAAGACCATGTTTGTTGGTTAACCTCTTTCGGTTTATAACAAACTAATATTAGGGAGCGTTCCTTAGTCTCACTAAATTCCTTACTAAACGTTGGTAAGTAAGTTCTCACGGTAAGTTGTGTTAGTTTTCAAACATCACACAACAATACATTAAACATAATGTTCCGGTTGTATGCTTTATCTTGTTTAGTGAGCACACAAAAACAAATAGCACACAAGCCGAGGGACACCTCGTTAGCAAGCAGGTCACAAGAAGACTGTACCGTCACCGTTGTCGTCGGTTTTGCTTACTCTCTTCCGGAGTCCGAATACTCAAGCCCTAAAACATTCATTCAGTTTTAGGTTGTTAATCACTTAACTTAATTCAACTTATTTAACTTTCTTAACCCATAATGATTCCCGCCTAACACCTCTTAAGTTTTACAACTTAATCTTACAACTTAACCTTAAACTTTTAAGTTTATACTTATCTTAATCTCTTAGGTCTCTATACCTCTATTCATCATTGCCCTCTTAATGGGGTACCATTAATACCACTAAACTTCCTTAGGGTTCCTCTCTCTTTTTTTTTCATCTTTAGGGTCGACCGACCTTACCGACCGACCTTACCCAAGGTCGGTCCATTCCAGAACTTATTACCGTTTGAAAACTTTTACCCCGACCGACCTTGCAAGTCCGGTCCCCAAGGTCGGTCCATTCCCGAGAGTTTCCCTGTGGGATATTTAAGCCCGACGGAACTTGCCAAAGTCGGTCCCAAGTTCGGCCAATTCCAGAGACTCAATTCGTACACAAAATACATGCCCGACCGAACTTGTAAGTCCGGTCCCCAAGTTCGGTCGATTCCAGAAACTCTTTCCGGTAGTGTAAATTGAGCTCGACCGACCTTGCAGGTCCGGTCCCTAAGGTCGGTCGGCTCCAGAACCTTGTTTCTAAATTCCCATTTGACTCCAAACTTCTCCACAAGTTCCCCCATGTGTCCTAATACCATTTAGGCACTTAAACTCACCTTAGAACTTCCACCAAACTCTCCAAAACAATCTCCAAAGATCTTCTTGAACATCCTCTCAATACTTTTAAAACTCCTAACACTTAGCACTTATTTCCTTACATTTCCAACTTGTAACCTTACCAAAACTTCTACCAACCCAAGTGTACCCTCCTTAACAGTTTGAGAACTTCATAAACATTATTTTCCATCTTCAGTTCATTTACCAAAACTTCCTCAAGTCCTTTTTGCATATACATGCACAAATTCCTCTCTTTTCCATTTGCTACTCATCAACCTAAACTCATGCAACTTACCTATACATTCCTTGTCATCCTCTTAGCACCTTAACCTTGTTCTTCTTTGCCTTGACCTTCCTACACCCTCCTTAGACATCTACATCTCTTTTACTCAATTACTCACCATTCCCATAATCTTACTCTCTTATACATTCCTAGTCAATTCCCTCGACATTTGACAACATTCTCCTTCAATTTTCACTTCCATCACCTAAGTCCACTTATTACCATCTAAAGTAAAACCTTATTGTTCCACTACTAGCATCATCACTACTTACACAAGCTTCCCAAAACTTTCACTGATATATTCCCTAGTTCTTACCTAAATCACCTTAAAGCATTATACACCTTCTTCTCCAAATTTTGCACAAGTCTTACCATTCCTCTTACCATGACTTTGGTGTGTTCAATACACCCACCAATCCTCTAATTCTTCCTAGACAACTCTAGGTCATTCTCATCCTCAAGAACTCCTTAGTTAACTCATTTCCACTCAAATTCCTTTTAATGATCCCAAGTGAATCCTAGGGCATCTTAACTCACCACTATCACTTAAACACTTTGTTTTCTACTCAAATTTCGCCATAGCTTCTCTAGTATATTATCATGCCCAAATTGTTTTTCCTCATTCAACCATCTCACATACATCAAGTCTTTTCTCATCATATTTTCTCATCCAAATCAACTCATTCATAATAACTCAATATAGTGCAATAATCTTAAATTGCATAGCACCAAGGCTCTTAAATGACATGGCTCTTAGGCCCTTAAATGACATGACCCTTAAATGACATGAATTTAAACACTGAATTTCCCACATATAAAAGCTTTCAACCTGCAAATACACCCATCAATCTCATAGTAGTTATAATGCTCTTAAAATCCACCTTAAACCTATATTACTAACTCATTCCCATTGGCTCCTTAGTCACAAGTTCATAAGCTTGTTTAAACTCTTTTTCCTAGGTTAAATAACCCATTACATAATGTAAGCTTTAAGCTACATTAGTACTTATCTAAATACCATCCCTTAAAACTTAAACCACCATTAGGTAAGCAATTTACCTTGTTTTTCTCAAGTTTCTCTCAAGTTCCTCCTTAGGCTCCTTCCCTTGGAAATCTCGGCCACCATTTACATTTCCCTTGCCAATGTTCTAATCAATACATTGGCTCTCATGAGTGCTAAATAACACACTAACCTTAAGGAGTAAACCCTAGGTTAAAAATGTGTTCTAAGGTATAAAAGTGGATGATTACCTTTGGAGTCTCAAAGTAGACTTGGGCATGAATCAAGAGGGACCTCCACTAGTCCTTGGTGAATGAAAATAAGCTAGTTCAAGGTGAAAAACAAAGCCCCCATGAGAAGAGATTTTCGGCAATGGAGAAGAAGTGGTGGAAACATGGTTTTTCTTACATTTTCCTTACCTTGAAGGGATGAAGAAGCTAAAGAGCTCTTCAAACTTGATTCTCCTCTATCAATGGAGTTTTCTCATGGCACCGAAATGGAGCCTTGAATGATTTGAAAATAGAAAGGAGGCCTTGACTTAACTAAGACAAATATGCAATTTGTTTTGGATTTGGAGCTTGGAGTTGCATTTGGCAAGTGAATGAAGGTGAGGAGCCATGGATGGAGCTTCACATTTTCCTTGGAAGAGAAGAGGAAGAAGAAACCGGTGGAAAGAAGAATAAAGAGAGAGAAGAGAAAAGTAGCTTATAAGGAGATATTTGTTTTATAAAGCAAATAGTAACTTTACTTATTTCCCTTTTCTTTTCTTAAGTTTGATGACTCATGTGGTGACTCACCACTCTCAAAAATCGGCCCCCTTGTTAAATAAGGGCATTTTTGGCCTTTGTTGACCAATTAACTAAAGTAAGTTGATTAAAGACTAAACTAGGCACTATTTGGCACTATTCAAAAATTAGACGCACAAATTTGTGAAAATTTTGGTTTCCCATTGATTTAGACTTCCTAATGTGATAATAATTAGTACACATGTTGATTAAGATATAATCATAGGCATTTAGCCACTCAAAACCCATTTCTCAGACAATTCTCAAAAAGGTGCTTTAAGGAGTCTTAAAGCACATTTTGTGTTTAAGCTTGTTTTTGAGCTTGGTTTTCTCTTCTAATTGGTTTAAAATGACCATTAGGATATTACTAAGGTCTTAGCATGTTTGGGTACTCACCCAAGTCTCTCCAAGCTTAGAGCACATTTTTGCCTTAATTGCCCTTAAGGCATTTCCTTAAGTTTTCCTTGGTTTAAATTGTCTACCAATCTTTATAAGGCATATTTTTTCCTTACTACATCATAATTTGATTTTACTTAGCATACTTAGGTTTGGGGTATTTCACAGAGAAGATGGTTGCTAAGCCGAAAAAGATTTTATTCTCAGGACTTGTGGCTTATTTCAAGTTCAGGTGGATTTCTTTTTTATGGGCCTATAACTAATTGGATAATTCAAGTTGGGCCAGAAGAGAAATCACCTAAGGCTAAGCTTTTGGGCCGAAGCCCGAATGACTCACATATTAAACCAAACAGGACCCTTGGGCCACAAACAAATAGAGCCGCCCATTCGGGTTGGGCTAGGTTAGTGTAGGAGAAGTTTCTATCAATCTCTAGGCTGGGTAATGGGCCGATCATACAAGCAAACAAGGCCCACACATATCAACATGTCCTCACTAGACGTTTAAATCAAACCGGGTATGGATCGATCCGAAGAGGTGCTTGGGGCATGGGCCCAGGTCACCTCAAAGGAATAGGGCTTGTACGCTATTCTCTTTGGGCTTCCCCACTTTTTTCACATCACCTGAAGGTGTGCGTCTACGGTCCGGTCTTTGACTGACCAAACAATGGGCTAGGTAAGGACACTGCCAGGAAAACGCTTGGGGCTAAAGCCCAGGTATTAAGGGGATGTGGTTAGACGACACCCTCCTCTTTTCCCCCGATTATTCACATCACCTAAAAGGTGTGAGTCCCTGACAGGGGACCCTCAAACGGGTCCCAGGGTGAAATTGGTTTGTGTGGACCCTCGCTCTCATATGATGCAAGGGTGCAGAAAATTAAAGTGCGCACAAAAGTAAACAAACAAAGTAATAAAGCCATAAATAAACAATTTTTCGAGTTAAGCCCTCTTTCTTAAAATTAAACAAGTTAAAATAAGGAAGTGGTCCCCAGCAGAGTCGCCAGTCTGTGAGCCTCGATTTCAAACCCTATCCTATGTTGATTAAAGCTGATTAGGATCTAACCGGGTTTTAGGTCCACTTATAATCTAAGATTAATAACTATATCATATAACAATAATTATTAAAACCTAAGCTAGCTCATTGGAACCTATTATGAGTCACCACCTAATTTTAACCTAGATGAAATTAGGAAAAGAGAGTTCGGGTTCGGGGGCTTGGTATACGACTTATGTAGGGTTCAATTACTTTCATTACCCTTCCTAGGTCGTTTTTCCTTTACTTTGTTTGTTTACGGCTTACTACAAAGTTTTTTTAACCTAAGTGCGCGCTTCTGATTTTTTTGTAATTTTAACATTTTTTTGACAGAAAATTAAAGTGAAATTAAAACTACAAAGTTGTCAGGTAAATCCTCTTCAGGTCAACGGAAAATATAGCATGAGAAGAGGTGTTCTTTCGCATCATTTTATTTATATCAAAGCTAAGCTCTTCTTCATGAAATTTTAAGGTAATTTTTCCCTTATCCACATCTATGACAGTTTTAGCAGTTCGTAGAAAAGGTCTACCTAGAATCAGCGGTACCTCAACATCCTCATCCATATCCAAAATGACAAAGTCAGCAGGGAAGAAAACTTACCTACCCCGACGACCACGTTTTCAACCATTCCTCGAGGTGTGATTGAGGACCTGTCAGCCAATTGAAGATTGAATTGGATTGGAGTCAGCTCACCCGCATGCAACTTCTTGAACATCGTGTATGGCATGAGGTTGATGCTTGCTCCTAGGTCACAAAGACCGTATCCACAGTCTATGTCTCCAATAGAGCATGGGATGATAGGTTGGCCTGGATCGCCACATTTTGGAGGTAGCTTCTGCTGGATTGCTGCTGAACAGGTTTCAGTCAGCTGGACGATGTCTTTCTCCTTATACTTCCTCTTATTTGAGATCAAATCCTTGATGAATTTAGCATAATTAGGCATCTGTTTGATGGCGTCAATAAGAGGGATATTAATGGTGAGTTTACGGAAGACATCTAGAAATCTTCCAAACTGCTCATCAAGCTCTCGCTCTTTGAGACGGTTTGGAAAGGGTAAATCTTGGGTAAGTGTCTTTCCCTTAGTGTTATTTACAGTAGTTAATTTAGAGTTGGAAGAAATAGGAGCCTGGGTCTCCTTATGATCTACCTCAGGAGGGGCAGATTGCCCTGATGGTGCACCGACAGTAGTAGAACGGGGTTTGATGGCCTCATCAGGTAGGTTTTCTGCCTGTTTCTCTTTGTTCAGGTTTCTTCCGCTTTGTAGGGTGACTGCATGTAATTCTTCGACGTTCTCTTTATTTGCATCAACCACCGCAGTTGAGACTGTTACTACCTTCAATTGCTCCTTGGGGTTTGGATCTGTTTGGGAAGGTAGGGAGCCGGAAGGCCTTTGCTATAGCAGGAATTGAGTCAATTGACTTATTGTTCCTTGCATTTGTACCATGGCCTGCTCCAATTTCTGCTGACCAGATGTCAAATTCTGGTTAACCACAGACTGTTGTTCTTGAGACACCACTAGTTTGTCTACCATCTCTTGCAGTTTGGTGTTGTTCGAGTTTAGCGATGGTTGCTGGAATTGAGACTGCTGTGGTCTTGCCTCGTTGTATTGATGTCTTGGAAATCCTGGTGGTGCTCCTTGAATTCCATGCTGAGGTTGAAGCTGGTGCGAGTTCAGCGCGTTGTTTGGATTGCCATACCGAAGGTTCTGGTGCTGATTCTGCACCCAGGGTTGTCTGTTGTTGAACTGTCCAATGAAATTGGCCTCCTCTATTTTCTTCATCTCGGCTATCATGGGGCAGTCCTCATAGTCATGTGCGTCCCCACACTGAGAGCATCAGACTTCATTGGAACTTGTAGACACCTTCTTGGCAGATTGCCTTGGAGTTGGTCCCATGGTTAGCTGTTCGAGCATTTTCGCCATACTTCCCATCGTGGTTTTTAGATGCGCTTGCTCGGCGGCTATCTGTTCCATCATCGGGTCTGGAGCTCGGGTAGAACTGTGACCTATTGAAAATACTCTTCCCCCACTATTGCTCCATTGGCGAAGCTCCTCGCAGTAGGACTCCATTGCTGCCATGAAATCTTCCCCGCTTTTCGCTAGCAGGTTCCCTCCTAAGGCAGCTCTTACCTCGCCTCTGTTTTCATCTTTTAGCCCTTGGAAGAATCCTTGAGCTAGCGAGGTGATGTTCTGACCGTGGTGAGGGCACTGGCGGAGTAGTTCTTTGAATCGGTCCCACGCCTCGCATATTGTCTCACTACCCAGCTGTTTGAATGCCGTTAGATCGGCGATCATCTGTCGTGTCCTGGAGATTAGGATGTATTTCTCGTAGAACTTATCCGTCATCTGCTCCCAGGTGGTAATGATGCCTGGTGGTAGTCGATGGAACCATTTTGAAGCTTCTCCTGATAGGCTGTGCTGGAACAGACACAGTCTGGCATACTCCTCCAGGCCTTGCGATAAGCCAAGCGAGTCCAAGTGCACTAGGAATCGGTGTACATGGTCTAGTGCATCAGCTGGATCGACACCTGAAACGGTTCCTGCAGGGTGATTACGAACAGCATTTGATTGATGGGAGGGTTTTACCTTTTGCCAGTCTGCCACTAGTTCTGCAGTTAGGTGTGGTAGAATCACTGGGCCTCTTCTGGTTGTGGCTGACGGTCTGTTTATATTCCCCATCGTGTATTGGGCGACTGGACCTCCTCCAAGCTGGTTATGGTTTGCTGCCATGTTGAAATTTAGCGCTCTTTTTGCTTGATGTAATGTGCGTTCGATCTCTGGATCCAAGTTGTAAATGGGAGGCCCTTGAGATCTGGTGTTGCGCATTCACCGCACACCTTTGAATGGAGAGAGAACGTGCCTATCTTTTAAATTTAGACTAAGAAAATGACAACAAATTATTAAAGATATTGAAAATGGATACTAATAAATAAATTCAAAATTATGGCGTAAAGTTAATTAAAAATAAAAATACTAGTGACAATAAATTAACTAAAATTATAAAACAAAAATAAATAAACAGTTAACGAAATGCCTTTCTTTTTTTTAACAAAATTAGATAAACCAAAAATAAATAAACTTTAAGGAAATAAAAAATAGATGCAGTAAAGGAAATGGAAACTATAAAATAGAAATAATAAAAAAAGAATTAAATTGCTAGAATTTAAATGACGATGGAATTTAAATGGCGATAATTAGATTACTGAAATTTAGATGACAGGAAATTAAATGACTGGAAAATAAATGACTGTAAATAATACGAAGTAATTTGCTGGAATATTTAATTGACAAAAGTAATAAAATAAACAGCAAAAGTAAATAATAGATAAAAATAAAACTAAATTAGAAACAAAATATAAATAGCAAACAGAATAATTAAAATAAAATATTATAGTATAACAAGAGAATTATCCGGGGCTTAGGGACTAGACAAAGTCAAGTCCCCGGCAACGGCGCCATTTTGCAAACGGTAAAATGATATAATAAAAAATACTAAGAAATAATCCTAGAAAATAATAAATCAAAAGACCGTCGGGTTGCGAAAAATCCCGGTCGCAGCTATAGTAATTAAAAGCGACCTAGGTATCAATCCGCGGGACTTGAGGAAAATAAGTCTAGCCCTAGACAATTGGTAATTAAAAAGGGGGTTTTGTTTTTGTTTTGTAAATTAAAATAAGAGACAGTGCAAATTTAAATAACAGGTAAGAAATTAAATAACAAAAATATTAAAAGTGGTTGTGAATATGGAAGAACGGACTCTGGGTTCAGGTTTTACTCGTTTGACTAATAATGCTATTCTACCGGTTTCATTAAGAATAAATTGGCAAAATTCCATTTAAAGTCTTCAGATTTAAATCCTCAATTCTAATGACCTCGTTTACCAGAACATGCAAGGTTTGATATAAACTCAAGCAAAACACATGTAAACGGCTAAATAAAAAAAGGGAATATGTTTTTGCATCTGAAATACTAGATTTATTCAATCAGAATAAATTTTTCCACAGACATAACAATTAATATGACCTATCCATTTATCACGGACCTGATCAAAATAGACTTCGTAAGGCAATTCAATAAACTCATGTAATTTATTGTAAAGCGAGAGAATAACATTAATTGTATCAAATTATAATTAATGTAAACCGGTAAAATAAATTGCATAATTAAAACAAACTAATAATAACCATTCCCCAGAGTATAAAATATTCTAGCCTGACATATTAAATAAATAGACAGATACAAGAGTAGAAGAAATCATCTGTAGTGGACTCCTGAATTTACTCTGCTATTTTTGATATACTGGACTAGAGGTTGCAGCAGTTGGATAATATTTGTGGAGAATATGTAAATAGATGAAAGTGTGTGGTGGAAAATGGAAAATAAAATGGAATATGTGGTGGAAGTGAAAATAAAACAAAGATGGAGTGGTATGCGTACGTGGGATAAGGAAATGGAGAATGAGAAAAGGAAATGGTGGGGGAGATATATGGTGGTGTGGTCTGCGATGTTGTGGAGTAGATGGAGTTTTTGGGTCTGATGATCGATGGTTTTGGAGCAGATGGAAGATGGGTTTAAATAGACTGAAAAAGAGGGAGTAAGCAGGGAGGCGGTGCAGTAGGTGAGAGGTAGACAGGAAAAATATTTAGGCACCGAATTATCATCCGGCGCCTGATAAAAACAAAGTCTGCAAAAGCAGACTACATTCGCACATAAATTTTGTTTCAAATCGTGCGGTGCCCACATCTAAGACTTTTGATTTTTTTTTTTCAAAAGTTTGACGCGTGACTTTGAACATTTTTTTCTTTTTTTTCCTTTTCTAACTTCACGCGTCTGCACATTTGATTTTGATTTTGATTTATTTTTTCAACTCACGCAGACAACTTTTGACTTTCTTTTTTTTTTAATAATTTTTTTTACAATCCGCGCTGATTGAAATTTTGATTTGATTTAATTTTTTTTTTTTACTACTCACGCGACGTTTGAAGTCTTTTTGATTTTTTTTTTTTTATTTTTTTTTATTTTTTTATTATTATTAAATTATTTCCACGCCAGTGTTCTCTTGATAGCCTTAGATTCTTCGTTTAGGCTCCGATTTGTTCCCCGTTTGCGGCGTTGGAAAGCTCGTGAGGAAACTATGCATTTCCACCATCATTTCCTGATTTTATAATATAAATTGGCATCAGTTCTTGCCCAAAGTAGAGTTATGAAAAACATAGGATAAGTGTGAGAAGTGTGTAAAAATTACACAAAATAAGGATTTAGCACCTATAAACTACATCAATTTCACACTTATCAAATCACCCCACACTTAGCCTTTTGCTTGTCCTCAAGCAAACTCTCAAACACAAGTCCAAGTCACGCAATGAAACTCAACTCAAAGGAAGAGCATAGAAGAAGCCTAAGGTAGCACACTTCTTTTCACCAATCAAAGGGGCAATTCAATTTATTAAGCACAATTCAATTTTTTTTTTTCCAAACAAGAAGTCATTCAAAGTAAACAATAGAGAAACAAAACCATAAGAACCTCGCCTTTAGCAATGAGCCAATCCATCTTTCATTCACAAACCATTAGAACGACAAGGGGCATGAAGTAAGATCTTATTCCATCATACCTTTCAATGTCACATACTCTTGATCCATAGAGAGAATTAAATTTTCATTCAGCTCAGCGATTGCACATTTTTTCTAATTTAAGCGCTTTTAATTTCTTTCACCTCAAACTTTTCTCTCCACCTATGTAATGGCTTTGGGTCAACTATCCCAGATCACAAGGACCTTAGGTAGCTAGGTGACGAGGCACCCCAAGGACTTAATAACCAAGTGGACGAGGCCTGATTTTTGGATCAGAATTAAAATTAAGCATGCCCAGGATCAGCGGAGTACCTGCCTTGTCCTCATTGCTTAGGAAGAATTAACATTGTGCAAGCAATCCAACGGGGAAACAAATTACACATAACAGTTCATAGGGGAGCATATAAAATATTCAAGAGAGGAAAGGGTAAGATACTCCCCAGAGTCCGCTCACGGTATGTAGCAAGGCCTACCCACACTTGAGTTCAGCTGAGCGACAAAGTAAGCAAGTTGAGAAATTAATCTGCAAAGCCAGAAGAACTCAAGTGGATCCAGACGAAATCATTAGTAGAAAAATGGAGCAAGGCTCTTGCAATAAGCATAGCACCAACGAACACACCGTAATCCAAAAATAAAAGGAAGAAGGAAGATAAACAATTAAACTAAAGAAATCCAAAACAAAACTTAAACCAATGGGTTTGCCTCCCACCAAGCTGCTCCGCTTTAAAGTCTCAAGCTAGACTCATTAGTCAGATTCAGGAAGAGAGGAAGAGGAGTGTGGAAGGGTCGCACAACTTCCTAGAACTAAGTTTGCGCAGCTTTCAGAATTTGTGTTTTAACCGTCATGGGAGAGACTTCTTTTTAGGTGGCGCCGACTCCGAAACAGGGGAAGAAAGATCCTGCTGGACCTGGACAAAAGAAACTCCAAGCAAGTCAGTAGAAACATCAGCAGGACAAGTATACCTCTTCAGACGGGCCCCATTAACTTTGAAGGTTTCACCCTTCTTGTTCTGCAGTTCGTAGGCTCCAAATGAAGTAACCCCTACCACCTTAAATGGTCCTGCCCAGTGAGATTTAAGCTTTCCTAGAAAGATCTTCAATCTGGAATTGTAGAGGAGCACCCAATCTCCAACTTTGAAGTCACGGATCTGGATCATTTGATCGTGGAGCTTCTTGGTGCGCTCCTTGTAGATTCGAGCACTGTTGTAAGCTTGATCTCTTAGTTCTTCAAGCTCTGAAAGCTGAAATTTGCGTTTCTCACCAGCAGCAAGTATGTCAAAGTTCAGGGCCTTAAGTGCCCAGTACGCCTTATGCTCCAACTCAACAGGTAGCTGGCAAGATTTCCCATATATCAGCCTAAAAGGAGACATCCCGATGGGTGTCTTGAATGCTGTCCTGTAGGCCCGGAGAGCGTCATCTAACCATAGAGACTAGTCCTTCCTTGAAGAGTTTACTGTCTTTTGGAGAATCCACTTCAACTCTCGATTGGATATTTCAGCTTGTCCATTTGTTTGTGGGTGATACGGTAGTGCAACCTTATGACGTACTCCGTACTTAGCCAGCAAGGCATCGAATGAACGGTTGCAAAAATGTGATCCCCCATCACTGATAATTGCTCGTGGAACTCCGAAGCGAGTGAAGATGTGCTTTTTGATAAACTTGACCACAGTCTTTGAATCAGCATTCTGGCATGGTATGGCCTTGACCCATTTGGATACATAGTCAACTGCCATGAGTATATGACGGTAACCCTGTGAAGAAGGAAAAGGGCCCATAAAATCTATACCCCCCAGCAGTCGAATAGCTCAACCTCTAGGATCCCTTGTGTGCATCTCGTGTCTTCGTGAGGTATTGCCCATTCGCTGACATTCATCACATTGTGCTACGAAGGTTCGACAATCCTTATGAATGGTAGGCCAATAAAAACCGGATTCTAGAACCTTGGCAGCTGTCCTTTGGGAGCCATGATGACCTCCAGCCTCTCTGGAGTGACAGAATTTGATAACGCTGGAGATTTCATCATCAGGAAGGACCATAATTGTAATGCCCAACCTTAATCCGGAAATTTTTGCGCGGAAGCGAGACCCCAAGGGGCTCTCACGGATTAGGCCATAAGACCAATTAGGCATCACCGGCGTTGGGTCAAAAGACCCAACCAGCCTATTACTCAGTGCAGATGGAACAACCATCCACTTAGCCACAAACAAGAGTCAAGAGTGGACTTAATCCTCCCAACGACAAGTTCCTTCACTGACTCACATTCCCGTGGCCCAGATGCCTCGGTCGAATGCCAGGCTGCAGCTTAGACTGAGTCAACTCCGTCCCTCTCCCTGCAGCCCGAGTACATGTGCGTCCCTTAGCGGCCACACTCGTCCTCGGCACCGTCGGGCCTCCAACAGTCCAACAGCCAAAGACCCCAACTAGTACGAATCAGTAAGGTGTGCTAACGCGGACCACGTCGCACCCTGTCTCCGCCCTGATCCAGGACTCAACACTTGCCGAACCGTAAGACGGCTCTGATGTGCACTGCCCCTTGCACCTTTCGTGGCAGGAGTCATACAATCAGGATGACCCTTAGTTGCCTCGTGTCAGTGGTCACACTAGCACTCGCAACCTAAGGGCGGCATTGACCACAAAGTGGTCATTACCTCTTGGAGTCGATACCAAGCCATCCTGGGGACATGCATGCTCGCTGGCTTGCCCGGTCCCTTTCAGGCCCAGGCAGGTGCCTTCCACGGCACCCACTAACTGACCTAAGGGTCAGCACTGAGCACAACATGCTCAGACTATTGGAGTCGCTACCAAGCCACCCTGGCAGCATGCATGCTCAAGGCACATCCGGTCCTCATTGGGCCCGGACAGATGCCCTCCACAGCATCCGCAAACACGGCCCTCACTTGAGTCACAAGCTGACGTAACTCAGCTCGGCCCAGACATCCTCTTAGTTGCTTCGTGCCCGTGGTGACACTGGCACTTGCAACCTAAGGGCAGCACTAAGCACAATGTGCTTGTGCTATTGGAGTCACTGCCAAGCCACCCTGGCAGTGTGCATACCCAAAGGCATACCCGGTCCTTACTAGTCCCGGACGGGTGTCCTCCACAACACCCGCTAACTCGGCCCTCGCTCGAGTCACAAGCTGGCGCAACTCAGCTCGGCCAACACCAACGCAACGTGCCCTTCAACTGATGCCCATCCCTCGGACCTTCGTCCTCGGGGGTCTCAAGGACCGTGGAACTTAAGGGGCTAGGTCAAAGCGACAATCAAGTATGGGGTTGACAAGCAATCCCAACACAAGTCTTAACGGGCACCAACCAAAGGCAAACTGGCATGGAGCTACTTCTAACCAAGCAGCTCGCCAAAAAGGGGCATGACAAACCTCCCCCACCGAAGCTCTTGCCGTCCCCGGCAAGACACAACAATGAGTCTTAGCTCAGCTAAGAAGATTTCATCATGCTCTAACAGTTTCCCAACTTTGACGGTATAACAACCCATAGACAATGTCTTTGACCACCACACATAGGCAACCGCCTTGAACCGTTAACCGGCACATTTCCCCAGAGCTCAAATATTTTTGAGTTCTTCCACGTTCTACTTGAATGGGTCACCGATCTAAAGAGCACCTCAGCGTCGGTGGCCTTTTGTGTCATTTTCTTCGCGACACATCGCCACTTGGTGCCCTGATGCTCAATTTGTTGTGATGTCCTGAGTCCTTCCATTCACGTCACAACGACACCAAGTGAACAGCGAACACGCTGCTGCGACATCCTGAGTCCTTCCATTCGAGGCGCAGCAACATTCCGATGTTGTGCAGTAATAGGTTCCCCATGTCTCTTTAATGTCAATGTCCTTAGTCCTTCAATTCGCATCAACACTTACTGCACTATCCGTCATCGGCGACATCAGCCCTAAGAAGCCGAGTCTTAGCTGGTTGTGCCCACTCTATAGTTTTCTTGATACTTCATGAGAGTGGCTTGTTGATGTCTTTCGCTTGCCGCCTGTCCAAGGCGGGTTGTTGTCGTTGATTCCATTCGGATGGTTAGTTTGGGATGAAGGCTTTGATGGATCTTGGTTGGTTGCCGTTTTGACTTAACTTCGTGGGTTGAGTTGACTCAAGTTAGGCTTGATCAAATACCCTTGCCGTAATGGTCTCATTGGGAAAGGGTTAGGTCGAGGCTAAGCTATGAGTTAGCCCGACTTGCGATGGACTTAGTTAGAAAAGATCCTTCGATTGAAGGTTTACTAATCCTTAGTCAAAGACTGCAAATGGGTTCTTGAATGCCTTTAGCAAAGAGACCCTACTTTTGTAGGTTGACTCATTTGTCTAAGTCGGAAAAGATCCTTCTTCTGAAGGTTGGCTCATCCTGTTCAATCCTTGATGGGGTCGGGATAACTTGCTCGTACGTTGAAGTGTCATGCAAACTCTATGAGAGTGTTTGCCGGGTGACAAGGTCAGGTAGGCGGTGTTAGATGTCAAGTTGGTTCGAACAAGCGTGGGTTTGAGACCTGTCGCATGTTCGGAAGAGAAGTTGTCCGTATGACCCTACGAGTAGGGATGGTAGTCTCTTGCAACATGCCGATCGTGTGTACTTTCACACCTAGGTACAACCCTTATGGGCTTACCTTGAGTTCTCCTTTCTTGCCTTCGCCTGAAGCTGCAATGAAAGAAGTTTGATCTCATGTTGCTGTAAATGAGCTTGTTGGAGCCGACCTGGATTAGGTGCTGGCTGCAAACCCAGTCTCGCAGAATGGCTTTTGCCGTTCAGACCGAAGGCCTGAGCTGAGCCTTGTCCTCTTAGAGGTCAACGATTCAGATCTTGGGCTTGGTCTAGCGGTGTCAAATCGGATGACTATTTGTCGGCTGCTGGGTGAGGCCCAAGCTGCCGTAGGAGCATCGCTCCGTTGTTGGGATGTTAGCACGATCCGATGTTCAAACATCTTCGTCTCTTGATCAGTGACGAGGGTTTTGAAGACTAGCAGGTCTTAAAGGACATCGTTGGAACGTTGCTAGAGTCGCTTGATGAACCTTTAGACATGCTGGTCAATCTTAGCCTTTCAGTTCATTTATGGATATGAATCGTGTTGAGGTTTTAGATGGTCAACAGAGGTTTGGCTTAACGGTTGCAACCAAGGATTGACCGAGCAAAGTGTTTGACATAGGTTCTTGCCCCTGCCATTGCTGGCAAAAGTTAAAACATAGGTGTTTTCAACGTTGCCGGTGAGTCCTCGGACTCCAGGTGTAATCCTGTGTTTGGTAGGTTCAACCATCTTTGGGTGGTTGATGGATGACTTTGTGTTGACCTGTTGGCAGTGCACATCAAAGAACTTGGTTATTGCGGTCCGGACCCGCCACTGAGATGTGGTAATTCGTGTTGAGCTAAAGGTTCACACGGAGATGTGCACAATGTTATGACAGTCCGGTGGGTTAGCCTAAGTTGTAAGATACACTGAATTCTGGTATAAGCTTCAAGAGACCGAGTCTGAGGGTGAACGCACCTTTAGAAGCGAGGATCGGTCCCCTTGATTGATCATAGCCATTTGAGGTTGTTGGCTTCCTTGAGGGTTGGCTTGTCCAACTAGGTATTCTTGTGGGCGGGTCAAAGGCTGGTAAGCCAAGGACTTGTTTGTTTCCATACCTCGATCGGTGTTGTCACTTCACCAAGCGAGCCTACTGTGTAGGCAAGCTGCCGGAGTGTGTTGGTGGATTTGACGTTCTCGGACGTCGTTGATTGTTATGGGCTGTTAGGCCGCTAATAAGGTCATGTCGCCAACAAAACCTTGCGGATAATCCGTATACAAGGTTGTTGTGGCAATGACCTAAGTCCCCTGAGCTCCAGGGTTAGTTGGAAAGGGAACCTAGTAAAGGAGGTGATACCAAGAATGGTGTTCTTTTGGAACGGAGCCAACGTTGGCCTTAGAAACGTGATGGGGATTCAATTGGTCCTACTATCGGCAAATGAGCATTTAAGCTCATGAGAAAGTAGCCTTTTGCAAACCCCTTAGTGGTAAGGTGCATACGTGGTTCTAAGTAAAATTGGACGTTAGCTTGGTTTCCTCCTAGCGAGGAGAGACCTTCCAAACCCTGCGGTGAAGTGTATGTGTTGCGAGATCTGAGGTGCGGAAGGATAAATCCCACGGGTCCCAGGAAACTCTTGGAATCCCTCGTAAATTGGACGATTCGTTCCAATTAAGGGTGGACAACCTGTGCTCCTGATAAGGAGGCACATTAGGGGTGCTCCCATAACAACCTTGCCCTTTCTCCTTTGTGTAGAAAGCGGATGCTGTGTCGAAACTTGATTCAAGGGTTGTCATAAGTCCACGACTAGTCTTTGCAGACTTTGACCGCTTGAGCTTAAGGTGGCCTCACCAGAATCTGGTGTTGGGGATGTTGTCGCCGTACTAAGTTGAAAAGGGGGCCGATTGGCCCATCTTTCTAGCCGGTCTACTTGTACTGTGAGATCTAATTCGCTTAGTCTCATGGTTTAATGTGAAATCTTCGCAAACCATGGTGACCTAGAGCAGAATTAGCGATGTGTTCTAAGCCCAAACTACCTTTGGCTCAGAATGGGACTTGAGACCCGATGTAGCTTCGTGCTACCAAGTGTTGGGTGCACTTGCAAGTTGCCTTGCGGTGCCGCGATAGTTACTATATTGCGAAGTTTAACAGGAAGTGGTGCGGTCCCCTTGGGGGCCCCATGCCTGTGGGAAGTCCCAGAGTTCTAGTGGAAGTGTGGCTTCGGCCCGGGGCTTCTTCGTATTAAAGACTGTCAGCACATACTCGGAAAAGATATGGATCTTCCCATAAATAAAGGCGAGTTTCGACAAGGAATTTCTTCTTCTGGTTATAGCTGTAATCATGTGGAATTAACCGAAGCAGATAATTCTCCAAATCGGCATACCATGGTTCTTGTACCTTCCCAATTCGGAATGCAGTCTCGTCAGGGAAGAACTCATTAATTGGGACTCCATCGTCCGGGATGTCGAGTCTAGAGAGGTGGTCAGCAACTCCATTTTGCTTCCCCTTCTTATCAACAATCTCCAAGTTAAACTCTTGGAGAAGCAAAATCCATCTTAGCAGTCGAGGTTTGGAGTCATTTTTGAGGAAGAGGTATTTGAGTGCCGAATGATCTGTGTGGATGATCACCTTGCTCCCCAACAGATATGATCTAAATTTATCGAGAGCAAACACTACTAGCAAGTAACTCCTTCTCTGTGGTGGTATAATTCTTCTGCGCATCAATTAGAGTTTTACTAGCATAAGTGATTACTCTCAAAATTTTGTCCTTCCTTTGGCATAGTGCAGCACCGACGGCATAGTCGCTTGCATCGGTCATGATCTCGAACGGTGTGGACCAATCAGGAGGGATCACAATCGGGGCAGAGCAGAGTTTGTCTTTTATGTTTTGGAAGGCCACCATACATTCATCAGTGAATTGGAATTTAATATTCTTCTGCAGCAGGTCTGATAGAGGTTTAGCTATCTTTGAGAAATCTTGAATGAACCTCCTGTAGAACCCGGCGTGACCAAGGAATGATCTGACATCCCTCACGAAGCAGGTGGAGGTAGTTTTTCTATCACCTCCACCTTGGCTTTGTCCACTTGGATTCCTTCTTTTGACACCTTGTGACCGAGCACAATCCCTTCTTGTACCATGAAATGGCACTTTTCCCAGTTGAGTACTAGGTTTGTCTCCTCACAGCGCCCAAGGATTTGATCTAGTTGCTCCAGGCATATCTCATAGCTCTGCCCATAGACTGAGAAATCATCCATGAATACCTCAATGCTTTTCTCTATGAAGTCGTTAAATATCGCCATCATGCACCGTTGGAAAGTTGCAGGAGCATTGCAGAGACCGAAAGGCATCCTTCTGTATGCAAATGTTCCATATGGGCAAGTGAAAGTTGTCTTATCTTGGTCCTCTGGCTATCGGAATTTGGAAGTACCCGCTGTAACCATCGAGGAAGCAGTAGTACTCCTGGCCTGCTAGCCGCTCAAGCATCTGGTCGATGAATGGAAGCGGGAAGTGGTCCTTCCTTGTAGCGTTGTTAAGTCGACGGTAGTCGATGCACATCCGCCATCCAGTAGTTTGTCGTTGGGGTACCAACTCGCCCTTCTCATTCGGAACAGCAACGATTCCTCCTTTCTTGGGTACGACTTGAACTGGAGAAACCCATGGGCTGTCAGAGATTGGGTAAATGATTCCTGCATCGAGAAGCTTCAGTACTTCTGTTTTGACCACTTCCTTCAGGTTGGGGTTCAGTCTTCTGGGGTTGTCTCACTGATTTGTAGCTATCTTCCATGTAGATTCTGTGAGTGCAGAACCCTGGATTAATCCCCTTCAGGTCAGCGACCGACCATCCCATGGCTCCCTTGTGTCTCTTGAGCACCTCTAGTAGTCTAGTTTCTTGCAGGTTAGACAGAGATGCAGAAATAATAACTGGAAGAGTGGTATTCTCTCCCAAGAAAACATATTTAAGATGAGTAGGAAGTGATTTTAATTCTAAAACGGGAGGTTTTTCTATAGATGGCACCGGTTTTTGAATAGGCCGGTCCAATTTTTACAGGATAAACAGTTGAGCTAAAATATGCCCGTCCTTGATTTAGTTGTTGAATGATTGAGGCTACCTCTAGGTTATCTTTGTCATCTTCAATTGACAAGTTTAAAATGTGCCTTAAAACATCCGATGATTCTAACAGGAGATTTTGTTCATTGTTACTAGCAGTGATATAGTCATCCTCTATGTCAGGTAAATCCTCTATCAGGTCAACGGAAAATATAGCAGGAAAGATGTGTTCTTTTCGCATCATTTTATTTAATATCAAAGCTAAGCTCTTCTTCATGAAATTTTAAGGTAATTTTTTTCCCTTATCCACATCTATGACATTTTTTAGCATTCGTAGAAAAGGTCGACCTAGAATCATCGGTACCTCAACATCCTCATCCATATCCAAAATGACAAAGTCAGCAGGGAAGAAAAACTTACCTACCCCCGACGACCACGTTTTCAACCATTCCTCGCGTGTGATTGAGGACCTCAGCCAATTGAAGATTGAATTGGATTGGAGTCAGCTCACCCGCATTTCTTCTTGACATCGGTATGGCATGAGGTTGATGCTTGCTCCTAGTCACAAAGACCGTATCCACAGTCTATGTCCCATAGAGCAGGATGATAGGTTTGGCCTGGATCGCCACTTTTGGAGGTACTCTTCTGCTTGGATTGCTGCTGAACAGGTTTCAGTCAGCTGGACGATGTCTTTCTCCTTATACTTCCTCTATTTGAGATAGACCTTGATGAATTTAGCATAATTAGGCATCTGTTGATGGCGTCAATAAGAGGGATATTAATGGTGAGTTTACGGAAGACATCTAGAAATCTTTCAAACTGCTCATCAAGCTCTCGCTCTTTGAGACGGTTTGGAAAGGGTAAATCTTGGATAGTGTCTTTCCCTTAGTGTTATTTACAGTAGTTAATTTAGAGTTGGAAGAAATAGGAGCCTGGGTCTCCTTATGATCTACCTCAGGAGGGGCAGATTGCCCAGATGGTGCACCGACAGTAGTAGAACGGGGTTCGATGGCCTCATCAGGTAGGTTTTCTGCCTGTTTCTCTTTGTTCAGGTTTCTTCTGCTTCGTAGGGTGACTACATGTAATTCTTCGACATTCTCTTTATTTGCATCAACCACCGCAGTTGAGACTGTTACTACCTTCAATTGCTCCTTGGGGTTAGGATCTGTTTGGGAAGGTAGGGAGCCGGAAGGCCTTTGCTATAGCAGGAATTGAGTCAACTGACTTATTGTTCCTTGCATTTGTACCATGGCCTGCTCCAATTTCTGCTGACCAAATGTCAAATTCTGGTTAACCACAGACTGTTGTTCTTGAGACACCACTAGTTTGTCTACCATCTCTTGCAGTTTGGTGTTGTTCGAGTTCAGCGATGGTTGCTAGAATTGAGACTGATGTGGTCTTGCCTCGTTGTATTGATGTGTTGGAAATCCTGGTGGTGCTCCTTGAATTCCATGCTGAGGTTGAAGCTGGTGCGAGTTCAGCGCGTTGTTTGGATTGCCATACCGAAGGTTCTGGTGCTGATTCTGCACCCAGGGTTGTCTGTTGTTGAACTGTCCAATGAAATTGGCCTCCTCTATTTTCTTCATCTCGGCTATCATGGGGCAGTCCTCATAGTCATGTGCGTCCCCACACTGAGAGCAGCAGACTTCATTGGAACTTGTAGACACCTTCTTGGCAGATTGCCTTGGAGTTGGTCCCATGGTGAGCTGTTCGAGCATTTTCGCCATACTTCCCATCGTGGTTTTTAGATGCGCTTGCTCGGCGGCTATCTGTTCCATCATCGGGTCTGAGCTCGGGTAGAACTGTGACCTATTGAAAATACTCTTCCCCCTGCTATTGCTCCATTGGCGAAGCTCCTCGCAGTAGGACTCCATTGCTGCCATGAAATCTTCCCCGCTTTTCGCTAGCAGGTTCCCTCCTAAGGCAGCTCTTACCTCGCCTCTGTTTTCATCTTTTAGCCCTTGGAAGAATCCTTGAGCCAGCGATGGTGATGTTCTGACCGTGGTGAGGGCACTGGCGGAGTAGTTCTTTGAATCGGTCCCCGCCTCGCATATTGTCTCACTGCCCAGCTGTCTGAATGCCGTTAGATCGGCGATCATCTATCGTGTCCTGGAGATTAGGATGTATTTCTCGTAGAACTTATCCGTCATCTGCTCCCAGGTGGTAATGATGCCTGGTGGTAGTCGATGGAACCATTTTGAAACTTCTCCTGATAGGCTGTGCTGGAACAGACACAGTCTGCATACTCCTCCAGGCCTTGCGATAAGCCAAGCGAGTCCAAGTGCACTAGGAATCGGTGTACATGGTCTAGTGCATCAGCGGATCGACACCTGAAATGGTTCCTGCAGGGTGATTACGAACAACATTTGATTGATGGGAGGGTTTAACCTTTTGCCAGTCTGCCACTAGTTTCTGCAGTTAGGTGTGGTAGAATCACTGGGCCTCTTCTGGGTGTGGCTGACGGTCTGTTTATATTCCCCATCGTGTATTGGGGACTGGACCTCCTCCAAGCTGGTTATGGTTTGCTGCCATGTTGAAATTTAGCGCTCTTTTTGCTTGATGTAATGTGCGTTCGATCTCTGGATCCAAGTTGTAAATGGGAGGCCCTTGAGATCTGGTGTTGCGCATTCACGCACACCTTTGAATGGAGAGAGAACGTGCCTATCTTTTAATTTAGACTAAGAAAATGACAACAAATATTAAATATTGAAAATGGATCTAATAAATAAATTCAAATTATGGCGTAAAGTCAATTAAAAATAAAAATACTAGTGACAATAAATTAACTAAAATTATAAAACAAAAATAAATAAACAGTTAACGAAATGCCTCTCTTTTTTTTTAACAAAATTAGATATACCAAAATAAATAAACTTTAAGGAAATAAAATAGATGCAGTAAAGGAAATGGAAACTATAAATAGAAATAATAAAAAAAAGAATTAAATTGCTGAATTTAAATGACAATGGAATTTAAATGGCGATAATTAGATTACTGAAATTAGATGACAGGAAATTAAATGACTGGAAATAAATGACTGTAAATAATACAAAGTAATTTGCTGGAATATTTAATTGACAAAGTATAAAATAAACAGCAAAAGTAAATAATAGATAAAATAAAACTAAATTAGAAACAAAATATAAATAGCAAACAGAATAATTAAAATAAAATTATAGTATTACAAGAGAATTATCCGGGCTTAGGGACTAGGCAAAGTCAAGTCCCCGGCAACGGCCCATTTTGCAAACGGTAAAATGATATAATAAAAAATAAGAAATAATCCTAGAAAATAATAAATCAAAAGCTGTCGGGTTGCAAAAATCCCGGTCGCAGCAGTATAGTAATTAAAAGCGACCTAGGTATCAATCCGCGGGACTTGAGGAAAATAAGTCTAGCCCTAGACAATTGGTAATTAAAAAGGGGGTTTTGTTTTTGTTTTGTATATTAAAATAAGAGACAGTGAAAATTTAAATAACAGGTAAGAAATTAAATAACAAAAATATTAAAAGTGGTTGTGAATATGAAGAACGGACTCTGAGTTCAGGTTTTACTCGTTTGACTAATAATGCTATTCTACCGGTTTAATTAAGAATAAATTGGCAAAATTGCTTTTAAAGTCTTCAGATTTAAATCCTAAATTCTAATGACCTCGTTTACCAGAACATGCAAGGTTTGATATAAACTCAAGCAAAACACATGTAAACGGCTAAATAAAAAAAGGGAATATGTTTTTGCATCTGAAATACTAGATTTATTCAATCAGAATAAATTTTTCCACAGACATAACTGTAACACCCCAACTCAATCCAATTGTGGTCTCGCAACTTAACAGCATATATATATACATGTCACAGCGGAATTCTTTACAATCCAGGACCTTGCCACGGTCTGACTACAGAATATACCGAACATTAGTCTAACAACCTTAACCATTTACATAACCTTCTTACAATCCGCTCACAACCTATACATCTTACTAACTCAACTGCCATACGAGTGTACAGGCACAACTCGTAGGTCATACTTAATCCTTAACACTTGTACTCCTTCTTACTCTCGCGACGGCCGCCTCCTGATGTTCACCTGTGTAGTAAAAAGAAGCCCCCGAGGGGGTCAGCACGAATGCTGGTACGATCCTCTCATGGCCCCCAAGCTAACGTGGCTACGACGACTAATTGTCGATAGCATGGAGGTTGATTAGATGCACAACATAATAGAAAGTGCAGTAAACAACAACTCAGATATGAACAATCAAAGTTCACACACAATGAACGACTTAAATGCGTTCCCTTAATTAGAGAGTTAGTTATTTAACTCCTTAAGTAATGTTCTCTCTTAATCTTAGTCCATCCTTATCTTACCTCAATCTGATTCTTAACTTAATCTTAGAAACAACCATCCTTTAATCAGGAGTGGATGTAGCTTATCTTAATCTTAATATTACAAACCATCCTTTAAAAAGGAACGGTTGCAACTTATCTTAACCTCACCTTAATCTTAATCTTAATCTTAATAATACAAATCATCCTTTAAAAAGGAATGATTGTAACTTAACTTAATCATTCCTTAATCTTAATCTTAATAATACAAATCATCCTTTAAACAGGAATGATTGTAACTTAACTTAATCTTACCTTAATCTTAATCTTAATCTCTATATACAAACCTTTCCTGGAAGGGATTGGCCGTATCTAATTCGAACCTGGGATTTAGGTGATCCCACCGCACCATCTTAATGCCACCTACTCTGGACGGGAGTCCAGCGTAGCTGAGCCGGCAACCGCCCTAGGCAACAAGTCCGAACAAGTCCTTAATCGGAGGTCGAAACTGCTATAGATAACGACCCCCTTTCCTTAGCATGCATGACCGGAGATCGGTCCCGGGTTTCCTCACTCATGTTCCAGTTAGTAGTTATCTCAAAACCATGTTTGTTGGTTAACCTCTTTCGGTTCATATCGTCCCTCATTAGGGGGCGTTCCTTAGTCTCACTCAACTCCTTACTAAGCATTGGTTAGTAAGTTCTCACGGTATGTTGTGTTAGTTTTCAAACATCACACAACGATACAATATTTATACAATATATTCCGGTTGCATGCTTTATCTTGTTTAGTGAGCACACAAAAACAAATAGCACACAAGCCGAGGGACACCTCGTTAGCAAGCAGGTCACAAGAAGAAACAACTGTACCGTTCACCGTTGGCCGTTCAGTTGCTTAATCTCTTCCGGAGTCCCATTCCAAGTCCTAAAACATTCATTCAGTTTTAGGTTGTTAATCACTTAACTCAATTCAACTTACTTATCTTACTTAACTTACTTAACCCTTAATAACTCCAACCTAACACCTCTTAAGTCTTACAACTTAATCTTACAAACTTAATCTTAAACTTTTAAGTTTATACTTAACTTAACTTAATCCCTTAAGTTCTTAGGGTCCTAATCATTACCACCCTACCAAAGGTATTCCTCATTACCCATTACCATTCTTAGAATTCAAAATTTCTTTTTTTTTTAAGTGTTAAGGGTCGACCGACCCACCGACCGACCCAACCCCTGGGTCGGTCCATTACAGAAACTCTTCCGTCTCTTGAAACCCATCCGACCGACCCAGAGCTAGACCGACCGACCCAAACCCTCTGGGTCGGTCCCTTACAGAACCCATTTTCCTACTTAAACCTTGCCCGACCGACCCACCGACCGACCCATCCTTATGGGTCGGTCTATTGCCGAAACATTTCTGCTGGGTTAACAAGGTCCGACCGACCCAGAACTGGGTCGGACCCTGGGTCGGTCCTCTACAGACCATCCTCTTAAATTGCCTCTTTCAATTCCAAACTTTTCCACAAGTGTCCTAATAGGTCCAACACCATCTTGGCACCTTAAATCCACCTTAGAACCTCCACCAAACTCATTAAACCATTCACCAAAATCCACCTTAGTCATTATGCATTTTCCGTGTAATAATGCTACACTTGTAATGTTTTCCTCTAGGTTTCTAGGTGGTGGTTCATACTTAATGTAACCACTATGCCAGATGTTTTCTTCACCACTATAACATCATCTCCCAAGCATCTCTCACTATCTAAAATCCTTTTTGCATTTACTTAAAGTTCCTCAACAAGTTTTAAACTTCCATCATCATCACATTGTTTCCTTCCTAGTTGTGCACCAACATTTGCCTAAGTCCTAAATACCCAAATACATTCTCTTGATTCTTAAATCTTCCATGGTGATACCTAAGTCATTATAATACCTTAACTTCACCCTTTTTCACCAAGACAACCACTAAGACTTCCTAGTACTTCCTTAGTCATTAATTTCCCTTAGAACATATCTAAATCACCTTAAGCATTACACCTTCTCCTTACACTTATGCACAAGTCTTACGTTCCTCATCTCATGATTTTGGTGTGTTCAAAACACTCACCATTCCTCCAATTCCTCCTAGACATCTCTAGGTCATTCTAAACCTCAAGAACTCCTTAGTTAACTAATCTCCACTCAAATTCCTCATAATGATTCCTAGTAAATCCTAGGTCATTTTAGTTCACCACCATCGCCTAAACACTTATTTTCTACTCAAATTTTGCCATAGCACCTCTAGCATCATAGCATGCCCAAACACATTATTTTTCCTCATTCAACCATCTCACACACATCAAGTTCTTCTCATCTTATTTTCTCACCCAAATCAACTTATTCACATCATACTCAATATATTGCAATAATCTTAAATTGCATAGCACTAAGGCTCTTAAATGACATGGCTCTTAGGCCCTTAAATGACTTAAACTTAAACACTGAATTTCCCACATATAAAAGCTTTCAACCTGCAAATACACCCATCAATCTCATAGTAATTATAATGCTCTTAAAATCCTTCTTAAACTTATATTACTAACTCACTCCCATTGGCTCCTTAGTCACAAGTTCACAAGCTTAATTAAGTTCTTTTTTCTTAGGTTATATAACCCAATACACAATGTAAGCTCTAAGCCACATTGGTATCCACTTAAACTCATCCCTTAAAACTTAAACCACCATTAGGTAAGCATTTTACCTTGTTTTCTCAAGCTTATCTTAATCTCCTCCTTAGGCCTTCTTCTTGCATAGATCTCGGCCACCACTTAAATTCCCCTTGCCAATGTTCTAATCAACATACATTGACTCATATGAGTACTAAACAATACACTAACCTCAAGGAATAAAAACCTAGGTTAGAAATGTGTTCTAAGGCATAAAAGTGGATGATTACCTTTGAAGTCTCAAGGTAGACTTTGGCATTGAATGAAATAGGACCTCCACTAGTCCTTGGTGAATAAATCAAGCTAGAACAAGGCATAAAAACATAGCCCCATGAGAAGGAATTTTCGGCCATGTATAAGGAATGATGGAAACATGGTTTTTCTTACATTTTCTTTACCTTAAGGGAATGGAGAAGCTAATGAGCTCTTCAAACTTGATTTTCCTCCATCAATGGAGTTTTCTCATGGCACCAAAATGGAGCTTTGAAAGATTTGAAAAGATAGAAAGATAGGTCTTGACCTAACTAAGACAAATATGCAATTTGTTTTGGATTTGGAGCTTGGAGTTGTATTTGGCAAGTGATTGAAGATGGAGCATCCATGAATGAAGCCCTCTCGGTTTGGAGCAAAAAAAAGAGAAGAAGAAATCGTGTGAAGAAGAGAAATGAAGAGAGAGAAGAAGAAAAGGTAGGCTAAGGTAATATATTTGCTTTAATAAAGCAAATAGTAACTTCTTTACTTATCTCTTCTTTTCCTTTCTCATTTGATGACTCATGTGGTGACTCCCCACATAAAAACCGGCCACCCTCTTTAATATAAGGCTAACATGGTCTTTGTTGACCAATTAATTGACTTATATCGATTAAAACTTAAACTAGTCACTAAATAGTTACTATTCACTAATCAAGGCACATAATCGGGAAATTTTTGATTTCCCATTGATTTAGACCTCCTAATGTGATACTAATTAGTACACATGTTGATTAAAGAGTAATGATGGACATTTAGCCACTCAAAACTCAATTCTAAGACAATTTCTCAAAAATGTGCTTTAAGACTTCTTAAAGCACATTTTGTGTTTTAACTTGTTTTCAAGCTTGGTTTTCTTTGCTAATTGATTTAAAATGACCATTAGAATATTACTAAGGTCTTACCAAGATATTTGGGTACTCACCCAAGTCTCTCCAAGCTTAGAGCACGTTTTTGCCCTAATTGCCCTTAAGGCATTTCCTTGTGTTTTCCTTGGTTTAAATTATCTACCAATCTTTCTAAGGCATATTTTAGCCTTAATACATCATGATTTGATGCTTTCTTAGCATACTTAGGTTTGGGGTATTTCAATCTAACCCCCTTAAAAGAACTTTGTCCCCAAAGTTCCCATGCATCTTATCTTATTAGAATACATGCCTTACCTCATTCCTTAGATCATATAGATCACACTTATGTATACTTAATCTCATTGGATCATTGGATCCACCATATTCTCATACTTAAATATCACAACATGCTTAAGCATGTGCAGCACTCAAAATTCCTTTTTGTTCCTTTTTGATGATTAAAACATTCACATAACTTCCAACGTATTCTCCCATGTCACCGGTCCGTAGACAATGGCTCATTCGTCCTCGTCACCATGGGCTAGAATACAAAACACGCTGCTCTCCCCCTGTCACCGGTCCGAAGACAAAGGCTCGTGCGTCCTCGACTTCATGGGCGAGACTCAGTAAAAAGGTAATCCTTTTTACGAGGTCATGTGAGGAATAATTCCTCTAATTAAAAATACAATCAACTCCAATTTCATTTTATCCTAAGGCCTCTATTCTTAGTGTGATTTAATTGTGACCACTGGTAGGGAGTTTCAGGAATAATCCTACCCTGATGTGATCAGCATCAGTGTAGAACCATCCTTCCACTCCAATTTGTGTTCGGTTTCCCTTGATCCCTAGAAAATCAAGTTCCACCTCCCACGTCATTTTCAAACATCAGATAATTCACTAATGTCCAATTTTCTATCTTTTTTTAGTTCTTCTAATCATAATCAATACATCTCCAAAGTGTGGACTCATTCCATCAAACATTCCCAATTCATCTCTTAGTAATTACCTCAAGACTTAAATTCCTACTAAGTTCTATATCAGTCTCATTCAACTTCCACTGTCCATACCACATAGCATTACTATTCCTAACTCATAATCATATCAAATTGTGTATTCATAATGTTATCTTATTCTTATCTCACCACATAGTCTCATATCGACTTATACCTCATATATATTCCTTATTTCTTCTTAAATCTCCTTATTCCTCTTCCTTAATTCTCTTAACTGTACTCACACCGAGTTAACAAGATAGGTACTTAATATGTATGGTATTCACATCTTCTGTGTGCAATACCATGATTTATCTCAAAATGTTTATGTAAAACATATTCTCAAATTATTTTGTGCTATGCCACACCGTAGTTTATGTACTCAGTACACAAACATACGCTAAGCGGTTTTCGCTCTACCCCCCTTAAAATGGATTACGCCCACGTAATCAGCATTACATGATCTTTGAACATAAGTTCAAGATGTCTAATTCTTACCAAGCATTCTAGCTTCCACGTCATCTATCTTACTTATAATTCGATCAGAAATGACTTAGTCTCTGTATCGAGGATTCTTAACGTACTTATACCGTTTTCCTTAACTTAGTCTGGTCTACTCTCAAGTAGTGATCTGCTAGCTTCTGCTGCACCACTCTGATAATCTTAGGCCTAATTGTCTCAATGGACACGTGTTATCTTTATATATACACGGCCTTAATGAGTTGTAACTCGTCTATCTATTCTCCTTGAAGATCTTACGCTCATACTCTTAGTATTTTCTCGAATGTCTAAATTGTTCTCCCCAACTGACCTTTGGTCTGAGGATGATTCTTAGTCTGAAACTACTGTTTAGTGCATATGCGCTTTACAGTCTTAATTCTTACATCTTAAGACATGTCCAATGTCTTACTTACAATCCGTGCTTTTCGCACTTCATAGTCCTTAATTATTTGTTCTCTGTTCCTCTGTGTTGCTGGTTCAACTGAATTCTTCTCTTCGACTGTTTGTGGTAGTAGCTGCTCTTGTCTGATCTTGCGTCGTTGTCGGTGGTACGGAGTCGACTACTTCCCGTGTTCCTTACACCACTCGTCTACATGCATGGGGTACCTTACTGGTACATTACTACTTACCCAACTAACTCATAAATGAGCGTGTCAGGCCTGCAAGCCCCTGTGGGGTGCAGTCGTCCCACGTCTCGTTTTAGTAAACTCATAGTGTCCGTCACACGTTTAGCTATTGCTAATTATGAAGTATTCTGTTGTCGATCTCCTCTTCATCGTTCCATAATAACATTTATTGTTCTTCTTGAAGTTAATCAAGGAAAATCCATTTACTGTGTTCTGGGTTATGGTATGCTCCAGCTCCTTTCTGTATTCCGTATTGATTCTATTTCTTAGTATTTAGGTCTCTTTCCATAGAGCCTCTTATCTTTTTCTCATATTCATTGTATTAGGAAAGCACTTCCAGTTCCTTAAGGAATGGGTAGTGTGCTTCCTGCGAAATCTTACCTAACAGGTCCAGACTACTGGCATCAATGCTCAGTTCGTCTTCCATCTTATTTTCTTACTTATCTGGTCTTAACTCATAAATCTAATTGCCTCATGTCAATATTTGACGGCTCATACATAATGGTCGCCTTACCGCGCACCATGACTTAATCCACTTATCTAACTATTGTACTCACGACCCTACTACCGTGGTAGTTGGCCTTACCATTGTTGCCCATTAATGGTGCAACCTCTTACTCACTTATTCTAATGTCTTACCTTATACTCAATCCCTTCTTGGTGTAAACACACTGGGAGTTCTCTCATTCCGGTATTGGCGGTTGTCGTACCGTGTTGTAAAATAGTTACTCTTGATATGAAGATGTTGCTCTCAAATCTCAGATTCGTAAGTAGGCTAATCTCTTTCGCTTTCTTTCATCCTTAGTGATGTTATCTACCATGTATTTAATTGGTTACTGAAGAAATTATCACTGAATCACAAGCTCTTCTGAGCATTGATCAATTGACGTGCCACAATGTGCAGTCACAATGTTTTCTCTGACCATTACTAATTCTTACATCTCCTGGTTTTGGATATGGGGTCTATCTGTGCAACCTTCCTTATTACTCAAGTGTATCTGGTATGTTCTAAGGTAATCTCAAGGTTCATAGTTTCCATTTTCTAAATAAGGTGTATTTCATCTCTCTATAAGTGAAAGCCCTTTTGAGGGGTTCATTCCCACTCATGGCCTCACAACAAGGAGAGGTATCCCCACCCTAAAAGGCATGGTTCGTTCTCCGCTCCTGTCCTTAGCATTATCTCAATATTCTCATTGGTACCCTTTCTTGGTATGTTCTTCCCCATTCTAAGTTATAGGTTTGGTAACCGTTCATATCTACAAATTGTAGTCCTTCGTGGCTTAAACAAGCTCTCTTATAACTTACTGCGCCTCGGGCTCTGATGTGGTTAACATCCTTGGCTCGTAGGCTCTTAATGCTTAATGTCTCAGTTCATTATTTGTACTCTTACTCATCTGTAGGTTATCCTCATAAATTCTGGTCCCTTGGAACACACACCATCAATCATTAGGTTACATACTAAATGTAGTATCGGGTTTCATGATAAGTTGCTGCATCCTGCTTCCTGCTAGGGAAGTTGTTCAGGTGATCTGAGGTTACTTAATGTCTTTGACAATGCTGTCATTTTACTAGACTTATGTCTTTAATAGTCAGGTTAGTTCGTATTAGGCGTTTGCCTTACGGTGTCCAAGTTGGATATCATCCTGTCATCTTATACTTCCATCTCAACGCTTCGTTCAACTTCCGTTGACTACGCCACCCGTTGATGACAATCATACTTGGGTGTTAATGAGTTAGACAACAGTGTTAACTGTCATTCATCAGTTTGTTCGGCTCGACTATGCCCGCTCTGTGGGGGTAGTCCTCTGAGCTTTCCTTTTCCAGGGTTGTACGACTTTAATTCTGTAGGTTATAGCTTATGTTTATTTCTTTTATCCTTGATTTCCGGGTTTTCCAACATCTTCATTGAAGAATGTTGTTATTGGTGTCCTTAATGGTCACTCTGGAGTCTTATCCCGTTTTCGTTGTAAGTCGATGCTTCAACAGTCTCAATAGTATCTTATAATACATCCCTTGTATATCATTGCTTATATAGTGTTTTTGCTCGCATACCGAGCATCTCTTAGGTTTTCCCCTTGGAGTTTGAGATTGGTGTTCTTACCGTACTGTCGGTTGTTGTTGTAGTGGGTTATACCGTTGCTAGTATTTATATGGTTTAGTATTTCGTCTAAGCTCAGCTCCCTGCTGGCTGATGTGTCGGTTCATCTCATCATGGTCAGGCCGTCAGGCCTTCCAAGGTCCTATTTTTTTCTGTTCTTATGGATTTACAATCCGGTATTAATATGCGTTTCAACTGTAGCGTTCTCCTATCTTCCATGATGGCTTTTCGTGTAGCTTAACCGTGGTAGCACTTGCTATGGCAAGTGCGCCATGCAGGATGGGTTATTGGTACAAGGTACATCGGTAGTGACACTTCCCTTCTAATTTCCATGTAATTGGTAGTCCTCGGGACTCCTTCGATAATCTCTTATTTTGGATAACCGTCCATCCGGCAGTTTCCTTGTTGTTTGACAGTACTGTCATCTACCAGGGCGTTCCTCTTTCTGAGGGAACCCTTAATATTTCCTTATGTCTTAATCCTCGCTCTTGTCTCCACACATTTTGTTGTGGTTACTAAGTAATGATTCTCCTTTAGGCACTACATCGTAGTCCTATTTCGGTATACAATTTATATGTTTCTATCGTCGTCCGCATTATGTTGGCCAGGTTTTGTAACCTTTTTCATTGTATGGGTTTTGGAGTTCCCGTTTCTAACTGGACTTTCCAGTAATCTCAATCCTCATGCTTTGTATTATCCACTGTTATGCTCCTTCTCGGACCACTGTCCGGTACTCATGTCTTTATCTTTTTTCCTTTCTATTGCACCCGTAGTGCTTTCCTTATCATTGGTATGCGGGTTATTTCGACTGCGTAGCATGTCGACCCATGTTGCCGGTAATTACCGTTCCCTTACTGATAGAATTCCATAGGTAGCGCCTGTTTCTCTGTTGCGCTCCATTAAAAACCTCCAAGTTCTCCATAACTGTTGTACAACAAATTGTTTCTCGTATTGCTTACTGTTAGCTAACTGCCAGATCGGGTTTCCCCGAGTAAGAGAAGGCTTTCTTCTCTCTGGCGTTTGTTCCACATATTTAGGGTTAGGGATGTGGAGGGCGGGCCTAGGTACTATGGATATCCGGTAAACACCGGGAGTCCTGGCTAACGCACCTCACACTCTATCTCTCAACCCTTAACCCATAACTCAATCTCAACCTCATCATTCTCCTAAGTTCGGTATTTCTTGTCTTCAGAGCGTAACTACGCTCTGATACCACTTTTTGTAACACCCCAACTCAATCCAAATGTGGTCTCGCAACTTAACAGCATATATATATACATGTCACAGCGGAATTCTTTACAATCCAGGACCTTGCCACGGTCTGACTACAGAATATACCGAACATTAGTCTAACAACCTTAACCATTTACATAACCTTCTTACAATCCACTCACAACCTATACATCTTACTAACTCAATTGCCATACGAGTGTACAGGCACAACTCGTAGGTCATACTTAATCCTTAACACTTGTCCTCCTTCTTACTCTCGCGACGGCCGCCTCCTGATGTTCACCTGTGTAGTAAAAGAAGCCCCCGAGGGGGTCAGCACGAATGCTGGTACGATCCTCTCATGGCCCCCAAGCTAACGTGGCTACGACGACTAATTGTCGATAGCATGGAGGTTGATTAGATGCACAACATAATAGAAAGTGCAGTAAACACAACAACTATATGAACAATCAAAGTTCACACACAATGAACGACTTAAATGCGTTCCCTTAATTAGAGAGTTAGTTATTTAACTCCTTAAGTAATGTTCTCTCTTAATCTTAGTCCATCCTTATCTTACCTCAATCTGTTCTTATCTTAATCTTAGAAACAACCATCCTTTAATCAGGAGTGGATGTAGCTTATCTTATCTTAATATTACAAACCATCCTTTAAAAAGGAATGGTTGCAACTTATCTTAACCTCACCTTAATCTTAATCTTAATCTAATAATACAAATCATCCTTTAAAAAGGAATGATTGTAACTTAACTTAATCTTTCTTAATCTTAATCTTAATAATACAAATCATCCTTTAAACAGGAATGATTGTAACTTAACTTAATCTTACCTTAATCTTAATCTTAATCTCTATATACAAACCCTTTCCTGGAAGGGATTGGCCGTATCTAATTCGAACCTGGGATTTAGGTGATCCCACCGCACCATCTTAATGCCACCTACTCTGGACGGGAGTCCAGCGTAGCTGAGCCGGCAACCGGCCCTAGGCAACAAGTCCGAAGACAAGTCCTTAATCGGAGGTCGAATCTGCTATAGATAACGACCCCCTTTCCTTAGCATGCATGACCGGAGATCGGTCCCGGGTTTCCTCACTCATGTTCCAGTTAGTAGTTATCTCAAAACCATGTTTGTTGGTTAACCTCTTTCGGTTCATATCGTCCCTCATTAGGGGGCGTTCCTTAGTCTCACTCAATTCCTTACTAAGCATTGGTTAGTAAGTTCTCACGGTATGTTGTGTTAGTTTTCAAACATCACACAACAATACAATATATATATAATATATTCCGGTTGCATGCTTTATCTTGTTTAGTGAGCACACAAAACAATAGCACACAAGCGAGGGACACCTCGTTAGCAAGCAGGTCACAAGAAGAAACAACTGTACCGTTCACCGTTGGCCGTTCAGTTGCTTACTCTCTTCCGGAGTCCCATTCCAAGTCCTAAAACATTCATTCAGTTTTAGGTTGTTAATCACTTAACTCAATTCAACTTACTTATCTTACTTAACTTACTTAACCCTTATACTCCAACCTAACACCCTTAAGTCTTACACTTAATCTTACAAAACTTAATCTTAAACTTTAAGTTTATACTTAACTTAACTTAATCCCTTAAGTTCTTAGGGTCCTAATCATTACCACCCTACCAAAGGTATTCCTCATTACCCATTACCATTCTTAGAATTCAAAATTTCTTTTTTTTTTTAAGTGTTAAGGTCGACCGACCCACCGACCGACCCAACCCCTGGGTCGGTCCATTACAGAAACTCTTCCGTCTCTTGAAACCCATCCGACCGACCCAGAGCTAGACCGACCGACCCAACCCTCTGGGTCGGTCCCTTACAGAACCCATTTTCCTACTTAAACCTTGCCCGACCGACCCACCGACCGACCCATCCTTATGGGTCGGTCTATTGCCGAAACATTTCTGCTGGGTTAACAAGGTCCGACCGACCGAACTGGTCGGAACTGGTCGGACCCTGGGTCGGTCCTCTCTACAGACCATCCTCTTAATTGCCTCTTTCAATTCCAAACTTTTCCACAAGTGTCCTAATAGGTCCAACACCATCTTGGCACCTTAAATCCACCTTAGAACCTCCCCAAACTCATTAAACCATTCACCAAAATCCACCTTAGTCATTATGCATTTTCCTTGTAATAATGCTACACTTGTAATGTTTTCCTCTAGGTTTCTAGGTGGTGGTTCATACTTAATGTAACCACTATGCCAAATGTTTTCTCACCACTATAACATCATCTCCCAAGCATCTCTCACTATCTAAAATCCTTTTTGCATTTACTTAAAGTTCCTTCAACAAGTTTAAACTTCCACATCATCACTTATTTCCTTCCTAGTTGTTTACCAACATTTGCCTAAGTCCTAAATACTCAATACATTCTCTTGATTCTTAAATCTTCCATGTAATACCTAAGTCTTATAATACCTTAACTTCACCCTTTTTCACCAAGACAACCACTAAGACTTCCTAGTACTTCCTTAGTCATTAATTCCCTTAGAACATATCTAAATCACCTTAAGCATTACACCTTCTCCTTACACTTATGCACAAGTCTTACATTCCTCATCTCATGATTTTGGTGTGTTCAAAACACTCACCATTCCTCCAATTCCTCCTAGACATCTCTAGGTCATTCTAAATCTAAACCTCAGAACTCCTTAGTTAACTAATCTCCACTCAAATTCCTCATAATGATTCCTAGTAAATCCTAGGTCATTTTAGTTCACCACCATCGCCTAAACACTTATTTTCTACTCAAATTTTGCCATAGCACCTCTAGCATCATAGCATGCCCAAACACATTATTTTTTCCTCATTCAACCATCTCACACACATCAAGTTCTTCTCATCATATTTCTCTCACCCAAACCAACTTATTCACAATAACTCAATATATTGCAATAATCTTAAATTGCATAGCACTAAGGCTCTTAAATGACATGGCTCTTAGGCCCTTAAATGACTTAAACTTAAACACTGAATTTCCCACATATAAAAGCTTTCAACCTGCAAATACACCCATCAATCTCATAGTATTATAATGCTCTTAAAATCCTTCTTAAACTTATATTACTAACTCATTCCCATTGGCTCCTTAGTCACAAGTTCACAAGCTTGTTTAAGTTCTTTTTTCTTAGGTTATATAACCCAATACACAATGTAAGCTCTAAGCCACATTGGTATCCACTTAAACTCATCCCTTAAAACTTAAACCACCATTAGGTAAGCATTTTACCTTGTTTTCTCAAGCTTATCTAATCTCCTCCTTAGGCCTTCTTCTTGCATAGATCTCGGCCACCACTTAAATTCCCCTTGCCAATGTTCTAATCAATATACTTGCCTCATATGAGTACTAAACAATACACTAACCTCAAGGAATAAAAACCTAGGTTAGAAATGTGTTCTAAGGCATAAAAGTGGATGATTACCTTTGAAGTCTCAAGGTAGACTTTGGCATTGAATGAAATAGGACCTCCACTAGTCCTTGGTGAATAAATCAAGCTAGAACAAGGCATAAAAACATAGCCCCATGAGAAGGAATTTTCGGCCATGTATAAGGAATGATGGAAACATGGTTTTTCTTACATTTTCTTTACCTTAAGAGAATGGAGAAGCTAATGAGCTCTTCAAACTTGATTTTCCTCCATCAATGGAGTTTTCTCATGGCACCAAATGGAGCTTTGAAAGATTTGAAAAGATAGAAAGATAGGTCTTGACCTAACTAAGACAAATATGCAATTTGTTTTGGATTTGGAGCTTGGAGTTGTATTTGGCAAGTGATTGAAGATGGAGCATCCATGAATGAAGCCCTCTCGGTTTGGAGCAAAAAAAGAGAAGAAGAAATCGTGTGAAGAAGAGAAATGAAGAGAGAAAGAAGAAAAGGTAGGCTAAGGTAATATATTTGCTTTAATAAAGCAAATAGTAACTTCTTTACTTATCTCTTCTTTTCCTTTCTCATTTGATGACTCATGTGGTGACTCCCCACATAAAAACCGGCCACCCTCTTAATATAAGGCTAACATGGTCTTTGTTGACCAATTAATTGACTTATATGATTAAAACTTAAACTAGTCACTAAATAGTTACTATTCACTAATCAAGGCACATAATCGGGAAATTTTTGATTTCCCATTGATTTAGACCTCCTAATGTGATACTAATTAGTACACATGTTGATTAAAGAGTAATGATGGACATTTAGCCACTCAAAACTCAATTCTAAGACAATTTCTCAAAATGTGCTTTAAGACTTCTTAAAGCACATTTTGTGTTTTAACTTGTTTTCAAGCTTGGTTTTCTTTGCTAATTGATTTAAAATGACCATTAGAATATTACTAAGGTCTTACCAAGATATTTGGGTACTCACCCAAGTCTCTCCAAGCTTAGAGCACGTTTTTGCCCTTTGCCCTTAAGGCATTTCCTTGTGTTTTCCCTTGGTTTTAAATATCTACCAATCTTTCTAAGGCATATTTGCCTTAATACATCATGATTTGATGTTTCTTAGCATACTTAGGTTTGGGGTATTTCAAAAACTCTTTACAAGACAATCTTTCAAAAACGTGCTTTAAGACTCCTTAAAGCACATTTTGTGTTTTAACTTGTTTCAAGCTGGTTTTCTTTGGTAATTGATTTAATATGTTCATTAACATATTTATAAGGTATATATATGACCATAGGTCTTATACAAATTTACCCCAAGCTTAGAGCACATTTTTGGCTCTTATTGACTTTAAGGTATTTATTTATGTTTTGTTTGGTTTCATTGTCTACCAAAGTTTCCTAAGGACTTAATTAGCCTTATTAAATCATACTTGAATGTTATTAAGCCTTGGTAGGCTCTTTGGGTCCTAACCAAGTTCGCTCATAGCTTAGAGCATGTTTTTGCTCAAACTGTGTCTTAGTGCTTTATTGCATTTTACTATGGTTTAAATTGTTCACTGATGTTTCTAAGGCACTTTTTAGCCTTTACACACCATAGTTTGATAATTAAACCACATGTCGAGGTTTGGGGTATTTCAGTTATAAGGAATTTAAAGGTAACCAATAAATATTATTTATGGTTAAAAGGGGAATAATAAAAACTATAAGAATATCATGTCCATGTATGCATATAAATATAGTTGAGAAATTATAAAGTTGTTATGTGACCTAGACAATTAAAAATATGAAACATAAATAGTACATGAATAAATATATACATATATGTACATTAAAGGACTTACAAATAAATCAAGAAGGAATAACAAAATAAGTGATGCATTAAATCATCTGGTAATTAAAAAAAAATTACCATACAATAAAGTTATTCATTAAGACTATATAAATTAGAATATATATATGCACCTTAATTATCAATGAGGTTAAGAGGTTAAAGAAACTATCTAAGTATGAAGAAATAAACCTCACATGAAATAACAAATATGAAATTGTTGAATGATCCAATAAAAATTATTATACAAGGGTAACATAAATTAACCCTCTCAGTTAATCCTAATATAGGACAATACTTGACCAGACGTTGACCAGGATATATTCAACTGCAATCTACGGTGAACGGTATGGGATTCTTGCAACCTGTTTGCTACCGGATTACACCGGCTTGTGTGCTATCTGTTGTTTGAAATAACGAACAAGATAATTATTGTAAAATGTTGTATTACTCTTGTGCTCTGTGGTGTTATTTTATATGCGTGAATGATACTAACTACAACGTGTATGTCCCACGCATACAACACTACATTACCAGTGGATTAAATACCTGCGTTTTATTACACCGAGAACTTGTACTCAAGCTTCTCACTAACTTCACTTTATAACAGACGACGTCGTTATCCTAAACATGATAATCGACAATACACATTGTGTTCTTGATTAACGTCCTTTGTGTGACACCTAACAATTCTATACTACGAGAACGAGGAGCCCAGTTGGATCTGGCCATGCATGCTACGGGGGTTGTACCTGTCTCAGGTCGTCTCCTATGCAATTTACGTCGTGACGGGAGTTTTGGGTGCACTATGTCACTCACCGGCTGCGTACCGGAACATTCAAGTTGGGAGGAAGACTTTATTCCTCTCGAGGGTTCAATTCCCACCTCTTTAAAGTACAGAAGTTAACTACGTTATCTTCCGAGGGACTCATTACCCACCTTTTCTTTTAACAAGGTCATTATACCTTCACTATATTGACATACTCTTACACACCCGTCAGTCCCATCGTGTGGACCCGACTATTATCAAATGATTACAGTTCGTCTAACTTGACCTTCTGAAGTCTTGTTCTATGTGACATTGTTGTCCTGTATGGATACTTGTTATTATCATGTTATGCTTGTTTACAGCTTTACAAAATGTACTACATGTATACGACAAAGTAGTTGGTGTGGCCCAGTAGCCGATGGGCTGCACGTTTTCCATACCAGCATTGTTTGTTGAGCCCCTTTGGGGGCACCCCCATTTTTCAGGTACCTGAAGTTGCAGATATCACCACACCGGTGTAGGTGGGGTAGATCAAGCTATAGAAGTTTATCACTAGCTATTTGTTTTACTTAATTATTACCTTTGAGTTTGATTCCTAGTATCTCGGATTGTATTCGTATTCGGATCGTGACTTTTGTGATTTGTATTTAGAGTTGGCCTTGTTAGTCACAAGGCGGCTAACGGCATTGTAATACCGCCCGTTATTGTAATTTATTCCGCTGTAGTTTAAGTTTATTTGGGAGCGATCGTCGTTCAGGTTATTAGATTTCGGGTGGGGTGTTACACATATAGAGTTCCTACCTTGGAAATCAATTTTATGATAAAGAAATCCGATTTTGGAGCTACATTTTGATTAATAAGAACTTTCTAAAACTCTGCCTCGTGGGAAATTATAAAAACATATAATAAGTAAAATTTATGAAGTAAATACTTAATGACTGTCTAAAATACTATGGTTGATTATGAAAAAAAAAGGAAAAAATTAATTGCGTTAAAAAAATGATACACAGTATGAAATTATTTTAAATAAGCTCATGAATTTTCAAGCCATGACATTAAAAGACTTTAAGTTATAAAATGCTCTGGAGAAATGTTGTAGTAAGATAGCATTTAGATAATTACATCACATCTTAATGAAATTTCCTTTTTATGCAATAATAGTTTCCAAATCACATGATTTAAAGATTTTGATACCTATTACATGCAATACCTAATTGAATAAAGAGTGAACTAAAATCCTATTTTAGTAATATATAAATATAACCTAAGTTCTCTTTTTCAAAACTTAACCTAATATATGTATGGTGAATCCTAAACTTTTTTTTGCCAATAGAGAGGCAATGTGAGTTAGGAAAATGTGTTGGGAACACTAAAAGATTTAATTACAATCAAGCCAGAATAACAACGAGTGATATTGTGCACCAGATAATGAACCAAAAGTAGAAATTCAAACTTCACGTAATGTCTGAAATAAAGAATATTATGAGTAACAAATAGTAAACTTTAAATGAGGAGTGCTAAACCAAAAGGTTATGTCCAATAAAACGACCATGATTGAAATAAATACTATGTTGACTATCTAGTCAATTAACCCGTAAAGTATATTTAACAAGAGTGACCAACTGAATTTTGGGATGATGGTCAGACTATGTGTACACAAATGCAGACACGTAACAATCAAGAAATACATACATATACAACGATCATGGATAAATCAACAATGCAATTAAAGTCACAACAAAGCTTGATAATAAGATGTTGAATTCCTGGAATGTGGTGTTTGAAATAAACATCAAGTAATTAGAGAAAACAGAAACTAAATGTTTGGAAGTTTAGTATGGTCCATGCATATTGTTGTGATTGGTTTTTTGACAACCTTGTTGGATAATGTATCTTGAGTGGTGGTTAATGACATTTACATCTTGCATCGTGCTAATTATGAGACATTTCGGTTTGGTTAATGGTTTATCTTCAGTGGAATGGTCCTTAATAAGATGGGGAATGATGGAATGGAAATTGTAATTGGAATTGTATTAAATGAATATCCTTGAGTGGTTTGATTATTTGATATGCATTTTAGAGCTGGTAATATAACTTGGTGCTTAGTTTACCCGCACACCTGAAAGGGTGTGAGTAGTTGGTAGATAAATTTAAACTTCGTGACGAAGTTTCTTTTAAGGGGGTCTACTGAAATACCCTAAATTAATCTAAATTAATTTAGGGGATTTCTTTTATTAAAACCCGTGGAATTTGGAAATGGGAATGTATGGAATAAAGAATTGGTATGGAAGTTGGTCATCACACTGAAGCGGTGTGAGTAACTGTTAGTTGATTCTAAACTTCGGGTCGAAGTTTCTTTTAAGGGGGATCTACTGAAATACCCCTAAATTAATTTTCTTTTATAAAACCCTAAATAATATTATTAAACACTAAATTAGTATATGGTATTATTTAAAAATTATTTAGGGGACTTCTTATATTAAATTCTAAATAATAATACAATTTAATTTAATTTATTATACGGTATTATGAATTTAATAACAAGATTTATAAGTCAATAAATCTTAGAAAAATTCCTACACACTCCAATTATATTATAAATATTTAGAGTATTGATTTGAAGCATAAAAGTCAATATAAAATTCTAGAAACCCTAAAGCTTCTTAAGCCTTGCTAGGTTTGATTTTTTGAGAATGGTCAAATCATCCCATGAAACCTATACCAATAAATAGGTTATGGAAAACCATGAAGATCGATAAAAATAACATCGAAAACGGATCATCCTAGCCACAGTTATGATAGAATGAAGTTTAGAGCCAAATTTTGAAAAGTACCACGTGTCAAGACCACACGGGTCGCCGATACTTAGCACAAAATCGCTAAGTATCTTAACTTCCATCAGTGTTTTTGCCCTAACTTTAAACAGCGATATCTCACTCATCTTTGTGAGTTTTTTAGTGTCATTTCTTTGTTGTCTTCTCCTACACATGCTCTTTCCAACCATAACTCATACTCAACCTAAATCATTCTACATCGACCGCAAGTTCGATCCAAAGTAGCCACCCTGCGAAACCGGAACCCAGATTTCCAGATTTTTTCGAAATCAGGTAAACTTCTTTGATCATAAATTCTTCGTTTGGGAACGAAAATCCATGTTCTATAGCTTGTTTTTGTAGATCTCTAATCCCTCTACAACTTTCATGTTAATGACCAAGGCTGACTCGTAACCATTTGGGAGAAAGAGGCGCCTAAAGTTCCTGATTCGCCATTACATAAAGTCATAAGAAAATGCAAGGTATAAACTCGTAACTTTCGGTTTAGATTTCTTACTGTGTAGTGCGAGTTAGAGTAAGTTCTTGCTATCAATCTGTAGAGCTATGTTTCTTCTTTCTAATGAGCCCAAGAACATGGCCTAAATCGATCTAGAACGTATTTTATAGATCTCCAAAGTTCGCTACTCGAACAGCTCAAAGTCCAAACTTTTTCCAGAAACCCGTTCTCGATTCTCCTTGTTGGCACAATTCCGGTGAGTTTCCGATCAAATTGCTCCGTTACTGTCATTCATAATCACATTACCGGTCTAACCCATGTCTCAATTTCATCTATTACGCGTTAGATTAGGAGAATTTGTCAATTCGAATTCGAATCAACCTAAGAACCCTAACTTCGAAACCCAGATTCATATTTTCGATTTCGTGCACCTTAGATCATAAAGTTGGTATCATTAGAACCGCGATGAAATTTCGAATCTAATTAAACAAAATCAGTCAATTTGGTTCTGTGAGTTGAGAGAAATCGTCGATTTAGTGCGTGGGATTCATTTTTAGTTTACTGAAGAACTCGCGCAATGTAGGCCGTCCGATCGTAGGTTATAGGAACGGACGGCCAAGATTAAAACGTGGGAGGTTTTAGTTGTATTTAGTTATAATAATTCTAGAATTAAACCCTAACTTGTTGGATTTATTTAATTGCCTTCCCGAATGTATTTTGACACGAATTTTAAACCATAGATTCCTTATAAAATCTAGTTTATTTTGATATACATTAATATGGGTTTTGAGTTTTTACACGTAAGTTATAATTTTTACAATTTATGAGTATTATGGAATTATTTGGATAATTTAAAAAGATATTTTTATGAAATAAAAATTTTATAATATGTCACAAATATTATAGTTACTATATATTAAATTTGGGAATTTTTGGACAAGGGTAAATGGGTCTAAAAATTGTGTTTATGAAATTTTCATAAGATTATCTTATAATATATGGTTTTAATGTAACAAAAATTAAGTATAGTTTATTAATAAACTTTATAGGGTGGGATAATATGATAAGACTAAATTAACATTTAATAACAGTATGTTAATGAATATTTTGGGTATAAACTTTTAAGTGAAGTAAAAATTATATACTTATATATATATATTTATGTGAGAGGAGTAAAATACAAACTTATGAATCAAGGAATTTCACTAGTCTACATTTTTAGTTATTTTATAATGTGGAAGTTAATATACTTAATTGAAGCTAGGGGAAATACTTTATTTTATGAACCATATATTGGATGTGGATTTGTGTAAAAGTTAATAGAGATAATTAAATACAATAAAACTTCATAAAGGATGTTTTGAATAAATCCTAGTATATATATATACATTAAACATAAATAAAAGAAATGAAATACCTTATAGAAAATATAATACGAAGGAATAAATAAGTTCAACTATTACTAATGAAAGAATATTATATGAGGTGGTATTAAATTGGGGTTATGAAATTGAGTTTTGAGTTACCTTCGAATTTCTAGGATTTGAATAAATCATAATTAAATACATATATAATATTATTTGTCAATGACAAGAATGTAAATTTGTAATTGGGTTAAGTAATAAATAAGTTAAGACTTAGGGAAAATTTGTAATTTGATTACATAAAATGTTACACAAATAGATCTTATATATAACTAATAATAAAATAAATGAAAAAGTTTTACAACTAAATGTGAAGTGGATTAATAAGGCTAGATTTAATCATTTCATAACATTTATAATAGTGAGTAATAACTTAATGTTTTAAGGTAAAATCATTAAAAGGGTTAAGATATAAAACTATGTTAAATATGACTAGGGAGTTAGTCTAAATAATAATCCTTGAGTCCTTAGAATTTGTTGAGCCATATAAAATACATTTATAACATTAATTACTAAAATGCGGAATGAGAGTTTATAAATAAGGGATCTATTTATTAGTTGTAACTTATAAGAGGTTTGTAAATAGGAGTTAGGTACTTAAAACCTTTGAACCTTTAATTAGATGAAACTAAGTTACGTAAGAGATTATATTGGTTTACCTTATAAAACTAAAAATATTAAAAGGTCATTTGAATATAAGGTATGAGGATTTTTCAGAATAGATGATCTTACTAGATAATTGACAATTTCTCTTATGAATGAGAATTTACTTCTTAGTTAAATTTTCACCTTATGTTAAGACATAATACTTATCCTAAAACATAGTAAAGGGAATTAATTTATTAAGTTATTCCTTTGAAACCTTTGGTTTATATAAATGTATTTAAGACATAAGTTTATTAAAATTTAGTACAAAAGGTTATACAAAATCTATAGAGAGAATGTGTGTAAAATATAAATATTTAGGAAATTAAAATGTAAGTAAGGATACATAAAAAGGGTTATCTTAAAACACCTTATTATATAGGTAATAATTAAGCGAATAATATACTTTGCGAATACTAAGTATAAGAGTTGGAAGGGTTTGAGTTAATTAAAATATAGTTGTTTCAGGATGAAAAGTAATTGAGCATCTTAAGACAAGATAATTAAATGGTTATAATATTAAGTCATTCTAAAGTAAAGATAAAATAATTGAGTCTAGTAGTTGTCTCTGAATTCTATGATCAATTAAGTTATAATGAAATGCGTCTACAACACTATGATTCCAATATACAAGTTGTAGATCTTAATTAAGTTAAGGGGAAGAGTTAATCATAATAGGTTAGCTAGTAGATGTTGATAAGAATGAATAATCGTTACATTGTGAGATAATAATATTGTATTCTAAGACAAACCTATCATGGGTCAGGATACGACGTTATTTTAAATTAAGGGTATGGGTATTGAGCTTAAGAGTTATTATTGACATTCTAAGATAAGTCGAAGGTTATACGTAACATTTAATTGAGACTTAGAAATAAGAGTGAGGAGTTTATTTAAGCTTAACTTAGGCTACAAGTTATTGATGATAGACTACCTTTAATATTCTTCAGAGTACTGTTGATTGTTTGTGCAAGTTGACTAGAACTACTACAACGTTATCCAGGTACGATTTCTCGTACTCAGGTAATTTTGCTAACGGACTTTATGGAATGTTTTGGAAAATGCTAACTGAGCTTGAATGGATTTCAAAGGAAACTATTTGTGTGGCTAACTCAACATGATGTGACTAACTGAGCCTTGAATATGAAACTTACATGGTTATTGGTTCCGTCTATTTGGTTGTTTCATTAGACATTAACTGCTTAGGGTTTACGCTTCTGCACTCTGTAGGATTGAGTGTTTTGGTATTGCTCTGGTGCAGTTATGATCTAGTGGGAATATGGAAAAGGTCAATCTTGGTAAATTCTTCCTTTGACTCTGGATATTGTTTCATCCATGAGCTAAGTCTTTGTTGTGACGTGCGCGCGTCTTCATTGGTAACAGTGAGGGGCTTATATCCCTGTCCTAAAAGGACGTTGTAAAAAGTGTGGGTTGTATATCCCCTATCCAAAAGGACGTTGTAAACATGAGGGGCTGTATATCCCCTGTCCTAAAAGGACGTACTTGGCGGTGGGGGCCATCTCTCCCAATTGGTTTTTATTCCACTCTGAGTTGTTGGTTCTTGGATATCTTCTTCCATTCCTAGTCCTTGTGACTACTTGGTTCTCTCTACTCCTAACTGGAATTGGTTCTAACTTGAGCTTGGATTGTTCACTAACTCTGGTGTGGTTTTTTTGATTGGGATTGACTAACTTTACCTTTCTATTATTTATCTCTATCCTTAACTTGTTATCTTTGACTTGGTGATTTTAAAGTGTCTTGTTTTCCTGTTTTTCTTTAGAGCGTTTGATTTCAAGTTACTGTTTATTTGAAGAGTTATGTTTTAAATATTGTTTTGGAGAATTGTATCAGTTCCATTCCAGGGAACTGACTCACCCATCCCGGGGTGGGCTGCTTGGTTTCATCTTGCAGGTACGAATTGTTTATACAGGTGGCCACGAAGAGCATGAGTGATTGGGATGGGAATTAGGAATTGTGGAGAGTTATTTTTTTTTACGTTCAGTTTTGTTTACGTTGTTTTCTTGAGTTCAGACCGTAACTTAAATAATTGTAATGGTTGTAATTGGTGAGGTTGGTACCGGGTGTTTGGAACCCGATGGTCTGTAATCGCCTTAGTATTTTAATTCCGATGTAAATACGTTAAATAGGGCATTACACCCTTCGGGATCCAACTATCCAAGTCCTATACATACATAGGGTTGCATGGTCAATAATCTATCATTGACCTACTCACTCCTTCACTAATACTTCCATAGATACTTACTAGTTCTTTACATTCTATACTTGATTATGAAAATCATTCTTTTCTTGTTACTTCCTTAATTTGTTTTCTTACTCATATACTTACTTTCTTACCATTATTGTTACATTCATGGTGTATTACCTAAGTCCCATATATGTACATATACATATATATATACATACGTATGATCACTATATTATTATTTTTTTTTTTGTAAGTTAGGGCCGACCGACCCAACCCCTTGGGTCGGTCTATTCCAGTAAGTTTTCCGTCCTTCAAACTTACCCGACCGACCCGATCGACCCATAATCCTCTAGGTCGGTCGAAGTCAGAAACTTCGACGTTCAAGGATTTTGCCCGACCAACCCACGACCGACTCACCCGTCTGGGTTGGTCGAAGTCAGAAAGTTCATTCCCAGTGATTTTAAGCCCCGACCGACCCACGACGGATCCAACCTCTGGGTCGGTCGGTAGCAGAACTTGCCTACAGACTTTATTTTCACTTCTTTCTCTTACCCATTTCTTCCCCAATCTTCCTACATGTAATCCCACATGTTTTAGCACTACTTAGGCCCTCTAAGTTGCCTTAGTCCATCCACCAATTTCCTTACTCATTTCAAAATCCACATACACAATTTCTCCTCACTTCTTTATAACACTTACAACAGTTTTCATTTCTCTAATGCTACAGATTTTCACCTTAACTTCTATCCTCCAATACTACTTCAACTAATGCTACTCCTAACATTCCAATGCATTGCTTTACATCCTAGTTCTTCCCCTTACTTAAATCCTTTTCAAATCTGTTCTCAAAGTGCTAACTACTCACTTAAATTCTCCAAATACACCTAGTTACTACCTAGGTTGTTTTCCTCCTCTTACACAACTAAGTCTTCTAATTTCCATAAAAATTTGGGCAGAGGTTCCCCTATATTTTTAACATTGCCCACACATTGTTTCAGCTCATAGTTCATTCACAATTCCCATGTCAATATCAACACCAATCAACACTAATTCACAAATACATTTTCCTGCACATACATACTCATTACCCAATGTTTTCCCAAGCTTTTAAACATCCTTGAAAAGGTCCAAAACTGTTACATTACCTTCCTCATTACACTACAACCTACCAATTACTCATTACCTCATACATTACTCATTTTAGATACTCAAAATCTGTTACACTACATAATACAACTAACTCAAGGTAAGGGCATTTACCTTGTTGTTTCTAGTTTTTCTTTCTTCCTTCCCTTCTTCTTCTTCTTTCTTTCTCTCTTGTTCTCGGTTCCAATGGGGTTCACCCACCAATGCTACAGCCCATATCAATACACACAAATACTTAGAAAACCATCTTTACTAACCAGGGTTTATGCTTGTTTAAAGTTTAAAATGAAGCATTGCCTTCTAATGGATAGATGGAGTGATGGACAGCAACCAAAGCAAGATTCTAACACCCAAAATGAAGCCAAAATCGGCTGGAATACAAGGCACTAAACAAGGGTTTAGTTTGAATTTTCATTTTGCCAACAAGGCTAGAAAAAGATGAGTTTTCAAGATTATTTTTACCTCAAATGATAAGGAGATGAAGGTGCTTCTAATGGTGGTCTTCAAGCTCCAAATGCAGCACACCCATAGAGATGAAAATGGGTGTTTTCGATTTTTGAAAGGAACAAGGTGCTTTCCTTGATGAGAGGATTTCAATGGTACTAATTTTGTAATTTTTGGAGTAGGATTGAGTGGTTAACAAGAGGAGAGAAGGTGAGTTTTGTGGGGTTTCTTAAAATCTCCATTGTTGTTGCCCAAGGAGGAAGAAGAGAAATAGACAGAGAGGGGAACCGTGAGTGAGGGTGAGTGGTAGATGAGAGTGTAACACCCTTACTCTAATCGGCTCCTAATCGTCTTACTTAACATTGTAATCGCAGCAGTAATCTAAACAAATGAACTACTGGTGTCACCGTTCTCACTCCCCCATACGAGTAATAATGCGCTTACTGATATATTCATAAATACGAAACAATTTCCTACAGTGACAACAAGAGATAGATCTATCCTTCCCTTCCAATATAAAATACAATCATAGTGAGCATTCTAAGTACCCCTGTAACACCTCAACCGTTAATCCTTCCATGATCCTCTAATCATTCTCATAATTACCTTACTCGCAGCGGAATACATACTTACTTACTCCCGGCAGGTGATACAACGTCGTTAGCCATCCAAGACTAACAAGGCTACTACTACTTACAGTAACGGTCTGACGATTAGAATATACCAAATACATACTACTTACCTTACAATGCCAAATACTTACTTACACTTTGTGTAACACCCCAACCACCACCGTACACTTAACAACACATTGCAGCGGAAATTCAACTCATCACATTACTTATTTCAATGGTGTTACACGCCGTTAACCACCCACGTGGCTAACAAGGCTAATACATATACCTTGTATCGGTCTGATGGACTAGACTCCCGAGCAACTACACGTTACATTTGCTTCCCTTAACAACAACCCATATACTTTATACATTCCAACCGTACCAAGTATTTACAAACTAATGCCGATAACATTCGGTCTTACTACGCCTACAATGCTTACGCCATTTAAATGGCTACCCATGTATAAACATCTACCCCGTCCTACTCTCGAACGGCTTCCAGCTCCTTGTACCTGAAATAGAAAAGGAGAGAAAGGGTGGCCCCCAAGGGGCTCAGCACCTTTGCTGGTATGGTAATCCCGCAGCCCACATGCTACCGGGCCACGCACAACTAATTGTCGTCTTAGCATGCAGTTGATTATATTTTAAATCTTGCATACAAACCATAAACATACAACACATAACATTTCGCCTCAATGGCTCAACCTATAACCAACACATCCACACTTAACAAATCATCCAATGATTCCTTAAACCAGAGTGGCTCTCCTCTAAAGCGGAGCTACTTCCTTAATGAACGACACGTACCCATTAATCGGGTTATCCTTAAACGCCTCTTGTCATAACTGGGATTCATTTCCATGATCCACACACTCCATATCCTACAACATATCTCATTCCTCACATAACAAAACATAACAAAACCTTTCTTGTTCAGCGTACACATGACAACATCGCATTCATTTTAAACACCTAACGTATACATACCATAGCATAGCAAGGGAAATTGCCTAGCACAATAATCAACACAAAACATCATAAGGTCGGTTCACACAAGGAACCTTCCACCATAGTTAGTATACATAGTGAGCCTAGAGATTAATGCCAATCTCATGTTAAGCTCGTTACCAACCTCGTTACCGTCCAGTTATATCGAACGGTTAACTTAAACCCAAGGTGTGTCGGATATAGTAATCCCAAGCACACCGAAATAACATTCGTATGCCCCTGTGGCCCGACGTGAGTCAGTAACTAGCTTTGGATAAGCTAAGGGAAGGTAGAAACAAATTGGAATACAACCTATACATACACCAAGAGAGCCGAACCGGATATGACATCGACTCCCGTCCATCACACGCGTGGCCGGAACAACCGGACTCCTCACCCCCCATTAGTACATATACACTTATAAATAAGTAGTTAGAGATCCATTATGGAGCCTACCACATCCACACACCATACGGTATCATAACCGAGTTAAGCACACAAGGGAGGTTCACACACTTACATACAACAACAATATCCAACTAACTCACACATAGCCGTGGTTAGCACGTTCCCAAGGTTTGGGCCGTCAACTCCGAATACCGATCACTCATGTGTTCCTAGATTTGGTTAGCTAAGGTTTAACACATATTTGATGTTAAATGGTATCGGAGGCCAAATTCGCCACATAAATGAATTACTAAAACTCATTACATGTTTTAATCTTACAAGGTGGCAAACACTCAGTAAAACATGTTGGCATACAAGCCGGTGTAATCCGGTAGGACACAGGTTGCAAGAAAACCATACCTGTCACCGGAGTCCACTTTACCACGTCCACTTATGTTCCTCGAGCAATTCTTGAACAACTGATAACATTGCATGTACTTTTATTAACATCGGGGTAGCATGATTATTTAATGTCCAATGCTTATAACTTTTTCCCCGTTAACTTAGTTACACAACTTCACTTTTTAATTTGTTTTACTTTTACATTTCAATACAACTTTATAACAGCATTACTAATCAATCCCCATCATTACATATCATTTCATAACCTTAACCCATGTTTTTGGTCCGACCGGACTTACCGACCGGACTTGTCCATGTCCGGTCGATTCCAGAACACATTTCCGCCAAAATTTTCTACTCCGACCGACCTTGTAAGTCCGGTCCTATGTCCGGTCCATTCCAGAAACTAATTCTCGCAGGGTAAACTGGGCCCGACCGAACTTGCAAGCCCGGTCGCAAGTCCGGTCTGCCCCAGATCTTTGTTTTCCTTTTTACAATCAACTCCAAACTTCACCCCATATATCCTAGTATACCCTAACCTCATTTGGGCACTTCAAACACACCTTAAGATATCCTTAAACACTCACAAAACTCTTTTTCTAATTCCTTAAACCTTTACTTATATCTTCACAAAATTTCTAACACTTACATGTTTTCTCCTAGTTTTTCAAGTGGTGTTTCATCCTTAATAACCTTTATACCAAAGTGTTTCCTCACCATCATAACATCATCTCCCAAGCATCTTCTCTTACTAACCAAATCTTCTCTTTCACAACTCCTTAAAGTTCCTTTCTCAAAACCTTATCTATACATTATTCCCACCTTGCACATCACATATCCTAAACCTTAAACAAACTTCTCCAAGACTTTAATACATTCTCAAAACACATATTGAATTTCTAGAACTACCAAAACAATGCCTAAATCCTTATTGCACCTTAGAACACCTTAATGCATGTGCTCTTCCTTAGTGAAGCATGTATCCATTCCTAACAATTCCTAGTTCACCCAAGTTCATTTAAGCACCTAGAACTCCTTATACATTTTACAAATTTCGCCATGGGTTCTCTTAGCACATCATCATTCCAAAACTCATAGTTTTCACCATTAGACACTCAAGAACACCCAATTCCATCAAGAACACTATCACTCACAAAACTTCACCAAATTTACACTACATTACAATATAGTGCATAATTAAACTTGCTTGGCACTTAGGCCCTTAAATAACATGGCTCTTAGGCCCTTAAATTGCATAATCCTTAAACACTGAATTTCCACAATATATAAGCCTTTGACCTGCAATTACACACACCAAGACATATGTTCCTTTACTAGTCTCCTTGAGAACACCTTACTAAGTCATTCACCATTTGCTCTTTAGGTAGTTTTAACAAGCATTATAAGCTCATTTCTCCTAAGGCATTAAACCACATTGAGATAGCATGTTTACCTCTTTTCCACACAGACTTCTTTCTTGTTTCCTCTTAAAACCGGTAAGGCATTTCTTTCCTTGTCAACTACTAAACAATATACCAACATTGAAATGAGTATATAAGCTTTATGCTTCATCTCATTGTAAACCCTAGGTTTACATTATTTCAAAACATTAATGTAGTTGTTTTACCTTGATCTTTGAAGGGTGTTTGAATATCTATGAAGAGAGGACTCCACCTAGTCCTTGAAAGATTCAAATGGAGCTAGAACAAAGCAACACAAGGAGCTCCATCAATGAATATTTTCGGTCAATGACAAAACATGGAGGAAACTTGATTTTTCTTTGAGATTCCTTACCTAGAAGCAAAGGAGATCAATAATATGTGGAAGACAAGCTCAAGCTCCATCAATGGTGGAACTCCATGGCACCGAAATGGTGATCTTGAAATTTTGAGAAGATAGGAATGAAGAGCTTGATGAGAGGAAGAGAATGGTGGTGTTTGTTTTTGATTTGGTTAAGTGAGCTATGTTTTACAAGGTTCAAAGGTGGACTTCCATGGTGGTGGTGCTGTATGAACGTGAGAACAGAGAGAAGAGAGGTAGAAGAGAGCTTGGATACGTGGGGAAATGAAGAAGGAAATGAAAGAATGAGATAAGTTTTGCTTTTTGGAAGATATTTGTACTTAAAAGCAAATAGTACTTAAGTTAGTCATTCTTTATTTCCTTAGCATGTTAACAAGGGTGGTGAGTCACCACACCTTAAAACCGGCCCCCAATAGTACCTAGGGGTATTTTAGACTTTATTAATCAATTGTCTCACTTATAGTAACATATGTTACAAACTAGCTTATAAAAATCACTATTCACAAAAACAAGGCACATAGAAGTGAAATTTTTTGATTTCCCATTGATATAGACTTCCAAATGTGATACTATATAGTACACATGTTAATTAAAGAGTAATGATGGACATTTAGCCATTCAAAACTCATTTACAAGACAATTTTTCAAAAACGTGCTTTAAGACTCCTTAAAGCACATTTTGCGTTTTAACTTGTTTTCAAGCTTCGTTTTCTTTAGTAATTGATTTAATATGTTCATTAACATATAAATAAGGCATAGGTATGACCATTAGGTCTTATACACATTTATCCCAAGCTTAGAGCACATTTTAGCCCATATTGACCTTAAGGTATTTATTTGTGTTTTGTTTGGTTTCATTGTCTACCAAAGTTTCCTAAGGACTTAATTAGCCTTATAAAGTCATAATTAAACATTATCAAGTCTTGGTAGGCTCTTTGGGTCCTAACCAAGTTCACTCCAAGCTTAGAGCATGTTTTTGCTCAAACCGTGTCTTAGTGTTTTATTGTGTTTTACCATGGTTTAAATGTTTCATTTATGTTTCTAAGGCACTTTTTAGCCTTTAAATACCATAGTTTAACATTTACACAACATACCAAGGTTTGGGGTATTTCACTTTGATTACCGAGTATATAAAATATATCAATTACATTCCAAGTCTATTCCAAAAATAAGAGTTTGTACATCTACTCCTTTCTATTCAATCATAATTCACTATCCAAAAAGGTGTACCACATGGTACACCGGCTACTAAAAAAGGCCTTAGCCGTGTACAACTCGGTACACCGTTCCAATCTACTAACTACCCCCAAAAGAGTTCTTTCCGGTCCTTACTCGACCATCACGCCTCACGGGTACCTGTAGAATAAAAACATTGCCCCAAGGGGCTCAGCTTACACTGCATATGATAACCGCATACCCTGCGTACTAGCGAGGGTACGCCAACTACTTGGTCGAATACATGCGGTTCGTTTCATTCATACATACATACATGCTTAATACATTACAATTCATACATTCTTCTTTCTCAAGGCATACATACATTCAATACGTGCAAGGAAGACATTACCAGTCAACCATTCATACTTACCAGTACTCACCACAATACGAAGATACACTTCTCCAATTCATACAAAAGTCTTGTTAGCTTCTTTACACACCCAGGTAAATTGGGTGTTCAATACTCTGTTACTTAAGGTCAATGACTTACAATAGTCAAGACCGATGCTCATACAATACTTTACTTCTTACTTACTTTACTCTAGTCAAGTCGGTATGACCTCCGGGCAGGGATTACTACATCCTACCACCGGGCTTTAGGGTGGCCCACTAATCCAGGATGCTATCCATTCAAGGGATTTAGTCCATGGAAAAGATTACAGCCAGGATTCGGATCCAACCTCTTGTGTTTCTTTATCCTCACGCGTGGCCGAAACTATATCGGACTTCTACTCATTCCATTTTACTCATTACTCAAGTTAGGAGTTTAGATGGTTAGGAATTGGTCATTACTTCCATACCATACATCAATACTCTACTCAAGTACACACGTTTACACATACTCTTCATTCTTATTCATATATTTCATGAATTATACAAACTAAATGTTCAAGAACATACAACAAGAACAATATAGTTCAAACACAATTAAGTGCAATAAACGTCCGATTCGTGCATTTATCTTATTGTGATCACATAAGCACACAAATCGGGGTACCCAAGTTAGGATACAGGGCATGAAGAAATCATACCGTTCACCGTCGTATTTCGTACTACCGGGTTCCCTCGATGTTCAACTATTTGATTCCTATACATACATGAAGTTGTATGATCAATGATCTATTATTGATCCAACTTATTCCTTCATTAATACTCCTAATGTATACTTGCTACTCCTTTACATTCATACTTGATTATAAAACCATTCTTTCCTTATTACTTCTTAAACTTGCTTCCTTACTCATTTACTTACTTTCTTACCATTACCACTTCCTTAATGGTGTATTACTACATACATATGCATATATGTGTATAGGCATATATATATACATATGATTACTACAATCATATAATAAAAAAATATATTTTTTTTTGTTTTGACTCGACCGACCTTACCCAGGGTCGGACCCAAGGTCGGTCGAAGTCAGTAAGTTTCGTTACGGCAAAATTCCAGGCTCAACCGACGTTGCAAGTCCGGTCCAAGGTTGGTCCATTCCAGTGAGTTACATACGTGAAAATTTCAGGCCCGACCGACCTTGCAAGTCCGGTCCCAAGGTCGGTCCATTCCAGTGTGTTCTGGGTTCGAGTTTCTGGACTCGACCGACCTTGCCCAAGTTCGGTCGCAAGGTCGGTCCATTCCAGTAGACTTCTGGCCTTCACAAATCACGACTCGACCGACTTTGCAAGTTCGGTCCCCCAAGGTCGGTCGAAGTCAGAAGACTTCCTGTCTTTGTATTTTAAGGCTCGACCGACCTTGCAACTTCGGTCCCAAGGTCGGTCCGGCCCAGTACTTCAGTTTTAAAATCTGTTTTTGGTGTTTAACTTTCCATTGTTTCCCTAACCTCTACCAATACATTCCCCACATGTTTAACACTCATTAAACCCTCTAAATCACCTTAATTCATCCACCAAACTTACTACTCATTTCCAAATCAACTTACACAATTTTCCTCATTTCAATCCAACACTTATACTAGTTTGTATTTACTCAATTCCAAATCAACTTACACAATTTTCCTCATTTCAATCCAACACTTATACTAGTTTGTATTTCACTAATGCTACAGATTTTGTTCTTCCCTCAAATGCTACAGATTTTCAACCTAACTCCTATCCTCCATTACTCCCTCCACTAATGCTACTCCTAGTATTCAAAATGCATTACTTTACACCCTAGTTCTTCTCATTACCTAAATCCTTTACAAATCTGTTTCAAGATACTAAACTACTCCCTTTACACTCTCTAAATACACCTAGTTACCACCTAGGTTATTTTCTCTCCTTACACAACCAAGTCCTCAAATTCCTAGACAAATTTTGACATAGTCTCCCCTATATTTTTAACATAGCCCACACATTATTTCAGCTCACAAATTGCTCATTCCTACACCTGTTTATCCGATGCATTATACACACATTTCAACTCCACTAGAACACAATAAAATTCCTGCACATACACATTCCATTCCCAATGTTTTCCCAAGATTTAAAACATCATTTAAAACTTCAAAACTGTTACATTACCATTCCTCATTATACTCTAACATTCTCATTACTCATTAGCATATTCATTACTTATTTCCATGCTTAAAAATTGTTACATCACACAATACAAAACTAGTTCAAGGTAAGAGTAATTACCTTGTCTCACTAGTTTTCCTTCTTTCTTTCCTTCCTTCCTTTCCTTCCTTCTTCTTCTTTCTTCCTCTCTTGTTCTCGGTCCCAATGGTGTTCACACACCAAATGCTACAGCCCATATCAACATACACAACCACTTAGAAAACTATCTTTACCAACCTAGGGTTTATGCTTGTTTAAGGTTTAGAATGAAGCATTACCTTCCAATAGATAGATGGAGTGGTGGACAGCAACCAAAGCAAGATTCCAACACCAATGAGAAAGCCAAAATCGGCTGGAATACAAGGAACAAACAAGGCTTACTTTGAATTTTCGTTTTGCCAACAAGGGCTAGAAAAAGATGGGTTTTCAAGGATATTTTTACCTCAAATAACAAGGAGGTGAAGGTGCTTCTAATGGTGGTCCTCAAGCTCCAAATGCAGCACACCCATGGAGATGAAAATGAGTGTTTTCAATTTTTGAAAGGAGGAAGATGTTTTCCTTTGCAAGGGGATTCCAATGGTACTAATTTTGTAATTTTTGGAGAAGGATTAAGGGGTTAACAAGAGGAGAGAAGGTGGTTTTTTGTGTGAGCTTCCTCAATTCTCCATGGCTGTCGCTGGAGGAAGAAGAAAGGAATAGAGAGGGTGAGAGAAAACGTGAGGAAGGAGTGGGGATAGGAAAGAGAGAGTGAGTTTTTTGCCTTTACTTATTTTCTTTGTCTTTTAGCACATATGAAAGAAATAAAGAGAGTGAGTGAGAGGGGTCAATCGCTACACACACACTCCTCTACATATTTTTGTTTTTTATTTGCAAAGGTGGACACACTAACTTTGCTTTTTTGCATTCTCACCCCACAACTTCCCGGTTGTTACAGTTTTTACTAACTGGAACCCGTTTTCCGGATATTCTCGTTTAATTAATTTTATTGGCTCCCAACCTTTTTTACTATTTATTAATGACTCTTTGGTTGACCAAAATCGTTACGAGTCTATTTGACTCGCTTAAAGTCGCGTTTTCCAGGTTTCCTCGAAAAACACGCTTAAAGGTTCGTTTATGCTTTTAACCCGTTTTAAAGGACCGTTTCTTCTTTCGGGATTTGTTCCCTCATGTTTATTTATATATAATTAATCCTTTAAAATTATAATTAGCCTAATTAATCACTGTTTTTAATTACGGGGTATTTCAATCTACCCCCCTTAAGAAACTTTGCCCTCAGTTGCTCAAGGTTTACGGTTTACTATTCTACTCATTTGGCAAGCCAGTTGCCACAATGCACTCTACTACCACCTTACAAGGTGTTCACAATTCTTACACTACAATCATACATCAATTCAAATACCATTCACCATACTCAATTCAATTCACACATTCCATATACCATTCACAATACACTTCACATTGTCATTCGTGTCATATACCGTACAACACAATTGCATTACTCATTACACACATACCATACTACATTGTACTACATACTGGATACTACTAGCACTACCTGTGCCAATAAATACAATTAGCACTATATGTGCCAACAAAATACAATTACAATACATACCTACTATGCAATGCTAATCCGAAGCAATGCAAAAGCAAAAAGGCTCTACCCCCCTTAAAAGGGGTATTCCCCGTACCCTCCGTACTATACGGATACTAGACACCTAGTCTACAAACAGATTCGGGTACTTAGCCTTCATGGCATCCTCTAATTCCCAAGTCGCTTCCTCGACATCGTGGTTAGACCACAAGACCTTCACCATTCGTACAGATTTATGGTGAGTGTCTCTTGTCTTCGTATCAAGGATTCGCAATGGAGTCTCGACATATCTCATCGCCGGCTCTAGGGATAGTTGCTCGGGTTCCAATACATGAGAGGGATCGGCTATGTATTCTTGAGTTATGATACATGAAAGACATCATGAACACGCCCCAATTCTTCCGGCAATGCTAGCCTATAAGCTACGGCTCCAATCCTCTCGGTAATTGTGTACGGGCCTACAAATTTTAGGCTCAGCTTGCCCTTCTGGCCAAATATAAAGACGCCCTTCATAGGTGAGACACGCAATAACACCTGTTCGCCCATGGCGAACTCAAGGTCGCGTCGTCGCACATCCACATAGGATTTTGTCTATCTTGGGCTGCTTTCATATTTGCTCGGATTTGCTGAACTTCCGCTAGTACTTGTTCTAAATACTTCGGTCCTATGATGACCGCTTCACTTGACTCATCCCAACACAACGGGGTACGGCAAGGTCTACCATATAAAGCTTGGAATGGCGACATCTTAATCGAAGCATGATAGCTATTGTTATACGAAAACTCGATAAGATGAAGCGTATCAATCCAGCTCCCCTGGAAGTCTAAGGCACATGCCCTAAGCATATCCTCTAGTGTCTGGATGGTCCTTTCTGTCTGACCGTCGGTCTGAGGGTGGAAGGCGGTGCTAAGATTCAACTCAGTACCAAGCGCTTCCCGTGTTGCTCTCTAGTATGTCGAAAGACATCTGGTGTCACGGTTAGATACTATGGTTTTCGGGACTTTGTGGTGTCGGATGATCTCCTTGTCGAATAGCTCTGCGAGCTTCGCCACCTTCCAGTGTCCTTCATCGGTATGAATCGGGCAACCTTGGTGAGACGATCGACTACTACCCAGATCATGTTGAGTCCTCCCCTAGTAGGTGGGAGTCCAATAACAAAATCCATAGAGATATCATGGAATTTCCACTCCGGAATGGGCATGGATTGCACCATTCCTCCCGGTCTTCGGTGCTCGAACTTCACCTTCTAGCATGTGAGACACCTCAGAACATACTCAGTCACGTCGGATTTCATTCCCGACCACCAGAAGTACCTCTTCATGTCTTTGTACATTTTAGAGGCTCCCAGATGGACATGCAATGTCGAACAATGTGACTCCCGCAGAATGCGATTTCTTAGCTCAGCATTGCTTCGGGGGACGCATAATCTGCCATTCAATCGGATCAGACCATCTTCATGCAATTTGAAGTCGTACTTTTAGCTCTCGAAGGTACCCTCTATGATTTTCTGTCTGATCTCTGTGAAGTAAGGGTCGCTCAACTGAGCGTCTCGCACCTCGTCAACCAAGCTAGAAGAAGCGAGTAGTGAATGGAGCAAGTGTGCTCGACGACTTAGGGCGTCGGCTACAACGTTTGTCTTCCCTTCTTTATACTGAAGGTTGATGTCATAATCCGAGAGGAACTCCATCCACCTCCTCTGTCGTAGATTGAATTCCTTCTGTATGAATACATACTGTAAACTTTTATGGTCGGAGTAGAATGTGATGCTTACCCCATAGAGATAGTGTCGACATATCTTCAAGGCGAAGACAATGGCTCCTAACTCTAGATCATGTGTTGAGTAATTCTCCTCATGCTTTTTCAGCTGGCGGGATGCGTAAGCTACTACCTTGCCATGCTGCATGAGTACGCATCCCATGCCCTTGCCCGATGCATCACAATACACCTCGAATCCCTCTGTGCCCTCCGAAGAGTGAGAATTGGCGCTGAGGTCAATGAGTCTTTTAGGCTCTGAAATGATACTTCGCACTCGTTTGTCCATACAAACGGTGCATCTTTCTTCATCAGTGTAGTCATGGGCTTAGCGACGTTTGAGAAGTCCTTTACAAACCTCTGGTAATAACCGGCTAGACCAAGAAAGCTCCAGATGTCGGTAACAGTCTTAGGTCTAGGCCATGATCGTACTGCTTCAATTTTGGATGGATCTACTGAAATGCCCGCGCTCGAGATGACATGACCGAGGAAAGATACCTGATCTAGCCAAAACTCGCATTTGGAGAACTTCGCATACAACTGGTTCTCACGCAGTGTCTCAAGTACTCTTCTCAAATGGTTTTCATGCTCTTCTGTTGGCTTTTAATACACAAGGATGTCGTCGATGAATACTACTACTGAAGTGTCCAGCTGATCACTAAATAATTGATTCATTAAGTTCATGAATTTGGCTGGTGCGTTAGACAACCCGAATGGCATCACCGTGATTCGTAGTGGCCATATCTTGTTCGGAATGCTGTTTTCTCAATGTCTTGCTCTTTGAAAGCAATTTGATGATATCCGGATCGGAGATCAATCTTAGAAAAGACCGAAGCTCCCTTCAACTAATCGAACAAGTCGTCGATGCGTGGCAATGGATACTTGTTCTTTACAGTGACCGCATTCCATTCGCGGTAGTTGATGCAGAGGTGGAGACTACCGTTCTTCTTCTTAACAAAGAGGACTGGTGCTCCCCAGCGTGATACGCTCGGGCGTATAAACCCTTTGTCGAGTAGATCACGTAATTTCTCTTTAAGCTCGGTCATTTCTGCAGGTGCCATACGGTATGGTGCCCTATCAATGAGACCAGTACCAGGTACAAGGTCGATTTCAAACTCTACTGATCTCTGTGTGGCATACCAGGTAGCTCCTTCGGAAATACATCAGGGAATTCTGAGACTACTGCTACATCATTACTGAATTCTGGATCTCTCTCCAGATCTTGCAAATGGCATAAATAGACATCATGTCCTTTTCTGAGCTCCCGGTACATTGCCATAGCGGAAATGACTGTGGTTGAAGGCTCTCTCGGTCTCTGGCGGTATGAAACAGTGACCCCGGATGGACTCTTGAGCAGCAATCTGTGCTCGGCGCATAGGATCCGTCCCTTGTGCCGCTCCAACCAATTCATTCTGATTATTAGGTCGAATCCCAACCCGTTGAATTCAATGAAGGAGATGGGAAACTATTCGCCTTTGATTCAAATTGTGGCGGTGTGGTAGTACTTGGTACATTTTACTCGCTCCTTCGACGGGAGAGTAACCAAGAAGTTTGGTAGCTCTTCTGTGCCTAGCCCCAACCTCTTCACAAAAGATGGCGATATAAAGGTGTGAGAGGCGCCGGAGTTGAATAGTACTGAGGCTTCGATGCCGTTTACTGGAAAAATTCCCATTAGAATGGTGCCGCTTTTTGCCGGCTTGTGCTTCGGTGAGGATACTCAGGTTACCTTCGGTACCGAGTCCACAACCTATTGATTCATAAGATTAATGAGTAACGATGGTGGAACGCAAGTGGAATTTAATAACCAACTCTGCTTTTATTGAATAAACCAACCGTCATACATACTGTGTCTCTAATACACGTTACTACTGGATTACATGCTACTACAAGATTAATACTTTCTAAAGGTAAGGTTCAGGCGTCCTGGTTTCATGTGTGTGGCATTGATTATTACCGGTGGTGCTGTATTCAACTTGATTTTGTGGATCCCGTGATACAGCAACCTTGATTTTCCACCCATGATTAGAACATCTCCTGATCTCAATACCAATTTCTCTGCGAGGTCCACACTCTTCTGCTCGCTATACAAGAATACGGTGTCATCACCAATGGACCAAGACACTACGGGCACTCCTAGTTCCAGAGATTCCGTTGTCTCGTCCTTATTTTGGTGTAAGCCAAGTCATCCTTCTTGTTCATAGAAGTTGACAATACAGAGGTCTGCTTCAAGTGCAGGGATTGGTTCATCTTCATATTGTTGTGCAATTTCCACAGCTTGAGTGATAAGCATTTGGTATTTAGTGGGTATTGATGGAGGTGTGGCTCCGTCTCCTGCTCGCATCGTTTGGTATGTCTTGGTATAAGGGTTCCAATCCTTTCCTAAGCACATCATTTTCAGCTTCATTGTTGCTCCACCGGGGAATTCGGGTGTATAAAATCCTCCTGGACCCATTCCTAGTTCGTTGCATCGTCGGATGATTGAAACTTGTGCTTCAGGTGTCAGGTATCCTTTCAATAAGATCATACCTGGGCGAATGACCTGACACTGCTCACTGGCGAAGTGGTGAGTGGCGATGTCGGATTCCTCACGAAGTGGGTTTGAAGGTATTGGGTAACAATATGGAATTTCCCTAAGGTGGTAATTTCATCTAGTTTGAGTTCTAGGCTCACTAATTCATTTCATGCTCAATACATACTTCGATTTTACTTACTCATGCTCAATTTCATACTTCAAGTACTTACGCATCCATGCATCCATTCATACAGATATTTCATTACTCTAGACATGCTTCTCAAGGATTAAAGGTTACGGTTAATACCTGGGCCGGATTTAGTACCGGTCCCGTCACGGTCTATGATGTGCAAGCCGGCTGTCTCTGCGGTGCGCCCTTCTGCGGACCCCGGGACCCCTGTCCCTGTGAGGTGTGTTGGGCATGAGCATCGCCAGATGCAACCTCCTTGCCTTCATGCTGCTTGTAGCCCTGATAGTTGCCCTTGGGCTTCGAGTTTTCTGGGCATGCATTAGCACGGTGCCCTGGCTTCTGGTAATTGTAGCAGCGGATCTCCCTTCCTTGGCAATCAGTGTCGGGATGATCCTTGTTGCAGTTTTGGCGTATGTAGCTGCGGCCATCATTTTGGCCCTTGCATTGGCCAAATCCAGAACCTATAGCTTCCAAGTTATCAAGGTCCGGTATACTTACAATACTCCATATACATACTAATTCACAAGTGTACTAATTCGGTTTTCGGGTTCTTACCCCTGTAGGGTTGAGACCTGAGTGGCTTCGCTGCCACTAGTGCGGTGTAGGCAAGCTGTAACGGCTCAGCTGCCTTGCCCTTCTCAGCATGGGCACCGCCGTCTCCAAAGGTGTTCTTCTGGTGGGAGTACTTCCCCTTCTTCTTGTTCCATGGTTTGGTTTAGTTTTGGTCGTCGGAGGTGTTACCCTTGCTGCTCACCTTGCGCTTCAGCGCTTGCTCCTCATCTCTTAGTTGGCAGGTGATCTAAACTCGAGATGCAGCGTGGTAACACTCCTGAATTACTTAGTATTAGGTTACACATTTACATACGGGAATACTAATTCGTATTGTTCATGGCTTTTAAGGGTTCAACGTTGTTTACGTGAATGGAGGTAAACCGTGTGAATCCCATGCCATACCGGAGTCGATGGCTCAATCCGCCGTAGAAGCGGTCAACCAAGACTTGGCCGGTATACCCAAGGTCGGGTAGGAGTCTGAGAAGAGAGGTGAAGGTGCGGTAATACTCATCAACCGTCATCTTCTCTGTCATCTTCAGGGCATCGAGCTCCAGCCGTTTCTTGGTCTTGACATGCTCGGGATAGTACTTTGATCGGAGGAGAGAGGTGAATGCTTCCCAACTGAATGCGGGGTCGACTACGTGCTCAGCCTTGACGAGCTTCCACTAGTCCATAGCCGCGTCCTTGAGGTAATACACAGCTATCCTCACTCGAACTCCAGCGGGAGTCTCAAGTGTCTCAAATGTTGTCTCCATCTCGGAGAGGTAGGCCTCGAGCTTGGCGGGGTCGCTCTCGCCTCTAAAGCATGGAGGTCGAAGGTCGGCAACTACCTTTACCCAATTGGTTTCACGGGGTTGAGGCGGGTCTGGCTGCTGCTGTTGCTGCTGCTATTGGTTTTGCAGCGTTTGGTGTACAGCGGTGATTACTTGTGGTAGCATCTGTGCTACTGTGGCGGCGACGATTTTAGCTATCGTCTACGCGCCTGGCCCCTCAGAGGCTTCGCCTCTAGCTCGGCCTCGGCCTCGTCCTGACATCTGAACAAGTGTGGATTACATTAGATACTGTGACACTATGACCGCGTGGTCTTGATTCAAAAATGGTATCGTCTTTACAGACGTCAAGGGGTATCCGTTATTGCTAACGGTAATTCCTAGTTAGGTTTCTAATTCTCCATTGTAAAACGGTTTATAACCTAACTCGGTAATCACTACACTCGGTATTCTAATCATCAGAGCGAGACTTCGCTCTGATACCACTTTTTGTAACACCCAACTGCTAATCCTTCCATGATCCTCTAATCATTCTCATAATTACCTTACTCGCAGCGGAATACTTACTTACTTACTCCCGACGGGTGATACAACGCCGTTAGCCATCCAAGACTAACAAGGCTACTACTACTTACAGTAACGGTCTGACGATTAGAATATACCGAATACATACTACTTACCTTACAATGCCAAATACTTACTTACACTTTGATTACCGAGTATACAAAAATATCAATTACATTCCAAGTCTATTCCCAAAAATAGAGTTTGTACATCTACACCTTTCTATTCAATCATAATTCACTATCCAAAAAGGTGTACCACATGGTACACCGGCTACTCAAAAGGCCTTAGCCGTGTACAACTCGGTACACCGTTCCAATCTACTAACTACCCCAAAAAGATTTCTTTCCGGTCCTTATTCGACCATCACGCCTCGCGGGTACCTGTAGAATAAAAACATTGCCCCAAGGGCTTAGCTTACGCTGCATATGATAACCTACCCCGCGTACTAGCGAGGGTACACCAACTACTTGGTCGAATACATGCAGTTCGTTTCATTCATACATACATACAAGCTTAATACATTACAATTCGATACATACATTTCACAAGGCATACATACATTCAATATGTGCAAGGAAGACATTACCAGTCAACCATTCATACTTACCAAGTACTCACCGCAATACGGAGATACACTTCTCCAATTCATACAAAAGTCTTGTTAGCTTCTTTACACACCCGGGTTAATCGGGTGTTCAATACTCTTTTACTCAAGGTCAATGACTTACAATAGTCAAGACCGATACTCATACAATACTTTACTTCTTACTTACTTTACTCAAGTCAAGTCGGTATGACCTCCGGGCAGGGATTACTACATCCCACCACCGGGCTTTAGGGTGGCCCACTAATCCAGGATGCTACCCATTCAAGGGATTTGGTCCATGGAAAGATTACAGCCAAGATTCGGATCCAACCTCTTTGTTTCCTTATCCTCACGCGTGGCCGAACTATATCAGACTTCTACTCATTTCATTTTACTCATTACACAAGTTAGGAGTTAGATGGTTAGGAATTGGTCATTACTTCCATACCATACATCAATACTCTACTCAAGTACACAACGTGTACACATACTCTTCATTCTCATTCATATATTTCATGAATTATACAAACTAAATGTTCAAGAAGATACAACAGAAGAATATAGTTCAAACACAATTAAGTGCAATAAAGGTCCGATTCGTGCATTTATCTTATTGGTGATCATATAAGCACACAAATCGGGGTAACCAAGTTAGGATACAGGGCATGAAGAAATCATACCGTTCACCGTCGTATTCGTACTACAGGGCCGGGTTCCCTCGATGTTCAACTATTTGATTCCTATACATACATGAAGTTATATGATCAATGATCTATTATTGATCCAACTTATTCCTTCATTAATACTCCTAATGTATACTTGCTACTCCTTTACATTCATACTTGATTATAAAACCATTCTTTTTCTTATTACTTCTTAAACTTGCTTCCTTACTCATTTACTTACTTTCTTACCATTACTACTTCCTTAATGGTGTATTACTACATACATATGCATATATGTGTATAGGCATATATATACATATGATTGCTGTAATCATACAATAATTTTTTTTTTTTTTTGACTCGACCGACCTTACCCAGGGTCGGACCCAAGGTCGGTCGAAGTCGGTAAGTTTTTGTTACGGTAAAATCCCGTTCCAGGCTCGACCGACCTTGCAAGTCCGGTCCCAAGGTCAGTCCATTCCAGTGAGTTACATACGTGAAAATTTCAGGACCGACCGACCTTGCAAGTCCGGTCCCAAGGTCGGTCCATTCCAGTGTGTTCTGGGTTCGAGTTTCTGGACTCGACCGACCTTGCCCAAGTTCGGTCCCAAGGTCGGTCGAAGTCAGAAGACTTCCCGTCTTTGTAATTTAAGGCTCGACCGACCTTGCAAGTTCGGTCCCAAGGTCAGTCCGGCCCAGTACTTCAGTTTTAAAATTGTTGTTTGGTGTTTTACTTTCCCATTGTTTCCCTAACCTCTACCAATACATTCCCCACATGTTTAACACTCATTAAACCCTCTAAATCACCTTCATTCATCCACCAAACTTACTACTTAATTCCAAATCAACTTACACAATTTTCCTCATTTCAATCCAACACTTATACTAGTTTGTATTTACTCAATTCCAAATCAACTTACACAATTTTCCTCATTTCAATCCAACACTTATACTAGTTTGTATTTCACTAATGCTACAGATTTTGTTCTTCCCTCAAATGCTACAGATTTTCAACCTAACTCCTATCCTCCATTACTCCCTCCACTAATGCTACTCCTAGTATTCAAAATGCATTACTTTACACCCTAGTTCTTCTCATTACCTAAATCCTTTTCAAATCTGTTTCAAGATACTAAACTACTCCCTTTACACTCTCCAAATACACCTAGTTACCACCTAGGTTATTTTCTCTCCTTACACAACCAAGTCCTCAAATTCCTAGACAAATTTTGACATAGTCTCCCCTATATTTTTAACATAGCCCACACATTATTTCAGCTCACAAATTGCTCATTCCTAGACCTGTTTATCCGATGCATTATACACACATTTCAACTCCACTACAACACAATAAAATTCCTACACATACACATTCCATTCCCAATGTTTTTCTAAGCTTTTAACATCATTTAAAACTTCAAAACGGTTACATTACCATTCCTCATTATACTCCAACATGCTCATTACTCATTAGCATATTCATTACTTATTTCCATGCTTAAAAACTGTTACATCACACAATACAAAACTAGTTCAAGGTAAGAGTAATTACCTTGTCTCATTAGTTTTCCTTTCTTTCCTTTCCTTCCTTCCTCCTTATTTCTTTCTCTCTTTGTTCTCGGTCCCAATGGGGTTCACACACCAAATGCTACAGCCCATATCAACATACACAACCACTTAGAAAACTATCTTTACCAACCTAGGGTTTATGCTTGTTTAAGGTTTAGAATGAAGCATTACCTTCCAATGGATAGGTGGAGTGGTGGACAGCAACCAAAGCAAGATTCCAACACCAATGAGAAAGCCAAAATCATCTGGAATACAAGGAAAAAACAAGGCTTACTTTGAATTTTCGTTTTGCCAACAAGGGCTAGAAATAGATGGGTTTTCAAGGATATTTTTACCTCAAAATAACAAGGAGGTGAAGGTGCTTCTAATGGTGGTCCTCAAGCTCCAAATTCAGCACACCCATGGAGATGAAAATGAGTGTTTTCGATTTTAAAGGAGGAAGATGTTCTCCTTTGCAAGGGGATTCCAATGGTACTAATTTTGTAATTTTTGGAGATGGATTAAGGGGTTAACAAGAGGAGAGAAGGTGGGTTTTGTGTGAGCTTCCTCAATTCTCCATGGCTGTCGCAGGAGGAAGAAGAAAGGAATAGAGAGGGTGAGAGCAAACGTGAGGAAGGAGTGGGGATAGAGAGAGAGAGTGAGTTTTTGCCTTTACTTATTTTCTTTGTCTTTTAGCACATAAGAAAAAATAAAGAGAGTGAGTGAGGGGGTCAATCGGCTACACACACACTCCTCTACAGATTTTTTTTTTTTATTTGCAAAGGTGGACACACTAACTTTGCTTATTTGCATTCTCACCCCACAAATTCCCGGTTGTTATAGTTTTTACTACCCGGAACCCGTTTCCGGAATTTTCTCGTTTTAATTAATTTATTGGCTCCCAAGCTTTATTACTGTTTTTTAATGACTATTTAGTTGACCAAAATTGTTACGAGTCTATTTGACTCGCTTAAAGTCGTGTTTTCTCGGTTTCCTCGAAAAACGCGATTTATGGTTCGTTTATGCTTTTAACCCGTTTTAAAGGTCCGTTTTCTTCGGGATTTGTTCCCTTATGTTTATTAGATATAATTAAGCCTTTAAAATTATAATTAGCCTAATTAATCACTGTTTTTAATTACAGGGTATTTCAACCCCAATCCTATACAAGTTTTTATGTTCGCATCAAAATATAACAGTGCATATTTAAACAACTGTGACTAAACTACCCAGCGTGTCCCGCTCTTTGTCGACATCGAAAGCTGCATACCTGCAAAATATTTGTTTGTGGTATGGAATCAGCCCCTGCTGAGTATGTTACTACATGACTGTCATGCCCCCAGACCCTCATTAATTGGTCGAGAGCATATGCAATTCATTTTCATGCAAGTAGTTTAATATATAAACAAATATATTGCAGTAAACTCAAATAGCAAACAAGCCCCGGCTTCACACATCACATCGTAATAACCCAACTGAAAGCGTTACAACGCTTATATGAGTACAGAGACTCCACTCCAACAAACACTTAATAGTTCATAATTGAGTACGGTGACTCACTCGACCACAAATCCACAATAATCCACACACGAGTACAGCAACTCGACTCAACTAGTTCACAACACAGATATAAGTACAACGACTCAATTAAACCAATTCACAACACACATATGAGCACAACGACTCATTTCAACAAATCCACCAACATACAACACATAACCACATAGCATAACCAATGAGCAACAAGGCAAAACAACGGGGATTATAAACAAGTATAAATTCTCGTCTTTGGCATGCAAGCCCAAATAATGTTCGCCTAATGTACGAGCTAATATAGTTGTTCGTAATTGTTCAGTCATGCCTAATGACAATGTCTCGTTAAAATGACGTGTCTCTAAGTTACCCATCTCATATGGCGGGTCACCCAGGGCAGTAGCCACTCCAGCGGTAGAGTCTCCGACCGACGAACCATCTATAGTCCGTTGGAAATTTATCCTGATACTTACGGATACCCACACGGTATCCTAGTATCGTTAATTGATCACAATTCACAGCAAGAGCCACATCCTCTTGATAAACTTGTCTATGCCATCGTATCGTTTTACTATTTTTCCTAACACAGCAGACTAAGTTCGCTAGTCCAATCCTGAGTATGTCGACCCGGGATCCAGTGATAGATATGAGAGTAGCGTTAGAAAAAGGCCAATGCTCCGTATATAAGTCTCGGATAAGATATATATATATATATATATATATATATATCTTATTATCCTAATGCTACAACGTTTTACTTACGTTCCTTATATTACACATATAAGATAGCATCATTGCCGCTAGTTCGTTTTATAATATGTTCACATATACGAACGGTACTGTTATCGTACAACAGTAATAATAATAAGGCAACATTAACACAACTCAAGCATATTAATTCACACAAGCAGACATTCAATCTTAACACAGATTTTCACACAATGTCTGAGCCGAGGAAATCCTCAGAGACAATCAAGCCACATAAATAACATACCGTGCACCGGGATTATAAAATCGTGGAGTATGAATCAGCTAGATCCGAAGCTCCCCCGTGATGTCTCTAACAGTCTAATAATACATAAAGCCACAGATTAGCATCCTGTATAACAACATTACTCTACGGTACCCCGTACTGTCACTAATCCCTCCCGGTTCGTTCCCCGTTATTTACTAACAACGTTTGTTGGCTTTTCGGTTTAACTCTGAATTAGGAAAAACGTCATATTACATGCGTGATTACGTCGAGCATATTAATATACTTAACTTTAAACGTTTATTATCGCATGTAATTTAATACCCATTTGTATATCATATAGTTTATCACTATATTGAATGTATAATCTTAGTCATATATTATACATCTCTCCTTAGTATTTATTTCCTAAGGTTAGTTTTTCCATGTGTAATGTTGTATAATTCATTTTTTTTTTAAAATACTTAGAAGTATATAACTCCTTATTATTTCATGAACAACATAACATTAGAATTTCCTTATCCAATGTTTATAATTCTTTTCTTCTTACTCTATATCATTTTAATTATGATATTATATGGTTATTTGAACCATATTGTATTTTTCACTCCATAACATATATTTATTTATATATGTATTATGGGACCATTTATTATATGGTAAATCTTTACAATTGATTCATTCTCTTTTAATGAATATTTCTCATATTATAAATGTTACAACCCTTATAACATTAAAAACCATATTTTAAATTCTTATTCTAAAATGCCCATTATTACCGAACAACACTTGTTCTCTTAAATATTTACAAAATCCACCACATAATTTATATAATGTTATATTATAGTTATATAACATATATTATGACATTTATGTCATTAAAACAATTATAACCTATAGTTATAAGTTGTTACCAAATACCAACATACCATACTCTTCTCTCGGTTTTTATTTAATTCCACTATACTTTCGGATTTTACAAATCAACCCCAAATTATATTCCATTGTCACACTTATAATATATACCTTATATTATAATTCTTAAACCTTAATATAATTATAACCTATGGTTATAAAAATCCCAAAATAACCGAACAGAGCCTAGGACAGTTCTAAATTAATTTCCAACCCACTAACTTTCCACATTCACCAAATAACCCCATTTTATAACATATAGTTTATAATGTTATTGAAACTATATATTATACATATATCTTCATAAACCTCATATATAATTCCAAAAATTACCAAACTATACCAAAAGGTTATAAACATCATTCCTAACCTTATACTCTCCATATTTACGGTTTTTACCACAAATGTTACCTATATGTAACAATGATATAAAATATCATATATTATACTTATATAATCCATATTAACTATAAATTTAACCAAATAAATTCCTAAAAATTCCTAATAACCCAAGGTCTGTTCTAAACTCCATTTTGGCACCCTTAAGTTTCAAAAATTGCAAAATCACCCCAACTCTTATAATCTTTTACAATGTAATAACTAACTTAATATAAGGTAGTATTTTAATTCCATAAACTCTCCAAACTTGGTCAAAGTCTCCTATATAGTCAACTTTGACTTCTAATCCCATTTGGACCCAAACTCTCGGTAATTATTACCTATACCCAATACTTTTCTATTTTTACAATTTTGGCACAAACTTTATAAAATGTTATAATTTTTATGAAATTCATTTAAACACCCTAAACCTTTTATTTATGCCCACGGCTTTATATTTTACTTGAAATTACCGTTTGACCCCAAACTTAATGATATAAGCATAAATTAAATTAAATAAGCTTTTAAACTTAAATTAAAATGGCCTAATGACATGGCCTTATTACAACTTTGCTTTATAACATAAAATTACACATAAATAGCTTAAAATATACTTTAAACTCTCAGCCTTGCTTTAACATTAATTATTTTTCCACATAATGTCATAATTTGACCATTATGTTAATTAAACCACTTAAATGACTAGCTTAATTTATCTAAGTCATTTTTTTCCATACTTAGGTTAAAATCACCCATTTAATTAACTCCACTCTCGGCACATATTTTATATGAGCTGAAAAATCATAATAACATAAGTTTAAGGTATGTATACCTTGATTTAGGTGCTTAATGACCTTATACCCCCACTCGGCAGCTTGGAGGAAAATTCACCACAGCACTTAAACATGTTTAATACACCAAAATAAGATATGGTTACACTCCAAGCATGAGCTAACCATAAGGAACAATTAAATGTAAGATTTAAGGCAAAAATCACCTTAAAAAGGAAAGGTAGTCTCAAAGAGGTTTCGACCTGAATCAAGAACACCACATGGTGTTAAATTCACCATAAAAACAAGGGGAATAGCTAGACAATAGTAAGGTGCTATGGTAATAGATTTTACCTAAAAATGCCTTAAAGAATGATTTTTCTCTTGGTTTTCAGCCACTCTTGCTCCAAGTGGTTAACACACTGAACCAACATGAAAATATGAATTATGAGTGTATAAACTAATAGAAAACAGAAGAAGAAAACTGGATGAAGAGTGAAAGTCCTTAAGGTATGTTTTTACCTTATAATGGAAATTTTGACCACCTTGGTCCCATGGGTTGCTTCAGCCGAGATTAGCTCTTGTTCAAGGGTTAACATACTGAGAATAAGCCATGGAAAGTGATAGATTATAAGCTCCATGTGTAGGTGATGAAGAGATGAAGAAAAAGAGCTAAAATATGCCTTAAACCATTACCTTAGGTGGAAATGAGTTAGATTTGCCTTGAATGCTCAAGAACACAGATTGAGAGCTTTAGGAACTGCTAAGGGCTCAGCTGGAATGGGACAAGAGGAAAGAAAAAAAGAATTTGTGTTTTAAGGAATGAAAAGTAATAAATGGAATAGTAAAATGATGATTCACCAAATTGGCTAGATATTTTGGTTAAAGGTTAATGTGCTATGCTCCACCCTTAATGCTGCCACCTCATTTAGGATAAATATGGTTCAAGTCTTGACCATTGACTATACTTGGTCAACATTACTTAAAATGCACTATTTTGGTTACTATTCACAAATGAATGCCATATTTGTGATTTTTTTTGAAAATCTTGGAATTAGACCTTCTAATGTCATACATTATAGTACATTAGTATAACAAGGTCTAATCCAATGCCTAACTCCACTCAAAACCCACTCAGAAAGTCAATTTTCTCAAAAACGTGCTTTAAGGACTTTTAAAGCACAATTTGCGTTAGAACATGTTTTTGAGCTTGGTTTCATTTGAGAATAGTTTTATAGTGTTCATTACTTAATTATAATACTTAGAAATCCACTTTGGATCCTAATTGAGGTCATACAATCTCTATGGTTTCTTAAAGTACATTTTTGGCTTTACCGATCTGAAGGCATGTTTTTGCCTTGTTGTGATCTTAGATTGTTCCCCAATGGTATTAATATGATTATTAACCTTCTTAGATCGTTAATAAATCATTTAATTAAGTTTTTAAGGTTAGGGGTATTTCAATCTACCCCCCTTAAAAAGGCTTCATCCCGAAGTCCTTATTCATAATCAGTTCACCTAAGGAATCCAGTTCCACTAAGTAATCACAGACAGATCATCACTAGGAAGTACATCCCACTATGTTCAGACCTAGTCTATATGTATCGCATTTGACACAGTGTTAATCTCATTCCATATAGTCAATAATCATGACACATTCATTCATAACAGCACTAAACAAGGTGCAAAACTCATTCATACACAGCACTAGACAAGGTGCAAAACCCAATCCTACACAGCACTAGACAAGGTGCAAAACTCATTCATACACAGCGCTAGACAAGGTGCAAAACTAAAAAGAGTACTCAAAGGTGTTTTGCAAGGGATACTCCACGCATCCTTATTTAAATGTTAGTATCTCGCGAGGATACTCACACATCACTCTGCATGTATGTGTGCACATATATTTACGATGGCAAATCACGGGGAAGCAGTCTTAAAGATCAGGACTTGACGATCCCCAACCCCATGCTAACCAACGTCTACTACCCGTGGACACACCGGTTTAATAACGAAGGGCACTGCGGTCCACGGCTCCTCAGATAGGATCACCTAATTTTCCTTAATCACCCACACACACACCAGTATAATGACAAAGGGCTCTGCGGTCCACAGCTCTTTAGGTGATGTCACTCACTGACACACCGGTCTAATGACGAAGGACTCCACGGTCCACAGCTCTTCGAGTGACGCCCTAAATTCCAATTTCTATTCATATTTGTGTCCACTTGTAGGAAGTTTCGAGAGTCATTCAACCCCGACTTGGTCAACGTCAGTGTTGAACTATCTCTCACCCCAATTTGTGTTCGTTTTCCCTTGATCGGACCCGGATCAAGTTCAACTTCCCACGTTAATTTCAATCAATTATTTATTTATTCATTTCAAATCTTATTTCCTCTTGATATTTGCCACCTTGTGTTCAATAGATACACAAGTCAACTAGTGTATTCAATCTAGTCATTGGCATATAGGATCGTGTATCCTAACCATGAATCAAGTTCTCTCGACTTATAATTATTCATACAACTCCTAGAGGTTTTACTTCCACTAGGTTACACATCGGTCTCATACCGATTCACTCATCGCATTTCCAATAATCGGTTTCATACCGAGCCACAAATCACATAGTACGGAGTTTTCTACTCCTTCTATCTGAAATCTCTCATCGGAGCTACAAAGTAGACCTACTTGAACTCTCAAACCAGAGCTAACAAGCTAGGTGTTTATGTGTCAAATGTTCGCAATGTTTGCGTAAATAATCGGAACTAGGGTAAGAACACTCTATTGTTCTCCCTTTCCTATTCGCCATAACTAATGCAAACCAAAAATATATATAGGTTCATACATATAATACATCACATTATTACGTCAAGTAATATAACACAATCATAATACTTGTACTCTACGTACAATAATAGTTTACAACATGTGTACCATGCGCTACGTACTCCTACATACGGTATATTTTAAATGCGAAATCGCTCTACCTACCCCCCTTAAAAGGGATTACGCCCACCTAATCTACGAATATATCATCTTGCAGTAATAAGTTCAAGATGTTCCACTCATGTGGAATATTCGTGCACTAACTTTACTCCTTTTACTAGGGTCGGGCTTTAGCCCTTCTGGCTATACTGCCTATCTTGGTTAGGTGTATGTATATTCATATACGGTTTGATTGGGAGATGTAAACACATCATTGTTTTCCCAACCTGCTAGGTATTTCGACTAGCTTTTTATTCAGTCACACTAACTTTTATACATGTTCATGGTATATTCCCAAGAGTTCATGCCACCTGTAACACCCCTACATCGTACTTCACAACTAATTGAAATCGCAGCGGAAAAAATAACTAAACATTAACTAAACGCTTCGGTGCTACAACGCCGTCAACCACCCACATGGTTAACAAGGCAGAATAAATACAAGTGTACCGGTCTGATGATCAGACTCCCGAGCATTGAACTAAACCATAAATACATCATATACAATACCGAGTATTTAATTACATTACTTACTTCACAGTAACTGCCAATATACCGTCATAGTTTCAGTTTCAACGGAATCAAAATATAATGCCACGGGAGCACAGGCGCATCCCGGGCTCAACATCCAAATAAACCAAAGTACAACTGCAGCCTAGATCCTACAGCCACTCTGCTTCCTCGATCCTCATCCTGCAGTAAAAATATGGAGCCCCCAAGGGGGTCAGCAACCCTTGGCTGGTATGGTTGACGCGCAGCCCATCGGCTACCGGGATACGCGCAACTAATTGTCATGATAATGGCATTCATTTTTAAACATAACATAACATAATATGTGGCATAACATCAATAGTGCATAGCACAACATCACATACACAGTGGATACTCTTTCCACAATAACAAACCAAGAAGGTTAGACAACATAAGAGCCTAGAGAATGATTCACCCTCATGTTAAGCTCGTTACACACACTCATTACCGTTCTGTTATTCGAACGAGTAACTTAAGTCACAGATGATTCGGATATAGTGACCCGAACACACCACACAAACACATGTTCGCACTAAACCGATCATAAGTCATAATAGGTAAGCTTTGGAGGAAGCTAGCGGGAGATCGAACGCCAAGTTAAGGAGAACAATCTTAACAACATAAGTCGAATATGATTCAGATATCTACTCTTAACTTACATGCATGACCGGACAACCGGATTCCTCACTTCCCAGTTAGTACTTTTTAGAAGTTCACGGTGGAACTTAACAACCAATACACAACAGGTGGTAAGTCACGTTAGACACACATAAGGGAAATGAGTCACATCATAACATCACGATAATATGAACAACTGTAAACTCATTACATGTTTAAGTCTTATAACGTCATAAACACACAGAAAAACATACAACACACAAGCCGGTGTAAACCGGTAGGCGACAGACTGCAAGAAAACCATACCTTGGTCCTTGCTTCGATTGATTTCCACCGTAGGTCACTCCTATACATGTTTAAGAATGTCGGTTAATTATTTACTTAACTTCAAACTTACTAAATTTTAACATGATTGTATGACATATTTTTAATGCCCAAATATTCCTTCATTACCTACATTATACCCTAGGGGGTTAACTACACTTGTCACATTCTTTACTGTTTTTTTTATATTAATTTTGGTCTGTCCGACCCATAACTGGGTCGGACCCTTCCAAAGATTTCATCGCCCTTTGAACATACACGTCCGACCCACGTCCGACTCACTCGACTGGGTCAGACCATTACAGAACTTTCACCACCGCCTTACCAAACAACTATGTCCGACCCATGTCCGACTCACTCGACTGGGTCGGACCATTCCAGAACATTTACCGTCCACCAAAACATGACCGTCTGACCCATGTCCGACCCAAGTCCTCTGGGTCGGACCATTCCAGAACCATTTACTGACGTCTAACAGAGGCTGTCCGACCCAAACTTGGTTCGGACCCCTGGGTCGGACGCCTCCAAAACTTGCCCAAACTTTGTCAAATCTTCACCAAACTTCTCCTAGAGCCTCTTAATGTTTCCTAACATCATTGGTACCCTCAAACCCTCATACAACATCCATAAAATTCATTATCTATCTCCTTAACACTTACTCATTCCATACCGAAATTCCAACACTTATGTTATTTTCTCCTTTGGTTCCCTAAGTGGTGTTTCATACCTATGACAGCCACTATGCCAATAATGTTCCCTCACCACTACTACATCATCTCTCCAAACATCTTTTCTTCCTAAACAATTTCTTAACATCTTTACAAGTTTATAGTTTCTCATATAACAATCCACCTCATCCCTTTTTCACCAACAATACACAAGTCCTAAATACAACCCCATCAAGAATCTTGAACTATCCCAAAGCATTATTTTGCATTCTAAATCCTCTAGAACATTACCTAAGCCCTTTTTACATCATTAAACACCTTAATGCATGTTTCTTCTCACAAAGAAAGCACTTAACCATTCTAAACATTTCTTAACTTATCAAACTCATTTTAAACCTTAGAACTTCTTGTTTGTTACCTAAATTTTGACATAGGTTCTCCTAGAACATTACTAAACCAAAACACATTGTTTTCACCATCAAACAACCAAAACACTAAAATCCATCAAACACTCTTTCTTATACACAAACTTCACACATATAGCACTACATCACAATATATTGCATAATTTAAATTGCATGGCACTTAGGCCCTTAAATAACATGGCTCTTAGGCCCTTAAGATGCATAAATCATAAACACTGAATTTCCACAATATATTTGCCTTTGACCTGCAAATACACTCAACAACACATATGCCTTTTACTAAGCCCTTAAGAGCATTCTTCTAAGTCACTTCCCATTGGCTCCTTAGATCATTTTCATAAGCAATACAAGCTCATTTCTCCTAAGACTTTAAACCACATTAGGTTAGCACACATTTACCTCTTTTTCCTCACAAACTTCTTTCTTGTTTCCTTGTTTAAAATCGGCAAGGCTTTAGATTGTTTGTCAGCTTGTAAACATTATACAAACAATAATATATAATACTATATGCCTTATGCTTCATCTCATTGTAAACCCTAGGTTTTACATTATTCAAAACATTAAGATAGTTGTTTTTACCTTGGTCTTTGAAGAGAGTTTGAATATCTATCAAGAGAGGACTCCACCTAGTCCATGAAAGGTTGGAATGAAGCAAGAACAAGGTCACACAAAGAGCACCATTAATGGGCATTTTGGTCAAGGTAAAAACATGGAGGAAACATGATTTTTCTTTGAGATTCCTTACCTAGAAGCAAAGGAGTAATAATATGTAGAAATGTGAGCTCAAGCTCCTTCAATGGTGGAACTCCATGGCAACAAAATGGGGCTCTTGAAGTTTTGAGAAGATAGGAATGAAGAGCTTGATGAGAGGAAGAGAATGGTGGTGTTGTTTTTTGATTTGGTTAAGTGAGCTAGACTTTACAAGAGGTCAAAGATGGAGATGGTGGTGTGTACTATTGCAAACCGTAGAGGAATGAAGAAGAGAGGTTGAAGAGAGCATGGAACCGTGTGAAATGAGGAGGGAAAGAAGAGAATGAGATAAGTTTGGCCTTTTTAAGATATTTATGCCTTTAAAGCAAATAGTAACCATTAGTCACATTTATTTACTTAACATGTTAACAAGAGAGTGGTGAGTCACCACACTTAAAAAAAACGGCCCCCAATAGTACTTAGGGGTATTATAGTCTTTATTTGTCAATTTAATTACTTATACAAACATATGTTACAAACTAGCTTATTAAAATCACTATTCATAAAAACAAGGCACATAGAAGTGAAATTTTTGATTTCCCATTGATATAGACTTCCAAATGTGATACTATATAGTACACATGTTAATTAAAGAGTAATGATGGACATTTAGCCATTCAAAGCTCATTTACAAGACAATTTTTCAAAAATGTGCTTTAAGACTCCTTAAAGCATATTTTGTGTTTAACTTATTTTCAAGCTTGGTTTTCTTTGGTAATTGGTTTAATATGTTCATTAGTATATAAATAAGGTCTTGGTAAGTTCATTAGGTCTTAACCAAGCTCAACCAAGCTTAGAGCACATTTTGGCCTTTATTGACCTTAAAGCACATTTCTTGTTTTCTATTGTTGAAATTGTTTACTAATGTTTCTAAGACTCTTTTTAGTCTTAATATACCATATTTAGGTGTTTAAATAACATACTAAGGTTTGGGGTATTTCAATCTACCCCCTTAAAAGAACTTTGTCCCCAAAGTTTATACTTCCATATCCTAAATATTAGAACACGGGAATACATATAAACAATACTTCCATAATAATATTAATCAACACACTTACATAACATTGGACACAAAGTCCATACAACATACATCGGATACATAACATTGGACACAGGGTCCATACAACATCATCCACATCATTCAGACACACGGTCTGTAATATGACAACATACATAGACGATGTATTTAAATACACGTCGTACTCACATAACCGAAACGGCTCTACCCCCCTTAAAAGGGGTACGCCCCGTACCCTATACACATAAACACTAAGAAGTAAACAATGACGGGTACTTCGCCTTCATCTTATCTTCCAGCTCCCAAGTGGCCTCCTCAACGTCCTGGTTAGACCAAAGAACTTTCCATTCACAGTCTCACAGACTTATGGCGAGTGTCTCGAGTCTTAGTATCCAGAATCCGTACCGGAGTCTCCACTGATCGCATGGTCGGCTCTAAGTTTAGCCTTTTAGGCTGAATCACATGAGACGGATGAGACATATACTTCTCACTTCAACTGGGACACATGAAATACTCATGTCCTTGCCCAGCTCGGCGGGTAGATCAAGTTGTAAGCTACCGGGCCGATCCGCTCCGTCACAACATAAGGCCCCACATTTTCGGGCTCAACTTGCCCTTCTGGCCAAAACGAAATACTCCCTTCATGGGGGATACTCTCAAATACCTGATCGCCCACGGCGAACTCCAGGTCACGTCTGCGCACATCTGCGTACGACTTCTGTCTATCCTGAGCTGTCTTCATATTAGCCGGATCTGGTGAACTTCTGCCTGAACTTGTTCAAGATACTCTGGTCCTATTATGACCGTCTCACTCGACTCATCCCATCATCCCAGCATAATGCGTGCGACATGTCTACCGTACAAAGCCTGGAAGGGAGACATCTTGATCGAAGCATGGTAACTGTTGTTGTAACTGAACTCGTCAAGATGTAACTTGTCAATCCAGCTGGTCTGAAAGTCAGTGCACATGCACGTAACATATCCTCAAGTGTCTGGATGGTGCGCTCACTCTGACTGACCATCGGTCTGTGGGTGAAACGCTGTACTCAATTTCAGTTCGGTACCCAATGCTTCTCGTGTAGACTTCCAATACCTCGATAAGAATCTGGTATCTCTGTCAGATACAATCGTTTTCGGTACCCCATGATGTCTTACAATTTCTCTGTCAAAGAGTTCTGCCAGTTTTGCCACCTTCCAGGTGTCCTTCATCGGTATAATCGAGCCACCTTGGTCAGTCGGTCAACAATAACCCAAATCATATTCAGACCTCCCTTGTAGGCGGAAGCCCTACTACGAAGTCCATAGAAATATCATGGAACTTCCACTCAGGCACTGGCATTGGCTGTACCATACCACCAGGCCGTCGATGCTCAAACTTGACCTTCTGGCAAGTGAGGCACCTCAATACATAATCAGTAACATCTTTTTTCATTCCAGTCCACCAAAAATATCTTTATACCCTATACATCTTTGAAGCTCCGGGTGAATCAAAGTAGTAGAAAACAACGGGATTCACTCAATATGCGCTCCTTCAACTCAGCGCTACTCCTTGGTATACACAGTCGGCCATTAAGCCTAATCAGGTCATCATCGTGGAGTCTGAAGTCATACTTCTGACCCTCGAATGTGCCATCAATAAGCTTTCTGCCTGATCTCTACATATACTGATCCGTCATCTGAGCACTCCGCACCTCTTCAACCAAGCTAGTATGAGAGACTAGCGAATGAAGAGAGTGTGCTCGGCGACTCAATGCGTCAGCTACCACATTTCCTTACCCTCTTTGTTTGCAGATTAATGTCGTAGTCTTTTAGAAATTCAACCCACCTTCTTTGGCCTCATTTCAAATCTTCTGAGTGAACAAGTACTTTAAACTTTGTGGTCAGAATAAGATTGTCACACTTACCCCATACAATAATGTCGCCATATCTTCAATGCAAAGACAATGGCACCCGTTCTAGATCATGGTAGGGTAGTTCTCCTCATGCTTTTTCAGCTGTCGGGAGGCGTAGGCTACGACCTTCCCGTGTTGCATCAACACACAACCCATACCTTTACCTGATGCGTCGCAATAGACCTCAAAACCATCTGGAACCGTCTGGTATAGTCAGGACTGTGCAGATGTCAGAGCATCCTTGAGACTCTGGAAAGAACTCTCACAGTCGACTTTCCACTCGGAATGGTGCATCCTTTTTCATCAAGGAATCATCGGCTTCGAAGACACTGGAGAAGTCCTTCACAAACCTCCTATAATAACCTGCCAGACCGAGGAAGCTCCTGATATCGTAACTGTCATCGGCCTAGGCCAGGTGCGCACTGCATCAATCTTTGCCGGATCAACAGTGCGATCCCGGCCTCAGAAATCATATGACCAAGAAAGGATACTTGGTTCAGCCAAAACTCACACTTTGAAAATTTAGCATACAATTGATTCTTCCTCAATGTTTGTAACACATTTCTCAGGTGGCTTTCATGCTCACCTCTCGATTTCGAATACACAAGAATATCGTCGATGAAGACTACCACTGACTTGTCCAACTAATCTTGGAACAAGCGGTTCATTAAATCCATGAACTTCGCTGGTGCATTGGATAATCCAACAGCATGACCGTAAACTCATAATGTCCATACCTAGTTCTGAATGCTGCCTTTTCGATATCACTGTCACGGATGGCAATCTGGTGGTATCCGGATCGTAGGTCTATCTTGGAGAATACTGATGCTCCCCTCAACTGATCAAATAGATCGTCAATGCGTGGTAAAGGGTAACGGTTCTTCACCGTAACGGCATTCAGCTCTCGATAGTCAATACACAGGCGGAGGCTACCGTCCTTCTTCTTCACGAAGAGAGAACCGGCGCTCCCCATGGTGAAACGCTAGGGCGGATGAACCCCTTGTCGAGTAGGTCTCTCAGCTGCTCCTTGAGCTCAGTCATCTCTGCTGGAGCCATACGATAGGGCGCCTTCGCAATTGGTCCGGTGCCCGGAACCAAATCAATCTCAAACTCCACTTCCCGTGCTGGCGGCATGCCCGGCAGTTCCTTAGGAATACATCAGGAAACTCCGACACTACCGGCACATCTGGGCTAAACTCTGGATCTCTCTCTATGTCCTGGACATAGCAGAGGTATACATCACTCCCTCGTCGTAGTTCACGACACATAGCCATGGCGGTGATGATCTGAGTCGAAGGCTCCCTGGGCCTCTGGCGGTAAGATATAGTAACCCCAGATGGACTCCGAAGAAGCAGTCGATGCTCGGCACATAGGATTCTTCCCTTGTACCGCTTCAACCAGTTCATCCCGACAATCACATCAAAACCGAGTCCGTCGAACTCTATCAAGTCGATCGGAAACTCTTCACCTCTGATTCGTACAACAGCATCTCGGTGGTAGCGGGTACACCTGATCCGCTCTTTCGATGGGAGAGTGACTAGGAAGTCTGGCATCTCATCACCGTCTAACCCCAGCCTCTTCGTAAAGGATAGCGAAATAAATGTGTGTGAGGCTCCGGAGTCGAACAAGATCGAAGCGTCCACGCCATTAACTGGAAAGGTACCGGTGAGGATTGTGCCGCTCTTGCTGGCTTCTGCCTCATTGCAGACACTCAGTGTACCTCCCGTTCCGAGTGCACAGCCTAATTCATTGGCAAACTAATAAGTATTGGGTAACAACACGGTTGGTATACTTCAACAGCTTCACTTTATTCATTAACTCACTCTTTTTACATCATACGTTGGTTTACACTGCTAACATAACTAACACATACATAACTTCCTTAACACATACTGGCTTAACACATTACATAATTACACAAGGCTTTAAAACTGTCTGAAGGTCAAATTCAAACGTCCGGGTTTCATGTGTGTGGCATTGATCACTGCCGACGGTGCGGTATTCAGTTTGATTTCTGATGCCATGATATAGCATCCTTGACTGCCCACCCATGATTACATCTCCTGACTTTAGAACTAACTTCTTTGCGAGATCAGCACGCTTCTGCTCGCCATATAAATACTGCGGTATCACCAATGGACCAAGACACCACGGGTACTCCCTTACTTAGAGACTCGGGTGACTCGTCCTTATCTTGGTGTAAACCTAATCGTCCACCTTTCTGGTAGAAGTTCACAATACACAAATCTGCTTTAACACTTGGAATTGAATCTGTTTCAACTTGCTGAGCAATTCCCACGGCGTGGTTAACGACCGCAAGGAACTCCTCAGGTATCATTGGTACATTTGCTCCGTCTCCAGCTCGCACTTCTTGATATGTCTTGGTGTAAGGATTCCAGTCCTTACCCATGCACATCATCTTCAATCTCATTCTTGATCCACTCGGGTATTCAGGTGTGTAGAAACCTCCAGGTGTTGCTCCAAGTTCATTGCATCGTCTGATGATATGGGCTTGTGCCTCCGGTGTCATGTATCCCTTTAAGAGTATCATACCTGGCTGGATAACCTGACATTGCTCCATTGGAAAGTCGGTGATGTTGATGGTGGTTTCTTCAGGGTTTGGTGTGGGTGGGATTGGATAACATATATTGAAGGTTCCTTTAAGTTTAGAATTATCTAATTAGGTGACTTTCACACTATACTTTACTCTTTACTCACATGATAATACACTGCACTCACTAATACACACATGCATGAAATGCGGTATGCAATCACTTATTTCATTCAACAGTTTAGGTGGTACCTGGTCTAGAAGAGGGCCCTGGCGCCTCTGACCAGTCCACCACATTAAGGGCGGCCTGCTAGGTCCCGACCCCTTCCCCTTCTGGGAATCAGTGTGCCTCTGATCTGTGGGTGGCTGGTTAGCCATCTTCGGGCCATCGGTAATCGCTGGGGCCTTACCCTTCCACTACCCCTTGGGCTTGTTGACTCTGCTGTTGGGGTTCCGGTAACACTCGTAGTCACGGTGACCCCACTTCTCGCAGTAACGACACTGTACGTCGTTTCCCTTGCAGTCCTTGCCGGGGTGGTCTCCGTTACACCACTTACAGTAGTAGTGGCGCTCCGGTCCAGAACCCGTGCTAGCTGCTATCACAGTACACAATCAATACTTATTTCACAACTTAACATCATACACTTCAACTTGTCACACATGATTAAATAATTACCCTTAGGTGGGTATGAGCGTAGGGGTTTCGCCGCGTAAGCATACGTGAGCTTCAATGGCTCCTCAGCTCTGGTGGTCTGGGCTTGGCCCTTGTCACCCTGGTGCTGACTCTTCTGGGGCTGGGGATAAGGCTTCTTCTTCTTCTTTCCTCCCCCGTACCCCTGCGGACTCTGGCCCTCGCTCATGGCCTTGCGCTTGTGCGCATTCTCCTCGTCCCTGAGACGGACGGTAATCTCAACCTTAGCAGCAGCATGATAGCACTCCTGAATTTAGGATGTCAGTCATGCCCGCAAAATATACTCACAAACTCACATTAATACTCTCTTATGGATTACACTTATTCATATCACACTTCATTTAAATTACCTGCAAGGTAGTATACTCAGCTGGCCCCATCCCATAGCGAAGACAGTGGCTGAGACCGTTGTAGAAACGGTTTACCAGCACCCGGTTCGAGTATCCCAGGTCCGGTAACAGGTGGATAAGGCCGGTGAATGCAGTGTAGTACTCATCAACCGACACCTTGTCCCCCTGCCTCAGACTATCCAGCTCCAGGCGCTTGGCCTCTTGAACATGCACAGGGTAGTATTTGGCTCGCAGTAGAGCCGTGTACTCCCTCCATCCAAACTGAGGATCCGCCATCCGGTCCTCTCTCACAAGCTTCCACCAACTCTGTGCCGAACCCTTTAGGTAGTAAGCGGCAAGACGGACCTTGGCCCCAGCAGGCACATCCAAGGTCTCGTGGCGGTCTCCAACTCGGAGATGTACGCCTCCAGCTTACGTGGGTCGGTCTCCCCATGAAACGAAGGGGGTCTAAGATCTGCCAATGCCTTGACCCAGTTGGTCTCTCGTGTCGTGCGGTGGCGGTGGTGGTTGAACTTGGGGGCTGTTGCCCCTGCTGAATTGCAGCTACAAGTTGTGGAACCATTTGGGCTACGGCGGCCGCTACAGATTCGGCCATAACTTGAGCCGTAGTATTTCGCCCTGGTCATCCGCATCTCCAGTACCGTGTCCACGGCCTCTACCTCTCGGTCTACCAGACATCTGAATTCACATGAACATTTATTAGCACTATGCTTGCACACTTATCGGTTCCAACGGTTACAACATTTCCCGACAACAAGGTATCTCCACACTTGGTTAGTGGTTAACCTTTCCATAACTGATCACTTAGGTAACTGTAGTTAGGTTTCCTAACTCGGTATTTCCTAAGCTCGGTATTCTAGTCATCAGAGCGATACTTCGCTCTGATACCACTTTTTGTAACACCCCTACATCGTACTTCACAACTAATTGAAATCGCAGCGGAAATAAATAACTAAACATTAACTAAACGCTTCGGTGCTACAACGTCGTCAACCACCCACGTGGTTAACAAGGCAGAATAAATACAAGTGTACCGGTCTGATGATCAGACTCCAGAGCATAGAACTAAACCATAAATACATCATATACAATACCGAGTATTTAATTACATTACCTCACAGTAACTGCCAATATACCGTCATAGTAGTTTCAACGGAATCAAAATATAATGCCACGGGAGCACAGGCGCATCCCGGGCTCAACATCCAAAATAAACCAAAGTACAACTGCAGCCTAGATCCTACAGCCACTCTGCTTCCTCGATCCTCATCCTGCAGTAAAAATATGGAGCCCCCGAGGGGGTCAGCAACCCTTGGCTGGTATGGTTGACGTGAAGCCCATCGGCTACCGGGATACGCACAACTAATTGTCATGATAACATGGCATTCATTTTTAAACATAACATAACATAACATAACATAATATGTGGCATAGCATCAATAGTGCATAGCACAACATCACATACACAGTGGATACTCTTTCCACAATAACAAACCAAGAAGGTTAGACAACATAAGAGCCTAGAGAATGATTCACCCTCATGTTAAGCTCGTTACACACACTCATTACCGTTCTGTTATTCGAACGAGTAACTTAAGTCACAGATGGTTCGGATATTGTGACCCGAACACACCACACAAACACATGTTCCCACTAAACCGATCATAAGTCAGACTAGGTAAGCTTTGGAGGAAGCTAGCGGGAGATCGAACGCCAAGTTAAGGAGAACAATCTTAACAACATAAGAGTCGAATCTGATTCAGATATCTACTCTTAACTTACATGCATGACCGGACAACCGGATTCCTCACTTCTCAGTTAGTACTTGTTAGAAGTTCACGGTGGAACTTAACAACCAATATACAACAGGTGGTAAGTCACGTTAGACACACACAAGGGAAATGAGTCACATCATAACATCACGATAATATGAACAACTATAAACTCATTACATGTGTAAGTCCTATAACGTCATAAACACATAGAGAAAAACATACAAACACACAAGCCGGTGTAAACCGGTAGGCGACAGACTGCAAGAAAACCATACCTTGGTCCTTGCTTCGATTGATTTCCACCGTAGGTCACTCCTATACATGTTTAAGAATGTCGGTTAATTATTTACTTAACTTCAAACTTACTAAATGTTTAACATGATTGTATGACATGTTTTTAATGCCCAAATATTCCTTCATTACCTACATTATACCCTAGGGGGTTAACTACACTTGTCACATTCTTTACTGTTTTTTTATATTAATTTTGGTCTGTCTGACCCACAACTGGGTCGGACCCTTCCAGAGATTTCATCGCCCTTTGAACATACACGTCCGACCCACGTCCGACTCACTCGACTGGGTCGGACCATTACCGAACTTTCACCGCCTTACCAAACAACTATGTCCGACCCATGTCCGACTCACTCGACTGGGTCGGACCATTCCAGAACATTTACCGTCCACCAAAACATGACCGTCCGACCCATGTCCGACCCAAGTCCTCTGGGTCGGACCATTCCAGAACCATTTACTGACGTCTAACAGAGGCTGTCCGACCCAAACTTGGGTCGGCCCCTGGGTCGGACGCCTCCAAAACTTGCCCAAACTTTGTCAAATCTTCACCAAACTTCTCTTAGAGCCTCTTAATGTTTCCTAACATGATTTGGTACCCTCAAACCCTCATACAACATCCATAAATTCATTATCTATCTCCTTAACACTTACTCATTCCATACCGAAATTCCTAACACTTATGTTATTTTCTCCTTGGTTCTCTAAGTGGTGTTTCATACCTATGACAACCAGTATGCCAATAATGTTCCCTCACCACTACTACATCATCTCCCAACATCTTTTCTTCCTAAACAATTTCTTAAACATCATTACAAGTTTATAGTTTCTCATATAACAATCCACCTCATCCCTTTTTCACCAACAATACACAAGTCCTAAATACAACCCCATCAAGAATCTTAAACTATCCCAAAGCATTTTTGCATTCTAAATCCTCTAGAACATTACCTAAGCCCTTTTTACATCATTAAAAACTTTAATGCATGTTTCTTTCACAAAGAAAGCACTTAACCATTCTAAACATTTCTTAACTTATCAAACTCATTTTAAAACCTTAGAACTTCTTGTTTGTTACCTAAATTTTGACATAGGTTCTCCTAGAACATTACTAAACCAAAACACATTGTTTTCACCATCAAACAACCAAGAAACTAAAAATCCATCAAACACTTTCTTATACACAAACTTCACACATATAGCACTACATCACAATATAGTGCATAATTTAAATTGCATGGCACTTAGGCCCTTAAATAACATGGCTCTTAGGCCCTTAAGATGCATAAATCATAAACACTGAATTTCCATAATATATTTGCCTTTGACCTGCAAATACACTCAACAACACATATGCCTTTTACTAAGCCCTTAAGAGCATTCTTCTAAGTCACTTCCCATTGGCTCCTTAGATCATTTTCATAAGCAATACAAGCTCATTTCTCCTAAGACTTTAAACCACATTAGGTTAGCACATTTACCTCTTTTTCCTCACAAACTTCTTTCTTGTTTCCTTGTTTAAAATGGCAAGGCTTTAGATTGTTTGTCAACTTCTAAACATTATACAAACAATGTAATGAGTATACAAGCCTTATGCTTCATCTTATTGTAAACCCTAGTTTTACATTATTTCAAAAACATTAAGATAGTTGTTTTACCTTGGTCTTTGAAGAGAGTTTGAATATCTATCAAGAGAGGACTCCACCTAGTCCATGAAAGGTTGGAATGAAGCTAGAACAAGGTCACACAAAGAGCACCATTAATGGGCATTTTCGGTCAAGGAAAAAACATGGAGGAGGAAACATGATTTTTCTTTGAGATTCCTTACCTAGAAGCAAAGGAGAGTAATAATATGTTGAAATGTAAGCTCAAGCTCCTTCAATGGTGGAACTCCATGGCACCGAAATGGGGCTCTTGAAGTTTTGAGAAGATAAGAATGAAGAGCTTGATGAGAAGAAGAGAATGGTGGTGTTTGTTTTTATTTGGTTAAGTGAGCTAGACTTTACATGAGGTCAAAGATGGAGATGGTGGAGTGTACTATTGGAAACCGTAGAAGAGAATGAAGAAGAGAGGTTGAAGAGAGCATGGAACCGTGTGAAATGAGGAGGGAAAGAAGAGAATGAGATAAGTTTTGCCTTTTTAAGATATTTATGCCTTTAAAGCAAATAGTAACCATTAGTCACATTTATTTACTTAACATGTTAACAAGAGAGTGGTGAGTCACCACACTTAAAAAAAAACCGGCCCCCAATAGTACTTAGGGGTATTATAGTCTTTATTTGTCAATTTAATTACTTATACAAACATATGTTACAAACTAGCTTATTAAAATCACTATTCATAAAAACAAGGCACATAGAAGTGAAATTTTTGATTTCCCATTGATATAGACTTCCAAATGTGATACTATATAGTACACATGTTAATTAAAGAGTAATGATGGACATTTAGCCATTCAAAGCTCATTTACAAGACAATTTTTCAAAAATGTGCTTTAAGACTCCTTAAAGCACATTTTGTGTTTTAACTTATTTTCAAGCTTGGTTTTCTTTGTTAATTGGTTTAATATGTTCATTAGTATATAAATAAGGTCTTGGTAAGTTCATTAGGTCTTAACCAAGCTCAACCCAAGCTTAGAGCACATTTTGGCCTTTATTGACCTTAAAGCACATTTCTTGTTTTCTATTGTTGAAATTGTTTACTAATGTTTCTAAGACTCTTTTTAGTCTTAATATACCACATTTAGGTGTTTAAATAACATACTAAGGTTTGGGGTATTTCACCACCCTACCGAACTAACCACGGTCTTGTTAAGGGTGTCGAGCTATGCTCTAGCACCTAGTGCTTGCAATAGTTGTCTCTAAAATGTCAAGACGAGTTTGATATGCACAACTAACTGGCGCCTCATGACTCCAAGTTACTCTCTCTGGGATGAGTTCGTTCCTTAGGTACCTTATAGGTCCTCATTTGCTGGCATGAACTCGTATCCCTCGTGTGCTGGTATTTTACTACACACACATATGGTTCATCCCTACTCTCAATTAGGGGAATCCATTAGTTTATCTGATCTTCAACGTTCTACTTCTCACCAACATAATTTGGTTAATAGCTATTTGATGGGTGTTGCTTTGCGCACATGTACCAGTCGATTAGACGATTATCCGCTATTGCGGTTTGCATGGAGTATCTAATCTCCAGCTTAGAGTATTTCTTATAATGCTTGCCTTTGCCCTTCGTCTGTTGTAAACATACAATACGACTGTGGGTTTAACTTGGCATTCGTTTTCTGTTCAACCCTATTGGTACTAACGTACTACGTTTTATGGCTTGAGCATGTGGTTATTATTATTTAATGCGACATAATCGCCGCGCCCTCAGTGCATGATCTAACTCTTCCTGTGCCCCCTTTGGTGGTAGCATCTATGATATTACAAAGGTTTCTCTAATACAACTTCCTTAGATACCACACTTCATCTTCTCATTCATGGGTTCTCCTTGCCTTTACCATTAAATTGGCCTTGGCTTCCTCATTTACTAAAATCTCCCAAAACTTGTGTTCTAACTTATCCACGGGGTTTTGTGACCTTATGTCATTTTATTATCAAGCTATTCTTGATTTCCCCAACCTTGTTAGTTTGACTGAGATCTCTTCGTCAATTCATGGTTTACCTAGTCAGGATTCCATTCACTGACTTAGACACAGAGTTGATTACCTCCTCGGTCCTTACACTACTGTTTTACAACATGGGGTACCATACTGATACATTACTACTTACCCAACTAACTTAAAGTAAGTTTTGTCTGGCCCACAAGCTCCTAGGAGTGTGGTCGTCCCATGTCTCGTTTAGTGCACTAGTAGTGTTCGTACCCGGTGGTTATTGCACTCTTAGTCCCGGTAATTTATGTTGAAGTAACTAGGCCGCCTATTCTTAACCTTTAGTGTTAGAATGGCCCTAGAGGGTTCTCTGGGTTCTAGGGGTTCCTTTATTAATATGTATATTCCTTACCTTCTCTAAGATAGGTGTTTGGACAACCTAGCACCCTAATATTGGTTTTCTCATGCTCGTCATCTGGTATCTAAGAGGGGGATTAGTATCTGCTTACTATCTCTCTCGTTCACTCCTAGGCTATTAACGTCGTTTAGATCTGAGTCTTCAGTTCTCAAACTCTACCAAATTCATTGGGTTACACCCTCTGGTGTAGTCTGGACTCCATGATAAGGGTTGACACCTTGTGTTTCCCTGTCTTATGGTAGTCCCTCTTTAGTCTGATACTAATCAGTATTTATGATTCATCACCTTGCTCCCTACATTTGGGTCATTTTGGTGGTACTAAAGGTATCCTTCTGTAGGCCTATGTCATACGATATTCAGGCTCAGTGCTTATTCTGATAGTTAAATGATTGTTAGTCTTTGTATTTAATTTAATCCTAGTTGGTTCTAATACTTTCTCCTAAGGTTTACAATTGGATACCCACAACTTAGTAGGTTCCGCGGATCATCGCTCTTCGTCGTTGTGTAGTCTTACACTTATTCAACTCATATTTCCTCCATCTCTTCGAGGTAACAGTATCTTCCGTCCTCAGGTAAATTCATTGTTTAGTTAATATCCACTGCCCTCCGTCCGGGAGTCTAGCAGCATAATAGATTCACAACACCCCCGGTGTGTGTGGTGCGGGCATAACATCGGCCCCTTCATTGTATGTTTGCATTTGCCTATTCTCTTACAACTCTCAAATAGCTTGCCATAACGGTAGGGGTGGCAATTTTTACCCAACCCGATAACCTGACCCATACCCAACCCGAAATAGCGGGTTGGGTCACGATTAATGACCCATTTAATTATTAGGTCGGGTATGGGTTACCTATTAAATTTTTGGGTTGGGTATGGGTTCAAAGTCCTACCCGTAGTCAACCCACCCGTTTATTTTATTTTATTAAAAATAATAAATAAAATAATAGTTAAAAATAAATATATTATATGTATTTTTTTTTATGAGGTTTTTTATTTGATAATACTACTTTGTTGTATTTCTTTATAAAGCAAAACGAGAGTATTCGTTATGTGGATTGTCAAAAGACAGTGTGTTGCTCTCTCTTCCACACTCCCCCTGTGGTCCTATCTCTTCTGTACTCTGAAGATTTTTTGTCTATGTTTTGATTCTATATTCTGAAGGAGAAAATACAATTATATTTGGCCCAGGGCGTACACATCACCTTCTTCTATTAAGTGCTACTGAGCACGACATGTATGTGCAAAAAGAAAAAAGACGGAGGATAATGAAAACTCTAGAATATCTACCATATTGAATGTATGATTTCATTCATTTGTAACTCCGTCTGAGCAATCATATTAAAAATTAATTCCAGGTCTTTTAAATTTTGCATAGCCAAATTATGTTGGGTTAAATGGGTCGGGTAGGGGTTTAATCATTTTATAAGGGCCTGGTATGGGTTGATAATTTGTAACCCGATTATTATTGGGTTGGGTATGGGTCAATACAATTTTAATCGGGTCGGGTGGGTGAGCTTCAACCCGACCCATTAACCCGAATTGCCACCCCTACATAACGACACTTGTCTATTATTTTCATCCACATCAGTCGGATAGGTTTTCATTAAAGTCTTGGCTCGTATAACTCACTTCTTGCCCTCTGGCAATGTCCAATGGTAGTGGTTTAACCACAAGTGTCGCGCACTCCCAAAATATGGTTATGCTGGTTCTGAAGACTCGACACTCCCCACTGGTATCACTTGACATTTAATGTCCATACCGGCACTGGGGTTAGGCTTATAGGCGCTACTCACCGTTGTTCTCATGACTGACACCCTTTCCACACTATACTAAATGGTGTATTATTTTCAGGTTTAATGGTCAGACCGGCTAGGTCTTCCCGAGTTTTTATCGACCTCCAACCCAAGTGTTTCGTAACCCTGCCTTTAAGAAGGCTATGTCCTGCTTCATTGCATTACGGACTCACATGAAAGTTTAGTGTTTATTGGCAACCACCTGAATTACTCGGACCTTTGGGGATAGTTTACCGTCGCTGCACTTGTTGTAGCAAGTGCGCAAGGCAGGTGAAATTTAGTACTTTGGTTAGTGTGGCACTTGCTGTGGCAAGTGCGCCATGCAGACTGAGCCACCGGTAAGGTGTGTGTCAGTGCAGTGCTATTCTCTAATCGGGTTTCTGTTCCTGTTGAAGAAGTTCTTATTCGAATAATACAGTCTCATTCCCGCACCCGTTCCCACAAGTTTACCGTGGTAGTAGGTCTCACCTCCCTTTCGAGACGTTGCATGGTAGCAACTCAGCAAGTTCTTATTTCTACAGCTCTCTCCTCATGTACGCCAGGCCATCATGAACCTTCAGTATGCATGGGTTAGGGTTACTCGCTTCGGGTGAGACTTCGAAAAGATCATCCATTCCGTCTATTACATATCTAAAAAAACTAATCTTTACTCGTCGTTTCCACTTCGTTCCCCCAAGCGCACTTATCAGTGCTTTCCTGGATGTAGGACAGGGTTGCTTTGCTTATAGCAAGCTAGCCCCATTAGTCCCACGGGAATTATCTCCTCAACCTCGGTTTAATATTCATCTCATACTTGTATGGTAGACATTACAACATTACCAGGACCCCCGGTCCTAAACAATTCATCACAACACAAAGTCTTATTTCTACATTTAACATAATTCGCATAGCATCCACATCGGGTCTTCCCGATCAGGAGAGTTATCTCCATGGTGCTACTCATCTTTCTCGCCTCACTAGGTAGTACTCGAGGTGACGGGCTGCGGCGGGCGGGGTACCATTGCAAATTTCCCGGGATGCTCTCCCATCAAGTGCGAGCGGTTCCTACCGTCTTCGCGTTACTTGGGGTTGCTCGACCTTCACCACCTTCTGTTGCGCCTCGCCTTCGTTAGTACTGTTACCTAGACCTCTTTCTGACATATGTCAAGAGGACGGGTTAGACCTTTACTCGGTCGTTTAATATTAAAGTGCCTCTTCGGCTATTGTGTGCAAGCATTATGCATTGCATCGGCCTCGCAAGGTCACGTATCCTCACAACATTTCCCGTGTTCCCAAAACCTATGCTCACTGTATAAATCCTACTATCTCTTGTCATCATAGCGGCATTCCGCTCTGATACCACTTTTGTAACAACCCTACTCTAATCGGCTCCTAATCGTCTTACTTAACATTGTAATCGCAGCGGTAATCTAAACAAATGAACTACTGGTGTCACCGTTCTCAGTCGCCCATACGAGTAATAATGCGCTTACTGATATATTCATAAATACGAAACAATTTCCCACAGTGACAACAAGAGATAGATCTATCCTTCCATTCCAATATAAAATACAATCATAGTGAGCATTCTAAGTACCCCAATCCTATACATGTTTCTATGTTCGCATCAAAATACAACAATGCATATTTAAACAACTGTGACTAAACTACCCAGCGCGTCCCGCTCTTTGTCGACACCGGAAGCTGCATACCTGCAAAATATTTGTTTGTGGTATGGAATCAGCCCCTGCTGAGTATGTTACTACATGACTGTCATGCCCCCTCAGACCCTCAGTTAATTGGTCGAGAGCATGCAATTCATTTTCATGCAAGTAGTTTAATATATAAACAAACTGTAAAGTAGCAAATATATTGCAGTAAACTCAAATAGCTAACAAGCCCCCGGCTTCACACATCACATCGCAATAACCCAACTAAAAGCGTTACAACGCTTATATGAGTACAGAGACTCCACTCCAGCAAACACTTAATAGTTCATAATTGAGTACGGCGACTCATTCGACCAAACAATCCACACACGAGTACAGCGACTCGGCTCAACTAGTTCACAACACAGATATAAGTACAACGACTCAATTAAACCAATTCACAACACACATATAAGTACAACGACTCATTTCAACAAATCCACCAACATACAACACATAACCACATAGCATAACCAATGAGCAACAAGGCGAAACAACGAGGATTATAAACAAGTATAAATTCTCGTCTTTGGCATGCAAGCCCAAATAATGTTCGCCTAATGTACGAGCAAATATAGTTGTTCGTAATTGTTCAGTCATGCCTAATGACAACGTCTCGTTAAAATGACTTGTCTCTAAGTTACCCATCTCCTATGACGGGTCACCCACGGCAGTAGCCACTCCAGCGGTAGAGTCTCCGACCGACGAACCATCTGTAGTCCGTTGGAAATTTATCCTGATACTTACGGATACCCACACGGTATTCTAGTATCGTTAATTGATCACAATTCACAGCAAGAGCCACATCCTCTTGATAAACTTGTTTATGCCATCGCATCGTTTTACTATTTTTCCTAACAGAGCAGACTAAGGTCGCTAGTCCAATCCTGAGTATGTCGACTCGGGATCCAGTGTTAGATACGAGAGCAGCGTTAGAAAAAGGCCAATGCTCCGTATATAAGACTCGGATAATATATATATATATATATCTTATTATCCTAATGCTACAATGTTATACTTACGTTCCTTATATTACACATATAAGATAGCATCATTGCCGCTAGTTCGTTTTATAATATGTTCATATACGAACGGTACTGTTATCGTACAACAACAATAATAAATAAGGCAACATTAATACACAACGCAAGAATATTAATTCACACAAGCAGACATTCAATCTTAACACAGATTTTCACAAGGAAATCCTCAGAGACAATCAAGCCACATAAATAACATACTGTGCACCGGGATTATAAAACCGTGGAGTATGAAACAGCTAGATCCGAAGCTCCCCCGTGATGTATCTAACAGTCTAATAATACATAATGCTACAGATTAGCATCCTGTATAACAACATTACTCTACTCTACGGTACCCCGTACCGCCACTAATCCCTCCCGGTTCGTTCCCCGTTATTTACTAACAACGTTTGTCGGGTTTTCGGTTTAACTCGGGATTAGAAAAAACGCCATATTACATGCGTGATTACGTCGAGTATATTAATATACTTAACTTTAAACGTTTTTGTTATTGCATGTAATTTAATACCCATTTGTATATCATATAGTTTATCACTATATTGAATGTATAATCTTAGTCATATATTATACATCTCTCCTTAGTATTTATTTCCTAAGGTTAGTTTTTCCAAGTGTAATGTTGTATAATTCATTTTTTTGAAAATACTTTGAAGTATATAACTCCTTATTATTTCATGAACAATATAACATTAGAATTTCCTTATCCAATGTTTATAATTCTTTTCTTCTTACTCTATATCATTTTAATTATGATATTATATGGTTATTTGAATCATATTGTATTTTTCACTCCATAACATATATTTATTTATATATATGTATTATGGGACCATTTATTATATGATAAATCTTTACAATATATTCATTCTCTTTTAATGAATATTTCTTATATTATAAATGTTACAACCCTTATAACATTAAAAACCATATTTTAAATTCTTATTCTAAAATGCCCATTATTACCGAACAGCACTTGTTCTCTTAAATATTTACAAAATCCACCACATAATTTATATAATGTTATATTATAGTTATATAACATATATTATGACATTTATGTCATTAAAACAATTATAACCTATAGTTATAAGTTGTTACAAAATACCAAACATATACCATACTCTTCTCGGTTTTTATTTAATTCCACTATACTTTCGGATTTTACAAATCAACCCCAAATTATATTCCATTGTCACACTTATAATATATACCTTATATTATAATCCTTAACCTTAATATAATTATAACCTATGGTTATAAAATCCCAAAATAACCGAACAGAGCCTAGGACTGTTCTAAATTAATTTCCAACCCACTAACTTTCCACATTCACCAAATAACCCCATTTTATAACATATAGTTTCTAATGTCATTGAAACTATATATTATACATATATCTTCATAAAACGTCATATATAATTCCAAAAATTACCAAACTATACCTGAAATACCCCAAATCTAATTAAATTAATTAAATAACGAAGAATTGATCTTGGAATAAATCATTTCGTGTACGCATGCTAATTTATGCATGCAAACGTTATGAAAATTAATATTACGCGTGCGCATGTAAACTCATGCACGTAAACGTAATGTAAAAATAGTCGTTTTACCGTAAACGCTAACGGGCGTAATTTTGCAAACGTCGTAACATACTCGTACAAAACGGCCATGTATGTTTATTAACAAGGATTAAACTCCTTACATAACGAGCTCGATAAAGAGAGCGACAACAAGGAAAGATTAATACGAACATTTATACAATTCATAAAACGACAACGTTCGCTCCACGAACGCTAATAAAATGTCGTCTTCACGTATGTATATTAACACTTACGTACGAACATTAACGGGCATCAAGCCCCTTAGGAAACAAGCTCAATTAAGAGAGCGTCATCTAGGAAAAATATATACGAGCGTTTATACGACTCGGTACACAATAACGTTTACTGTAAAAAAGTAAAAAAAATACTAACGGGCAACGTAAATATTTTACGATTGCCTAAGCATTTATAAATGCTAAAATAAATTGATATACACATTTAAGCAATTTAACAACCTATGTTACATAATCTTGATATTTAATATATATCATAAATACATAGGAAGTGTTATGACATTTCATATAACACAAAGTTTACAAGTTAAAAATCTGTACTATATGTACCGGTTTTTATATGCCATTTTTGGGCATGTTTTTATACACTTTTACTTAGTAAAACAATTAACTACATAATGTACTTATAATATATATAAGTATACACTAATATAGCAAGATTAAGACTATCAAAGTGACATTTATATGTCCGAAAATCTGTTATACAATTAAATGAACAAAAAAAATTCTGCAACATAGTGTACATGTTGCCGGTTTGGTATATGACCATTCTAACATGTTTAAACTTCATAAAATTCCATGTAAACTCTATTAGACATCTATTAAACTATGATATAATAATATCAAGATCAAACCTACCCAATGCCACTTAGTATACTAGTCAATTAGGTGATTGAAAACGGTGGAATATATTATGGCCTAGTGGTGATAACCATGTGCTTACATGGTCATATAGATCTGTAGGAAATCAAATTCAATCGGTGGGCACATGGACAAAGGAAAAAGGCTGTAGCTATCACCCTATTCTAATGTGGTGCATGCGCCCAAAATTAACAAAATAACCTGCAACTATTAGTATAAAAAATCGGTAGGTTAGCTAGGTGTAGAATCAAAAAAAAAAAAAAGCTGTAACAAAGCCCTTTATACTACCGGTAACATTTATGCTAATCAAACAAATGAATACCTACAGCATACTACCTCACCGTATGCATATATACATAATTAAGCTCAACAAAAAAAAATCTGTAGTATGCTAATTATAAACAGTAAACACATACATATGCATACATAATTAATTAACCAAAAAAAAAAAAGGCACATGTATACATCATGTACAAGGCAAGGCACCCACCATCGCTTCTGTGCATGCCTTCTCAATCCCGACACTACTACTACTCATCATCAACAACACGTACTCAGCAGCCATTCCATTTTGCAATTAATCACATCAGACCAGTCCCGAGTCTACCGACGCTCGCGAGCGCTAGCACAAAAATGAGGGTAAGCTAATTAATTTCTTCAAATTAAGACTGGCGCTGATCTCTCACCCGATCTACTGCTTCACATCCTTCAATCGATCATTCTATTCACCACACATCAGCAATGAATATTTAACATTAATCGTATACTTAATTGTAAAGAAAAAAAATGTATACAACATGTTCAGCCGGTAACATGTATATATACTTAACATGTCTTAATCTTCATAATATGACAAGGAACTTCATGAGTCACCTTCCCACATGTGGTATAAGATATTGACAAAATGAAATACTCCAAATACAGCTCATAACCACCGAATATATGGAGCTATAGTGGTCAGATTTAGCTTTGAAAAAGCATGAAATAAACTATCCAAAAACAATATCAAAATCTCTATATTCATACAACTTGTCATTAGTTTAATATATGTCATTAAAATCAGCTCCTTTCCAGCCTCTCCCAGCCCCATGTTACGCATGCTTACAAGGAGAATAAGAGACTTTTTGCTTCATGAAAGAATTCAAAGAAGGAGGCTACCTAATACCACTTGACTTTCCATGATTAAATCCACCACTTCATTCTCTTATTAGTGCCGAAAATCCTGGTGGAATTGGAGATTTTAGGGACCCAAAAATCTGAAGTCTATAGTCAAAAGCAAGGCATAAATTATTGACATGAATTATGACAAATATATTCTACTTAACTCATTTCTAAACCTAGCACATATATACGGTGGTTTAGACTCCCTTCTCATTTCCTTACCTTGCAACCGAAGTGGTAAGCTCCTCCATCCTCTTCTTCTTCCTCTCATCTTCTCACATGGAAGCTCCAAGGTCCAATAATGGTGTCTTAAGTTCTAACACCATTCTTGTGTAATTTTCCAAGCTTTCTTCACCAAGTCTTGAAGCAAAAATATTCCTAGCAACACTACATCAATTCGGCATCAATATGTACTCCAAGAAGTTGTCTTGATTCAACATCAATCCAAGGAGTAATCAAGGTTAATCTAAGGTGTTTCCATGTTTGAAAAATCCTAGACAAATTACTCTTATATGTCTGAAAATTCTATCCTCTAAACCAATGTTTTCTTCTTCAAAATTCATGAAGGAAAGTGGATCTCCACCTATCCTAAGGTGTACCGAAATTATAAGGTAAAATTCCTAAGGTAAATTCCTTAAAAACATCTTGTAAATTTACTTAAGATCTATATCAAGATCCAACTCCTAAACCCCTTCCTTCTCATGTATAAATACCAAAAATTTGGAGCTGCAATTTCCATTGAAGGAAGTTTGGGAATTCAAGAGGAGTCCAAGTACTTAATCATCCTTGATTAAGAGTAAGTGTATTAAATTAATTCTTAATGTTCTCAGCTTTATTCAAGCTCTTAAATTTTGTACAAATTTATGTACATCTCCCTTATAACATTGAAGCCAAAAATATAAGGTAATTAACAAGAGTTTAACTTGTAAAAATATAAGGTAAGATTATTACCTTAAATTATGATCTTTGTGTCACAAAAAAAATTAAATATGAAGCATAATAATTCAAGCCGAATTGTCTAGGGGAAAATTGTTTTATTTTGAGCTTATAATCATTCTAAGTCATTAACATAATTTTTAGAAGTGTTATATGGCTTATATATATTTATATATACTTATTATAAGATAAAAAAAAATCAAGTTTTAAAACCATATGGTAAAATATAGTTATAACCGAATGCAATTGGTTATAATTGGGTTTAAATGACCTAAATATGTTTATAAACTTATAATATAAAGTTTTGGTTTATTAGAAATATTTACTAGCGATTAAATGACTAGTTAAATAAGTTATGTGGTAAAAATGTAAATTTTAGAAAACTATGGGAACTTATAGTAATAGCCGAGTATTAATGGTTCTCTTGACATAATAATATAAGGTAGGAATTAATATTATGAATTTTGGAGAATTTAAACAAGTGTTTAAGAGTTAAAACAACACTTTATAAAGTTTTGGGGTCATTTTGTAATTTCTGGAAAAATTGGAGTGCAACCGGGAATTATATATTTTTCTGGGTATATTTGAAATACCCCGAACTTAAATATAGGGATTAAAATTAATCTAATACGTATTTGAGGGCCTAATGATGCCAAGTAATATTGGTAAGGAAAAATAAATCCAAAAGAAATGAAGAAATGCTTAAAAAGTGAAAAACGCTAAATAAGCGTTAAATAACCATAGGAGGTATGAAACCTCGGTTAGCGTATTATATGGATTCTAAGTGCTTAATAAGACCTAAATAATATATGGGAACAACTCCCGAAGAAAACGGATCCAAATAATGTATTAAAACGCTAATAGAGCTTTAGTGCACGTTTTTTGAGAAAACCCGAAAACGTGACTTTAAGTGGTCAAACGAACCCGTAAAAATTATAAATCATTAAACAACAATGATTAAACATTTATGGAAGCTTAACAACAAATAAAATTAAAGAAACGAGAAATTCCGGAAAACGGGCCCGGTTGGTGAATAGTACCAAAACCGGGTAAAATAACGAGCGATTTCTGTAAAAGACGAAAAATGCTCCAGCTAGTATAACAGTGAGGGGGCCGGTTTTAATAAGTTAAATGCCCCCACACACACTCACATATTAGCTAATTAAATAAGGGGACAAAAAGCAAAAAGTAAAAGGGTTACTTTATGCCCTCTCTCTCCTACTCCCCCTCATTCTCTAATTCCCTCACGTACGACACTCTCTCCTCCCTCTCTGTTTTCTCTTCTTCCTTCTCACGACATCCATGGGGAATTGCCAAACCCTCACACAGCCTCCTCTTCTCACCTCTTGTTAACTACTCAATCCTTCTCCAAATGCAACAAAAATTACACCATTGAATTCCTCTTGCAAAGGAGATCATCTTCCTCCTTTCAAAAATCGAAAACACCCATTTTCATCTCCATGGGTATTCTCCATTTGAAGGTTTGAGATCACCATTGGAAGCTCCTCCTTCTTCTTGATGGTTTAAGGTAAAAATAATCTTGAAAACTCAACCTTTTCTAGCCCTTATTGACAAAACGAAAATTATATTGAACCTTTGTCTTGTTCTAGTAACCCAGCCGATTTAGGCTTCTCCCATGGCTAGAATCTCACTCTCTTGCTAACCAAGGACCTCACTCATTGGTTGTAAGGTAATGTTCTTTCTAAACCCTAAAAATAACTAAATTCTAGGGTTAGTTGTGAATGAATGATAAGTTAGAGTTGTGTGTTGGTATGGGCTGTAGCATTGGAGTGTGGACTCCTTTTGGAACCGAGAACAAGAAGGAAAGGAAGGAAAAGAAAGAAGAAAGGAAGAGAAGGGGAAGAAAGAAAAAGGAACAAAAATCACAAGGTAAATACATTACCTTGAGTTAGTTTTGCATTGTGTAGTGTAACAGATTTTGGATATTGGAAATGTGTAAAGTATATGGTAATGAGTAGTAGGTAAATTGTGGTATAATGAGGAAGAGAATGTGACATTTTTGGGAAGTTTTAAAAGGTGTTTAAAAGCTTGGTAAAACAGTGGGAAGTAAATGAGTATGTGCAGGAAATTTATTGTGTTGTATAGTGTTGAATTGATATGGAAGTTTGGAATGAATGTTTGAGCTGAGAAATGCATGTGGGCAATGTTAAAAATATAGGGGAACCTCTGCCCAAATTTGTATGGAAATTTAAAGACTTAGTTGTGTAAGAGAAGAAAACTATCTAGGTGATAACTAGGTGTATATTGAGAGTTTAAGTGAGTAGTTTAGTACCATGAAAACAGATTTGAAGAGGGTCTAGGCAATTAGGAGAACTAGAGTGGCAAAGTAATGGATTTAGAATGCTAGGAGAAGCATTGGTAGAGGGAGTAGTGAATGGTAAAGGTTTAAGGAAAAATCTGTAGCATTTGTGGAAGAAGAAAAGTGTAACAGGGAAGAAAATTTGACAGTGAATGGTGTTTTGTAACAGATTGGTATAGAGATGGATTAGGCTAGTTTTGATTACTTAATGAAGGTCAGAACACCCTAGATTATATGTAGGAATAATGGGGAAGAGAGTGGTAGAAATTTGGAATTGAAACAAGTTGAAAAACTCATATAAATTGCAATACTGTAACTAGTTCGGGTTTGCAAACCAGCACACAAACCCGGACTAGCATGAAAACTCGACAGAAAGGTTTTTACAAAGGGATGGTCCGGGTTTGCAAGCCAAGACACTAACCCGGACCACCCCAAAAATACACCCGAGAGATTTGCAAAGGAATGGTCCGGGTTTGCAAACCAACCCCTAAACCCGGACCACACCAAAATTCCACACGAGAGGTCTCCAATTGCATGGTCCGGGTTTGTAAACCCTTCCCTAAACCCGGACCACACACAAACATAACCAGAGAACGACTTCCAGTACTGGTCCGGGTTTGTATCCCCGGACACAAACCCGGACCACACCAAAATGTGTACAGAATGTATTTTAAAGCAAAGTTAAGGATGGGTGATGATGGGTAATGATGGTATAAGTTAATTAAGATATGATTAAAGATGTTTAAAGGTCATTAAGACCATAAACAAGCTTAGGAAATAATTTTAAGTAAGTAACTTAAGTAAATGTATTTAAGTAATAATGGAATAGTAAGAGTAAACTGGGAGACAGTTAGGGAAGTAATGAGTAAGGTTAGTTATGGATAATTAACCACCCAATTGTATGTATGTCATAGGATTCGACTAGTTGAACACCGAAGGGAGTCGGTGAGTTCCAAAGTCAACGGTGAAAGGTATGATTTCTTCATGCCCTGTATCCTAATCTGGTTACCCCGATTTGTGTGCTTATTTGATCACCTAATAAGATAAATGCATGAATCGGACTATATTGCACCTACTTGTGCCTGTTTACATTGTTCTTGATATTTGTCTTGAACAATAGTTTGTATAATTCATGAAATACATGAATGATGATGAAGTGTATTTGTATCTCGTAGTGTACTTGTATATTGTATTGTATTTTGTATGGGTGTGTATATGAACAATGCAATGTGTATGTGGCTTGGATGTTGACTTCTACTAAATTCCTAACTATCTAACTCCTAACTTAAGTGAGTAAATTGGAATGAGTAGAAGTCCGATATAGCTTCGGCCACGCGTGAGGATGAGGAGACACAAGAGGTTGGATCCGATTCCTGACTCTTAAACTGGTCCGCGGCCCAAACCCCTTAAATGGGTAGCATCCCGGATTGGTGAGTCAAGTAAATCCCGGTGGTGGGACGGAGTAGTCCCGGGCCGGAGGTCCCGACGACTTAACATGAGTAAGAGTAAGTAAGTAAGTATGTATGAGTATGAGTATGTATGTGTAAGTACTATGGAACGAGTAAAAGAGTAATCTCCACCCGATTAACCCGGGTGGACCAACATGAGCTAACAAGTATGGTGGATTGTGTATGTATTGCGTATGTATTGTACATGTATTGTGTATTGCGGATTTCGGAAAGGTAAGTATATATCTGATGGCTTGTATGATTTACCATGTATGTATTGAAGAGTATGTATTGAAGTATATGTATGTATTCCTTGCGTAATGTATTGTAATATTATGTATAAGAGCATGTATGCATGAATGTTTGAATGAAATCAATCGCATGTATTCGACCAAGTGGTCGGCGTACCCTCACTAGTACGCGGGGTATGCGGTTATCATATGGAGCGAAAGCTGACCCCCTAGGGGGAACGTTTTTAGTGTGCAGGTACCCGAAGCGGATATGGTCAAGGTAAGAGACCGGTGGCTACATTCGGATAGTAGAAGTAGAATGTAGAGGTGTACTAAGTGGTACACCCTTTTACTTAGGAAGTAAGTAGTTTGTGAGGAATGGGTAGTTGTATATATTAATTTGGCAGGGGTATTATATTGGTATAAGGATCTTAGTAAACTCGGTGTATAGTATTGTGATGTATCGAACTTATGGAGCATTGTATGAAATGGAGTATTGTAATGAATGGGAAGTTCTAGTATTTGATTTGGTAATTGGAGTATGTATCGTAAGTGTGTAGTACTCGGATATTCCGGTCCATCAGACCGATGATGTATGTAGAAGTAGTAGCCTAGTTAGTCACGTGGGTGACTAACGACATTGTATCACCCGTTGTATGTAAGTATGTATCCGCTGCGTGACTCGGGAAGCACGAGGAGATTGGCCGGTAATAATTGTATTAATGGTAGGGGTGTTACAAAAAGTGGTATCAGAGCGAAGTATCGCTCTGATGACTGGAAATACCGAGTTTAGGAATACCGAGTTAGGAATTAGAAGCTTAGGGCTAAGGGCTGAGTGTTAGCATTAGAGGTATGCTAGTTAGGAACTACCGATGAGTACCGGATACCTACAATACCAGACCCGCCCTCCACAATCCCACTGTATAACTTGGGAAAGGACGCCAGAGAGAAGGAAAGTCCTCTCACACTCGGGAAAACCCGATCTGGCAGTGGTGAAACCACCGTACGGTAAACAAGAACCGACATATAGTAAATTCCAAGGATTGGAAGACCCGGAGATGGGTCCCGGTTGAACAACAATACCCGCACTTAATGGAGGTAGAATGAGAACTCCAACCATAAGGAGACTACAACATGCAATAACATGGGGCGACATGCTTAGCAGTCGCAGAACCTGGCTAATCAACCAGCAGCAGGAAAAGGAGCACTAAGCGTGCAACGGCGCGGAATGAGGAACAATAACGAAGCCCGAGACACAAGTCTACGGGACAGTAATAGCTAAATAATACCATTAACGGTATGCTAGCTGACTAAGGACATAGTCAAGAGTGGTTAACTTCGAAACTACAACGCCAAAAGGTTACAATATCTGGCCGACATAGCTAACACAGCTACAAAGAGCACCCACGGGATATAATTCGACAGGACTACAAGAGTAGTGCCTAAACAAGCTAAGGCTCGGTAACCACAACAAACATGTGGGGACGAGCAACAAAGGAAAACAAAAGACAAATAAATGGGAATCTCCAAGGATTAGAGAAATATCCCGATCAATGACAGTCATGTCAACATCAAGGATGAACTACTTAAAAGATCAAGTATCCCAAACCTAGATCAATAAGATCAAAGGAAGAGTCGACAAGACCACCAAATACGAGTGAAAGCCATACCAAGACCGGTATAGGCTTAACCAAAAACCAACAGTACCACGCACTTGCCACGGCAAGTGCAGTAAGAACAGGAACATGTAGAGGAACTTTAACACACCACAGGTACATAGTAATGTACCGTGACTGCAATAAAGCAACTACGGGATCACACATCCTAAAACTAGAAGAAGGGAATCTTGGAAAGGCCTAACGGCCTGACCATGGTATCAAGGACATACCAGTCAGCGAGAAGCTGGACTTGGTCAAAACCACAACATGGCTATGCCATGTTGAACTTCTTTTAACACTGCACTATGATTTTAAAACCCAAATTTTTCTTTCAAAACCACAACCTTTCTTTTAAACCTTGGATTTTAAAAACCGAACCAACATAACTACGGTGTGTATCATAGAATGATACAAGATGAGTTGACAATAGAATACTTCACCTAGGCGTGTGACGAACACTACGAGTGTACCCAATTACGGGATGTGGGACAACCGCACTCCGAAGGAGCTTACGGGCCTGACAAATAGTTAGGTAAGTGGTAACGTATCAACATGGTACCCCACGTATGTATACATGTAGTGTACGACACACGGGAAGTAGCCAACTCCGTTCTACGGACCGTGAGTAAGTTCAAACCAGAACAGCTGGACACCGCACACGATCAAGAAGAAGGAACTCAGCTAAGAAGTAAGTATAAAGGAACTCAGAGAATCCATCTGAAGATAGGAATCAGAACTAGAAAGTGCAAAGTGCACAGACTAATAGGTATAGACATTGGACATGTCTCAAGACATCAAGCAAATACACGACAGCTGGGAAGTATACCCAGCCTAAACACAGTAAGGCAATCGCCTAACGTAAACACCACAATGCTCAACAAACGGGACAGAGTTCCCAAGAGCAATTAAAAGATTCCCACAAATATTATCAATCATCAAAGAGGACACTAACACCTAGTCTCAAGCACTAGGAGCAAGTATAGACGGTCTACCCAACACGGGAGACGTTATAACCCAAGGAGAGAATAGCTTAAATACAATACCACAAGGCGGTATAGTAGACCCGACATGTCATAAACATTAGCCGGATGTAACGGCGTAACCTAACAACACCCAAGGAGCAATCCTTGAAGGGTGTCTGAATTGCAACAGTCGAACAATAGCGACGTGATTAAAGCACAGAAGCTAGAACGAACACTCGGTTAAGACACTGAAGGGATTTCACTTAACAGGAAATGCCCTAATTACTAAAAGGCACTGATTAACACCAGAATGCCTAGAGGACCTCCTATGAACGGAAGCGTGATGTCACGACTTGCCATGGAGCCCAGTAATACCTCCAACCTATGGGGTATACAAGGAGTGGAAACATGTATAAGCAGCTTGCAAAGAGCATAGCTCGCAGCAATTCGGCTTAAAAGCCATAAACCGACTACGTTATGTAACTTAAACGGTTGTAAAACCCACACCATTTGATAACAAGACTTGAAAGAGATATTGTCTCATACGACAAGAAATCAACAACTGGACCATCAATTCAAACCCAACACCCGAGTGGCTTGGAGTAATGGCCAACTCAGTGTCACTGTCACTAGAACATCAGTCTAGTATACAGTTGGCAAGTTTTAGATTACCTTCATGCCTTCTGTAGCAATGGTAACACAGAGGCATAAGAATCGTGATAATGCCAACATTGGCCTAGTCCACACTTGGACACTACGAGAAACCCAAGGGAATGTACCCCTCGTTAGCCAAAGAACACCAATGTGGTGAAGATGTGAACCCTTAGATAAGGCTTCCATCTATTATAACAATAAAACCTACACATACGGACATTGCCAAGGGGCGATGGAATAAGGAAATGAGTTCTCCAAACCATTATGACTTAAGGAGTAAGCACACTCCGTATGCACCCAAGCATGTGGTGAACCATTGTATTAACACCAACATGGTAAACCTTGTCATGAGGTCTATGAGTGGAAACAAGCCTCTCAACAAGAACTTCATTTATTAATGATAGAACGGGACCAGAAAACCCTTGAAGTTTCTTGGGATGTCCCGGTGATGTACATACAAGTAGAACTACACAGCTAGAGCCTATACCCAATGCTCAGCACGGAAAGACAATAAATGTCAAACACACAAATGCACATTGCACACAATGAATGACCAGCGCTCAAGAGAGCTTGTAACCCGATAAATTACTTCATCCATTATCAACCAAGATACCTGGTAAATTGTATCATAAATGATGATAGAATGTGAGGCAAGCTAACCTACACATAAAAACCTAAGTTGAATAAGACATTTCCACATTGGGAAGATAATAAGATTACGGTATGCTACGACAACCGTCATACACACAAACACATGAAACTCCTAGTGTATTTACACCAAAAGGAAATGGTGCCAATGACAATGGCGATAAGTGAAGAGGAACTACCACAGTATCAGAAACAGTAAAAACAATGTTGTACAGTGAGTAAGGACAGGGTGCGCAACAAGCGACCGCTATGAGGAAGTAGCAGATAATGACACGGAGTATAAGTATGAAAAGACAAGCAAAATATTCTTTCATATCACATAAGTGACTTACTGTCAAGCGTTTACGCCTCTGCACTCTGTATGACTGAGTGTTTTGGTATTGCACTTGTGCAGCTAATGATCTAATGGGATGGCTAGGGATATGGAAAATGTAAACCGTAGTAAACCCTTTTTCCACCAACAATCATGGCATAAGCCAGTCAAGCATTCTTAGCAACAGACCGTGCGGCCTAAGGCCAAAGAAGCACGAAGAGTGTAAAACACACTAACAATCACAAGATGTGAATTCCATTGGAATAAAGAGTGAAAAGAGACTTAAGAAAGTCACTAGGACCGAGGCATAGAAAATGCAAGGTCATACAAGTAAACAACACTTGTACTGAACCAGAAAAACTGGTATAATTCAGAAACAACTGACAACAGAGGAAGCACTACAGTTAAGTGGTGACTTGACCTCACTCGACAATAAGTCGGAGGAACTTAGCGAAAAATCGTGGGAGTACGAATAGTATGTATGATAGATTACTAGAGAGCTGGTTATAATCTAAACTCATTGAATTTAAACACGGTAAAAGAATACCACATTGTTAGTAAACCATATTCCCACAATAGAGGGATAAAAAGGCGATGAGTAGCACATTTGGAATAACCAAAGAGCAATAAAGTACTAAGATTATCAGGGTCGCGCAGCAGAAGCTAGTGGGCCCTAGCTAGGAGATTAATGTACCTAGTAAGTATAATAGAATGGCTATTAATGCCTTGAAGCCTAATAGGCTAGAACCGAATTAATTATGAGTTAAATAAACTCATATAGGAATTCTTGGTGCAAAGACTAAACCATTGGTATGGTTAAGACCCTTTGACCAGAGTATATTACATAATAAACCGTAGTGAAGCTAAATCACTTCAGATTGCCCAAATTAAGTAAACCAATGTATAATAATAACGTATGGTAGATTACGTGGGCGTAATCCCTTTTAAGGGGGGTAGAGCGAAAACCGCATAATGTGAATTTCATGAATGAAACACATAAACTATATTGTGCATAGCACAAATGAAAATTGATTTGATGATTGATATTATGTTAAATAAACATAAGTATTCATTCATATTGTAATTATGGTAACTAGGCATTAGACATGCAAATACCATAGGATGAATATACCCATCTGGTAACACCAGTGTAAGAGTATTGGTAAAGAAGAGTAATGAGTAGTGGACGGAGCTCCACAAGTATTGTAGCCTTTGAAGAAGTAGTACAAAATGAATGAGAGTAGTAGATGAATGAAGTTTATGAGTAGTGGAATCGTAGGTAAATTATTTGAATCAAATTGAAGACAACTAAATCTCATAGGTATAGTATTCCTTAGTTAGAATATTGGAGATGATGGTGAGTAATGGATGGAAGTAGTGAAGGTTGATGAAATGAGCATTTAGGTATTGAACCACGGAGTAAAGCATTTGGGAAGTAGAGAGAGGATGATTGATGGATTGATTCCATCCTTTGGAGATGTATGAATTCGTATCACGACTAGAAAGAGTCAAAAGGTAGAAAATGAAAACAACTAAATTATTTGCTTGTTTGAAACTGATGTGGAAAGTCGAACTTGATCCTGATCAGATCAAGGGAAACTGAACACAAATTGGGGTGGAAGGATAGTTCAACACTGATGCTGATCACATCAGGGTCGAATGATTCTTGAAGCTCCCCTCAAGTGGTCACAAGAATCACATATAGATAGAAGTAAGGGATATAAATTGAAATTTGGAGTTGTGTGTTTTAGAAAATTTCTAATTAGTAGTCATGAAAGAATTTCCCTTAAATTGGAGAATGAGGATTGATTAGAAGCTTATACCGGAGAAGATAGTAGTGTAGCGTATTGTATTATTCCAAGGGCAGCGGGACATAGAGGAGTCCTGTGTCTAGATGACCAGAGTGCCTGCGGGATTGTAATGTGTATTGCATTGCTCTGGGGATAGCTTTGCACTGTATGTATGTATGTATGTATAAATTTTGTAATGAGGAACCGGATGGTTGATAGTAATATGGATTGGAGTAATTATTGTACATTGGTGGGGTATGGAAAGGAAAAACCTTGAGTAATGAATTTGGGAATTGTAAGGAGGAGGAATGTATGGCTTTGGTATTAGGCAAGTATAAATGAGTAAGTATAGTAATCCCATAACCTCGAACAACTTTGAGGACAAAGTTCTTAAGGGGGGTAGATTGAAATACCCCGAACTTAAATATAGGGATTAAAATTAATCTAATACGTATTTGAGGGCCTAATGATGCCTAGTAATATTGGTAAGGAAAAATAAATCCAAAAGAAATGAAGAAATGCTTAAAAAGTGAAAAACGCTAAATAAGCGTTAAATAACCATAGGAGGTATGAAACCTCGGTTAGCGTATTATATGGATTCTAAGTGCTTAATAAGACCTAAATAATATATGGGAACAACTCCCGAAGAAAACGGATCCAAATAATGTATTAAAACGCTAATAGAGCTTTAGTGCACGTTTTTCGAGAAAACCCGAAAACGTGACTTTAAGTGGTCAAACGAACCCGTAAAAATTATAAATCATTAAATAACAATGATTAAACATTTATGGAAGCTTAATAACCAATAAAATTAAAGAAACGAGAAATTCCGGAAAACGGGCCCGATTAGTGAATAGTACCAAAACCTAGTAAAATAACGAGCGATTTCTGTAAAAGATGAAAAATGCTCCAGCTAGTATAACAGTGAGGGGGCCGGTTTTAATAAGTTAAAAGCCCCCACACACACTCACATATTAGCTAATTAAATAAGGGGACAAAAAGCAAAAAGTAAAAGGGTTACTTTATGCCCTCTCTCTCCTACTCCCCTTCTCTATTCTCTAATTCCCTCACGCTGCACTCTCCTCCCTCTCTGTTTTCTCTTCTTCCTTCTCACGACATCCATGGCGAATTGCCAAACCCTCACACAGCCTCCTCTTCTCACCTCTTGTTAACTACTCAATCCTTCTCCAAATGTAACAAAAATTACACCATTGAATTCCTCTTGCAAAGGAGATCATCTTCCTCCTTTCAAAAATCGAAAACACCCATTTTCATCTCCATGGGTATTCTCATTTGAAGGTTTGAGATCACCATTGGAAGCTCCTCCTTCTTCTTGATGGTTTAAGGTAAAAATAATCTTGAAAACTCAACCTTTTCTAGCCCTTATTGACAAAACGAAAATTATATTGAACCTTTGTCTTGTTCTATGTAACCCAGCCGATTTAGGCTTCTCCCATGGGCTAGAAATCTCACTCTCTTGCTAACCAAGGACGTCACTCATTGGTTGTAAGGTAATGTTCTTTCTAAACCCTAAAAATAACTAAATTCTAGGGTTAGTTGTGAATGAATGATAAGTTAGAGTTGTGTGTTGGTATGGGCTGTAGCATTGGAGTGTGGACTCCATTTGGAACCGAGAACAAGAAGGAAAGGAAGGAAAAGAAAGAAGAAAGGAAGAGAAGGGGAAGAAAGAAAGAGGAACAAAAATCACAAGGTAAATACATTACCTTGAGTTAGTTTTGCATTGTGTAGTGTAACAGATTTTGGATATTGGAAATGTGTAAAGTATATGGTAATGAGTAGTAGGTAAATTGTGGTATAATGAGGAAGAGAATGTGACATTTTTGGGAAGTTTTAAAAGGTGTATAAAAGCTTAGTAAAACAGTGGGAAGTAAATGAGTATGTGCAGGAAATTTATTGTGTTGTATAGTGTTGAATTGATATGGAAGTTTGGAATGAATGTTTGAGCTGAGAAATGCATGTGGGCAATGTTAAAAATATAGGGGAACCTCTGCCCAAATTTGTATGGAAATTTAAAGACTTAGTTGTGTAAGAGAAGAAAACTATCTAGGTGATAACTAGGTGTATTTTGAGAGTTTAAGTGAGTAGTTTAGTACCTTGAAAACAGATTTGAAGAGGGTCTAGGCAATGAGGAGAACTAGAGTGGCAAAGTAATGGATTTAGAATGCTAGGAGAAGCATTGGTAGAGGGAGTAGTGAATGGTAAAGGTTTAAGGAAAAATCTGTAGCATTTGTGGAAGAAGAAAAGTGTAACAGGGAAGAAAATTTGACAGTGAATGGTGTTTTGTAACAGATTGGTATAGAGATGGATTAGGCTAGTTTTGATTACTTAATGAAGGTCAGAACACCCTAGATTATATGTAGGAATAATGGGGAAGAGAGTGGTAGAAATTTGGAATTGAAACAAGTTGAAAAACTCATATAAATTGCAATACTGTAACTAGTCCGGGTTTGCAAACCAGCACACAAACCCGGACTAGCATGAAAACTCGACAGAAAGGTTTTTACAAAGGGATGGTCCGGGTTTGCAAACCAAGACACTAACCCGGACCACCCCAAAAATACACCCGAGAGATTTGCAAAGGAATGGTCCGGGTTTGCAAACCAACCCCTAAACCCGGACCACACCAAAATTCCACCCGAGAGGTCTCCAATTGCATGGTCCGGGTTTGTAAACCCTTCCCTAAACCCGGACCACACACAAACATAACCAGAGAACGACTTCCAGTACTGGTCCGGGTTTGTATCCCCGGACCACACCAAAATGTGTACAGAATGTATTTTAAAGCAAAGTTAAGGATGGGTGATGATGGGTAATGATGGTATAAGTTAATTAAGATATGATTAAAGATGTTTAAAGGTCATTAAGGCCATAAACAAGCTTAGGAATAATTTTAAGTAAGTAACTTAAGTAAATGTATTTAAGTAATAATGGAATAGTAAGAGTAAACTGGGAGACAGTTAGAGAAGTAATGAGTAAGGTTAGTTATGGATAATTAACCACCCAATTGTATGTATGTCATAGGATTCGACTAGTTGAACACCGAAGGGAGTCGGTGAGTTCCAAAGTCAACGGTGAAAGGTATGATTTCATCATGCCCTGTATCCTAATCTGGTTACCCCGATTTGTGTGCTTATTTGATCACCTAATAAGATAAATGCATGAATCGGACTATATTGCACCTACTTGTGCTGTTTACATTGTTCTTGATATTTGTCTTGAACAATAGTTTGTATAATTCATGAAATACCTGAATGATGATGAAGTGTATTTGTATCTCGTAGTGTACTTGTATATTGTATTGTATTTTGTATGGGTGTGTATATGAACAATGCAATGTGTAAGTGGCTTGGATGTTGACTTCTACTAAATTCCTAACTATCTAACTCCTAACTTAAGTGAGTAAATTGGAATGAGTAGAAGTCCGATATAGCTTCGGCCACGCGTGAGGATGAGGAGACACAAGAGGTTGGATCCGATTCCTGACTCTTAAATGGGTAGCATCCCGGATTGGTGAGTCAAGTAAATCCCGGTGGTGGGACAGAGTAGTCCCCGGGCCGGAGGTCCCGACGACTTAACATGAGTAAGAGTAAGTAAGTAAGTATGTATGAGTATGAGTATGTATGTGTAAGTACTGTGGAACGAGTAAAAGAGTAATCTCCACCCGATTAACCCGGGTGGACCAACATGAGCTAACAAGTATGGTGGATTGTGTATGTATTGCGTATGTATTGTACATGTATTGTGTATTGTGGATTTCGGAAAGGTAAGTATATATCTGATGGCTTGTATGATTTACCATGTATGTATTGAAGAGTATGTATTGAAGTATATGTATGTATTCCTTGCGTAATGTATTGTAATATTATGTATAAGAGCATGTATACATGAATGTTTGAATGAAATCAATCGCATGTATTCGACCAAGTGGTCGGCGTACCCTCACTAGTACGCGGGGTATGCGGTTATCATATGCAGCGAAAGCTGACCCCCTAGGGGGAACGTTTTTAGTGTGCAGGTACCCGAAGCGGATATAGTCTAGGTAAGAGACCGGTGGCTACATTCGGATAGTAGAAGTAGAATGTAGAGGTGTACTAAGTGGTACACCCTTGTACTTAGGAAGTAAGTAGTTTGTGAGGAATGGGTAGTTGTAGATATGAATTTGGTAGGGGTATTATATTGGTATAAGGATCTTAGTAAACTCGGTGTATAGTATTGTGATGTATCGAACTTATGGAGCATTGTATGAAATGGAGTATTGTAATGAATGGGAAGTTCTAGTATTTGATTTGGTAATTGGAGTATGTATCGTAAGTGTGTAGTACTCGGATATTCCGGTCCATCAGACCGATGCTGTATGTAGAAGTAGTAGCCTTGTTAGTCACGTGGGTGACTAACGACATTGTATCACCCGTTGTATGTAAGTATGTATCCGCTGCGTGACTCGGGAAGCACGAGGAGATTGGACGGTAATAATTGTATTAATGGTAGGGGTGTTACAATATTAATGTATTAAGTATGAAAATAATCTTTGGTCAAAGTGTTACCAAAAACTTTGGGTTAAAATGATTTATGACATAAAATAATGAGTTTATAAAAGTTTTGGGGTGATCATGTAATTTAAGGAAGTTTAAATGCAAAACCGAATTTTATATGGGACGAAATCATAATTTGTAGAAATATAAGTGTCCACTTGGTTATTAAGGAAATTAAATATTAAAACTATAGTTTATAAGTGAATATATAAATTATATGAAGTTTTTGGGGTTAAAATGTAATTATAAGAAGTTATTTGTCAAAACCGAAGGGTTAAGGGTTGATTTGGTAATTTATAAAAGTTAAGGTGTCCCAAAATATAGATACCGATTTTATAGTGGTGATTTTATGAATTAATTAATTAAGGAAATAAAACTATGTAATATAATGTATTTTGGAAATAAATGTAAAGTTTATAAAGTTGTTGTGGTTATATTGTAATAACCAAAAATATAAGGGTGTTTATTGGAATTAAAAATGTCATAGGGTCCTTTATGGATATTTGGAGAATTTAGAAAAAGAAATTAAGATTTAAGGAATTATGAAATTTAAAACTATATGTTATACAAGTACAAATAATTAAATTGTAGAAGAAACAATATTACTTGGGGATTAGTTTGTATACAACATATGGGAAAAATATGCCATGCGTGACATGTAAATATAATTTGAGAATTTATTAAGTTCTTATGTCATTCAGACAATTATAAATATGTATTATAAATAATGCATGTGTATAAAATATGTACATTTAAGATTTTCAAGTAAATCAAAAGGAAATGAATATAAGGAATTTAATGTGGGAACGCCAAATAATATTGGGAGTTATAGTATATTTAAATATAAGGTAAAGAGGATTAAAAAGAAATTATCTAAGCGTTGAAAATAAATCTCACATGAAATAACGAATACGAGGACATTTCATGATATAGTAGAATTATTATACAAGGGTTATAAAAATTAACACGTTCAGTTAAACCTATTCTAGGACTTTGATTGGCTAGACGTTGACCGGGAATTAATCGAGAACAATCTTCGGTGAACGGAATGGAATTCTTGCAGTCTGCTTTCTACCGGATTACACCGGCTTGTGTGCTATCTGTTGTTTGCAATAATGACCAAGATAATTATTGTAAAATGTTGTATTACTCTTGTGCACTGCTGTGTTACTTTATGTGCGTGAATGATACTAACTATGACGTGTATGTCCCACGCATACAACACTACATTACCAGTGGATTAAATACCTACGTATTAATATACGAGAACTTGTACTCAAGTTTCTCACTAACTTCACTTTATCACAAACGTTGTTGTCCTAAACGTGACAACTGACAATACACACTGTGTTCTTGTTTAATGTCCTTGAGTGACATCTAATAAATTCTATACTACGAGAACGAGGAGCCCAGTTGGATCTGGCCATGCATGCTACAGGAGTTGTACCTGTCACAGGTCGTCTCCTATTCAATTTACGTCGCGACGGGAGTTTTGGGTGCACTATGTCACTCACCGGCTGCGTACCGGAACAGTTCAAGTTAAGAGGAAGACTTCACTTCTCTCGAGGGTTCGATTCCCACCAATGTCAGTAGAGGAGTTAACTACGTTATCTTCTTAGGGATTTATTACCCACATACTTGTACGAGAGTCCCATCTCGTCTAAGGGTTATCATACCCGACCATCTTACTCCATGAAGGAGTTTAACGAGGCCACTATACCTCCACTGCTGCGAGGTACTCTATATACATGTTAGTCCATGTGAGGAGGACTACTGGTGAAAAAGTACAGGACATCTAACTTGACCTTCGCAGTCTTGTTCTGTGTGACATTGTTATCCTTGTATGGTGCTTGTTATGATTATGTTATGATGCTTTTTACAGCTTTACAAAAATGACTTGCATGTATTCGACAAAGTAGTTGGTGTGGCCAGTAGCTTGTGGGCTGCACGTTTTTCATACCGACAAATTATTTTGCTGAGACATTTCATGGCTAAACAATTCCAGGTACCTGAAGAATGAAGAGATTACCCGACCGAGTGTAGGTGGGGTAGAATTAAGACAGGGGATTGCTATCACCGGAATCATGTTACAAGTACTGTACTTTTATTATTGACTTTTGTTGTTTTATGTAACACCCCAACCGCTAATCCTATGCTCACCGTCCAATCATCCCATAATCTAGAGTACTCGCAGGCGGAATTGCTACTTACTACGGTGGGTGATACAACACCGCTAACCGCCCATACGGCTAGCTAGGCTCATTCTACTACAGGTCACGGTCTGATGAACATAATATACGAGCTACTATATTACTTACCAATTACAAAAGATAACAATCTTACATTCCTGGATCACCGCGATTTTAAAGTGTATACTTACATCCCTTTCAAATCTTTCCAAAAGAATGAGTACCTACCAAACTACTCATCTATCCCAATTAAAAATTCCTTCACAGTATCCCAAAAAGGTGTACCCCATGGTACACCGGCTAATCAAAAACTACAGCCATGTACTACTCAGTACACCAATCATCATTCAATGTTTACAATAAAAAAGAATTCAAGAGGACTAGCTACGTCTCTTCGTGGCCTTCATCCTTCTCTTGTACCTGCTACGTGTAGTAAAAATGGTGCCCCAAGGGGCTCAGCAAACGCTGCATATAAACTCCGCATATACCGAGTGCTAGCTAGGGCACGTCGACTATTTGACATCCACTAAACATGCGATTCATTAATTTCATACATACATGCTTTACATACAACATTCATGCATATAAAATACATTATACAATTCAAGGCATCCATACAATAATACACACAATGCTCACCTTCACCACGTTAGCCAAATTACGCATCCGGGTTAATCGGAATGCTTTTACTCTTTTACTCGTTACTTACTCTTACTTACACTTACTTACTTTCATTTGCTTTACTTACTCATTCTTACTTACTTACTTATACTCAAGTTAAGTCGTCGAGACCTCCGGCCTTGGGGACTACTCCGTTCCACCTCCGGGATTTACTCGACTCACCAATCCGGGATGCTACCCACTTAAGGGATTTGGGCCGCGGACCAGTTTAAGAGTCAGGAATTGGAGCCAACCTCTCGTGACTCCGCATCCTCACGCGTGGCCGAAACTATATCGGACTTCTACTCATTCCAATTTAATTACCAATTTAAGTTAGGATGGTTAGCTTGTTAGGAATAAGTTAGAAGTCCATTCACATAAATAATCGGTCACGATGCAATACAACATACATACACACATTCATTATCATCCATACATTTCATGAATTATACAAACTGAGATTTAAAGAAAATATACCACAATATACAACACTACATATTCACAAGTAAACATGATAACTCCGACTCGTGCATTTATCTTATTTAGTGATCAATTAGCACACAACACACAAATCAGAGTAACCAAGATAGCATACGGGGCATGAGGAATTCATACCGTTCACCGTCGTACGTGTTTCCAAACGTTCTCCCGGTGTCACAATCAAATCCTAAGTTATACATATACAATTAAATGATTATTATAGCCATCATTAACTTAACTCATTACTCTTACGTTTACTAATCCATACTTACTAAGTCTTTGCATTCTTAACACTTATATTTCATTTACTCATTTTTCATTACTTATCCATGGTTTACTTACCTATATATATACATATGTGTAGGAGGGTATACACACATATATATATACATACTAGTTATAAGCTTACAGTTTTTTTTGTAAGTATTGGGCCGTCCGACCCACCGTCCGACCCAAGCCCTAGGTCGGACCATTCCAGTAGAGTTCGTCCTCTGAAATTCACCCTGTCCGACCCAGCACTATTCCGTCCAACCCATACCCTCTGGGTCGGACCGTTCCAGAAGGTTTCGGTCCGTGTCCCTTGCTCCGTCCGACCCACTGTCCGACCAGACTCTGGGTCGACGAAGTCAGAAACTTCGATCCTTATTTTTTTTGCCTGTCCGACCCACGTCCTGGTCCACGGTCCTGGGTCGGACCATTACAGAAATATTTATTATCGTTGCCTATGTCCCGTCCGACCCACTGTCCGACCCAGACCCTGGGTCGGACAGTAGCAGAACATTGCTACAGATTTTGTTTTTCTTTCCCAAGTTCACCCATTGCTTCCCCAATCTTCCTACATGCATCCTAACATGTTTTAGTACCATTTAAACACTCTAAATCATGCTAATTCATTTCCTAATTCATTACACAACTCCATACTAACATACACATAATTTTCTATTTCACTCCAACACTTACACTAAATCTCTACTAGTTGCATTTTGCTACAGATTTTGATACTAACACTCCTCTTTTACATCTCCCTCTTCTAATGTCATTTCTAACGCCCCTAATACCTTACAACTACATTAACTATCTCTCCTAATATACCCTCTATCTTTCTCTAACAAAATCTGTTACAACTTATACTTTCCACCTAGTTTTAATTCATTAAGTGTTCTAATCTTAGGTAAATTTTGCCATAGTCTCCCCTATAATTTTATGCTCTCACCACATTGTTTATTCACACATTATCATCATCTCACCTGTTTTCAACAACATTAATACACAAGGCTTTCATATACAATTTCCAACACTAAACACTACCAAAAATTCCTGCACTCAACACCTCATTCCTAATCTGTTTGTAACAGTTATTAAATGTCTTTGAAGGGTTTAAAACACTTACATTCTCTTATACATTACTCTACTACACAATACCATTTTCATTAATAAATTCAAACTTCTAAAATCTGTTACACATACATATACAAGACTACACAAAGGTGAGCATCCTTACCTTGTTTTTCTTCTAGATTTTCTTTGTTCTTCTTGCTTCTTCTCTCCTTCCTCTCTACCGGTTTTAGTCTCTCAACCAATCTAACATCACAACCCATTCTTAAATACACCATTCAATACTAAAAATTAACCCTAACATTATTTAAGCTTTTAATGTGGGTTTAGGGTTTGGAAAATTCCTTACCTTGCAAGGGGTGTAAATGAAGCTTGGAGTGGCTCAAGAACAAAATTCTAACTCCACAAAAGGCCAAAATCGGCAAGATAAGGAAGAGAAAGCAAGGGTTTTAGTTTGACATTTTGCTTTGTTTTGCCCTGGGCTAGAAAAAGATGGAGTTTTTAAGAATATTTTTACCTCATAGAACAAGGAGAAGGAGGGCCTTCTAATGGGGTCTTGAAGCTAAGTGGGAACATACCCATAAAACGAAAATGTTGGTTTTCGAATTTTGGGAGGATGGAAATGTAGCTCTTGATGAGAGTATTCCAATGGTATACTTTTTATAATTTTTGGAAGAGATTAAAGGGGGTTACAAGAGGAGATAAGAGAGGTTTTGTGTGGGTGTTTTCATTTCTCCATTGTTATCGCTGGAGGAGGAAGAAAATAGAGAGGAGGAAGATGGGTTTACGTGAGAGAAGAGGAGGGAATGGGTAGAGGAGAGAGAGAATGTTAGGTAGTAGTATGGTTAAGTTACTTTTTTGCTTTTTAATTCTTTTGTCTTTTACAAATAAAAGAGAGTTAAGAGTGTGTGTGTGTGGGGGGGGGGGGGGGGGAATAAAAATCGGACAGCACCACAGCCCACATGGGTTTTAAAACTCTTTTTGCAATATTGGACACACTAGTTTGGGTTATTTATGTTTCTACCCCACGACTTCCCGTTTTTGACAGTTTTTACTAATTTCTCGTTTTATTGATTTTATTGGTTCTAAAGCTTCACTAATATTTATTAATGATTATTTAGTTGACCAAAATTGTTACGAGTCTATATGACCCGCTTAAAGACACGTTTTCCCGGTTACCTCGAAAAACGCGCTTTAAGGTTCGTTAGTGATTTTAATCCATTTTAAAGATCCGTTTTCTTCGGGATTTGTTCCCTCATGATTATTTATCCTTAATTAAGCTTCTAAATTACTTATTGGCCTAATTAATCACTATTTTTAATTACGGGGTATTTCAATCTACCCCCCTTAACAAACTTTGCCCTCAAAGTTGCTCAAGGTTACTAGTTTAATTAATTCTACTCATTAGGCAACCAATTGCCATAATGCATCTTACTACCACCTATGAGGTGTTTACTTCATTCCACATTGCAACATACACACTTCAAGCATCATACACAATTCACATACACAATCCAACATTTTCAATTCATACCATTCCACAATACGCAATACACCATTACAATTCACAATACACAGATACATTACACATTACACATACACGTCCATACACTACACATACATACATACACAGACCAAATTCACTTGCACTACATGTGCCATACAAAAGTCTATTACAATACCTACGCACTAAGCAATGCTTACCCCGAAGCAATGCAAAAGCAAAAGGGCTCTACCCCCCTTAAAAGGGGTACGACCCGTACCCGTATTGCTAAATGCTAGACTCTCTAGTATATGAACAGCTGTGGGTACTTAGCCTTCATGGCATCTTCCAACTCCCATGTCGCTTCTTCGACATCATGGTTTGACCATAGGACCTTCACCATTCGTATAGACTTATGGCGAGTGTCTCTGGTCTTTCTATCCAGGATTCTCACTGAGGTTTCAACATATCTCATGGTCGGTTCGATGGATAGTCTCTCGGGCTCTAGCACATGAGAAGGATCGGCGATATACTTCTTGAGTTGTGACACATGAAATACATCATGGACACGCCCCAAGTCCTCAGGTAATGCTAACCTGTAGGCTACGGATCCAACTCTTTCGGCAATAGTGTACGGCCCTACAAACTTTGGGCTAAGCTTGCCCTTCTGACCAAATCTGAAGACACCCTTCATAGGTGAAACGCGCAAGAACACTTGGTCGCCCACGGCGAACTCAAGGTCACGTCGTCTCACATCCGCATAGGATTTCTATCTATCTTGGGCTGCCTTCATATTAGCTCGAATCTGCTGAACTTCAGCTTGCACTTGCTCAAGGTATTCCCTTCCTTGTACTGCAAGTTGATGTCGTAATCTGAAAAAATTCCATCCATCTTCTTTGTCTCAAATTCAGTTCTTTCTGTGTGAATACATACTGTAAGCTCTTGTGGTCGGAGTAGATGGTGATGCTTACCCCATAGAGATAGTGTCGCCATATCTTCAAGGCGAAGACGATGGCTCCTAACTCTAAGTCGTGAGTCGGGTAATTCTCCTCATGCTTTTTCAGCTGGCGGGAGGCATAAGCTACAACCTTGCCATGCTGCATGAGTACGCATCCCATTCCTTTGCCTGATGCATCACAATATACCTCAAATCCCTCTGTGCCCTCTAAAAGAGTAAGGATGGGTGCTGAGGTCAATGAGTCCTTTAGTTTTTGAAATGATAACTCGCACTCGTCTGTCCATACAAACGGTGCATCTTTCTTCATCAATGTAGTCATGGGCTTAGCGACTTTCGAGAAGTCCTTTACAAATCTCCGGTAGTAACCGGCTAGACCAAGAAAGCTCCTAATGTCGGTAACAGTCTTGGGTCTAGGCCATGATCGTACAGCTTCTATCTTAGAAGGGTCAACTGAGATACCTGCGCTCGAGATGACATGACCAAGGAATGATACCTGATCTAGCCAGAACTCGCATTTGGAGAACTTTGCATACAGCTGGTTCTCGCGCAGTGTCTCAAGCACTTTCCTCAAATGAATTTCATGTTCCTCTGCTGATTTTGAGTATACAAGTATGTCATCGATGAAGACAACCACTGAAGTGTCCAACTGCTCACTGAATAGACGATTCCTGACGTCCATGAATTTAGCTAGTGCATTTGACAAACCGAATGGCATCACTGTGAATTCGTAGTGGCCATATCTGGTACGGAATGCCGTTTTCTCAATGTCTTATTCTTTGATTGCAATCTGATGATACCCAGAACGGAGGTCAATCTTGGAGAAGACTGATGCTCCTTTCAGCTGATCAAATAGATCGTCGATGCATGGCAATGGGTATTTATTTTTGACTGTGACCGCATTCAGTTCGCGGTAGTCAATACAAAGTCGGAGGCTACCGTCCTTCTTCTTCACAAAGAGGACCGGTGCTCCCCAGGGTGATACGCTCGGGCGTATAAACCCTTTGTCAAGAAGGTCTCGCAACTGTTCTTTCAGCTCTGTCATTTCAGCAGGTGCCATGCGGTACGGTGCCCTAGTAATGGGACCGGTACCTGGCAATAGATCAATTTCAAATTCCACTGCTCTCGGAGGTGGCATGCCGGGTAACTCCTTAGGGAATACATCGGGAAATTCGGATACAATGGGTACATCGTCACTGAACTCTGGATCTCTCTCTAGGTCTTGCACATAACACAGATATACTTCTTGGCCCTTTCTAAGCTCCCGGTACATAGCCATGGCGGAGATAACTGTGGTCGAAGGCTCTCTCGGTCTCTGGCGGTAAGATACGGTAACCCCAGAAGGACTCTTGAGCAGCAAACGATGCTCGGCGCAGAGGATTCTTCCCTTGTGCCGCTCCAACCAATTCATTCCGATGATTAAGTCGAATCCCAACCCATTGAACTCGATGAAGGAGATGGGAAACGCTTCGCTTTTGATTTCGATGGTGGCTGATTGATAATATTTGGTGCACTTTACCCGCTCCTTCGATGGGAGAGTAACCATGAAGTTCGGTAGCTCATCCGCATCTAGCTTCAACCTCTTCACAAAAGATGGTGATACGAAGGTGTGAGAGGCGCCGGAGTTGAATAACACATTGGCATCAATGCCATTTACTAGGAATGTTCCCGTTAAGATGGTGATAAGTGTCCAAATGAGCATGTTTTATAGGTGTATTTCATATATATTATTAGCACTTTTCTTGCTCATTTCTCCACTTATCTTAGTTTTTCTCTAGTTTATGTTTTATTGGTTGTCTTACAGATTTATCGGTTAAACATGAGAAAAAGCCAAGCTAGAAGCGAAGAACATGAAGAAACGAACGCATAGCCGCAGACGGCTCAGAAAACGGAGTCAGAACGAAGAATTTAGAGGGTTTTTGAAGTCATGTCCTAGCTTGGTTAAAAACCTTCAAAGCTAGGACAACATATGAAGAAACTATCGGCTGGTTTCAACACATGGTCCGGGACTTGTTCCAAGACTTAAGTCCCGGACTACAACAATTGAGAAACCAACGGCTGAAACAAATATATGGTCCGGGACTTTATCACCATCCTATGTCCCGGACCAACAAGTGAAATGAAACTCTCGGGCGTTAGAAGAGACATGGTCCGGGACCTAACCCCAGTCCCAAGTCCCGGACCACATGTAATTTTAGAACCGAAGGATTTTGCTGCATTATGGTCCGGGACCTTACTCTTGCTCAAGTCCCGGACCAAACCAAGCGCTCTGATAGGCGGATTCCAGGCAGACAGGAGACGCTCCTGTCTTCTTCGCGACGCGTTGTTCTGCAAATGGATTCTGTTATCCATCTACTCCCGCACCGCCTACCTTAAATCTCTGACGCTTTCCAGCTCTCTGTCCCCTCTGCAATCAATGAAGATAGCAATCAACTGCAATCGATTATTTCGTACGGATCAATCCTCTCTCTTCTCTATTTAAACCCACGCCCTCTGCTCAAATAAATTCATTCCCTTCCTCACAATCCAAAATAGACCACGACAGACCACAGTACACCACCGATACAGTTTCCACACCTACGATCCATTTCATCCTCTAATCTTTCATTTCTCCATTTTAGTTTTATTCTTCATTCCACCACACACACAGAAGCGCGATAAGAAGAACAGAAGAAAAGGGAGCTGGAGCAGAAGCGAATCGCAGTCCAGTCTCCACCGGCAGTCTCCAAATTAATGGCTATTTCTGTTTCCTTTTTATTACTTAATGTCTGAGTGATTTTACTCGTATCCTAGGATGGGGTTTGACCCTAAATAATTCAGACTTATTATTAATACCAAGTTTGCTTATAAATATTTGTTTTGTCTCTCTAAATTATTAAATGCTTAACAACTGATCATTTTTATGCATTTACGGTTTCTCTTATTTCAATGATTTTGTAAATCTGAGAATAGACCACAAAGAGAGAAAAACGTTAGATATTATCTCCTTGATTAGCAGATAAAATCCATCGCTGTTATAAAAAGAATTCTCACTTAAAGCTAATTAATGATTTTAGACTTTTTCTGATTGTAAAAAGTCTATTGATTTAATTAAGAGTTGTCCTTATCTATGATTTAGGAAGGCCACAAGATTAATTCTTAAACAGACAAATAAGAGCAAATTAGGATTATAATTATTGTCTGTACTTAAATAAATATTTATCACCTGTTTCACTTGTTAAACTTGTTTTAATTCCTTTCAGCAAATATTGTTAAATGTTTATTCTGACAAAATACTGCATTTATTTGGTAGCTATCAATATATGATTTTGAGATAGTCAAAGTACCACAAAGGAATTAATCTTGGTATTTACACTCCGGATTGAGCAGGAAAATACTAAGGCTATTAATAGGAGTTCGTAACTGACAATTATTAACTCTAATAGGCAATAAATATTTGAGACAGGATTATAAAATTGTTTAAGTAATTTAGGAAATTCCCCCGCTATCCTAGGATACCTTTTTCCATCCATTTACTTTATTTTACTGTATTTATTATTTCTGTACTAATTCTGAAAATCAAGCTTGCCTCCGGCTAAACCCCAATTTACATTTTATGCATTTTTATTTGCCTTTTTGTACATTTGCTAACTGGATAATTAATTAGATAATTGCGAAGTCTCTGTGGATACGACCTTGTTGTACTACAAAGATTGGGTTCACTGCCCATAATTAGCAAGATAGTTTAACTACTATTTTGCCCAACAAGTTTTTGGCGCCGTTGCCGGGGACTTCGGTCCAACTATCTGATTTATTATCTGTTTAGTTTTTCTTTTATTTTTCGTTATTTGCCACTTTTTGTGTATAAATTTTTGTTTTGTTTTTAAAGGTACTTAATTCTGATGGATAGTCACTACGATCAAGCAGGAGATTGGTATGGTTACCCCTATGGCGCAGAGGACTACAATCAATGGAGTGTCTGTCAAAGGTGCGGAGAGTACCATGAAAGCCCCCAATGTTCAGACCCAAATGCTGAATTGAGAGCTCTCTTGGAGGATTACAAGTCATCTCTCAAGCCTGACCCCATCTTTGTGTGCCAAGAGTGTGGAGGAGACCATGAAGGTTCCCATTGTCCTATGGTTGCAATAGAGAGAGACAACGCCATTTTAAGAGAAATGATGGCAAATTTTACCTCAGAGTTTGAAAGGATCCAGCAAAGAACGCTAGATCAGATCGAACGCATGGATCAACCGCTTCAACAACTGAATGAAGTGGTCCATGAGGAGGAACAACCTGCTGATGACATAAGCTACTTTCCACCTCCTCCCCTATTCGAATTAGAGAATCCATCACCAAACAACCATCAGCTTGATTATGGAGACAACCCCTCAGAAGAGAGTTTCTCCTTGGACTTCATGGAGTTTCCTCCCTCTGAAGTCAACTACTTTTTCCCCTCCTTCTCCGTGCTCTACCCAGATGAGGGTGGACACATCCTCAACCTTGAGAAGGAGGAGATACCGCCTCCCTTCGAGCCTTCAGAAGAGAGTGCTATAATCAATTTCAAGGAGCCACTTCCCTCTGACGTTGTTTACCATAAGCCTCAACAACAAGAGGAGGATTTTTGCATCTTCCAATTTGAGGAAGCAAAGCCGATCACACCTGGTCTCCTGTTAGAACTACGCTACCGGCAATACCTCCTCAAACACCAGGTTTTGTGGAGTATTCATTTTCCTATTATATTTGCCGAAGTAACGTTTTGTTTTGATCCAGGTGGTTTGCTTTTAATTTCTGCCAACTTCGTTTTCCTGGCAGAGCTATTATCTACTTATATTTTTGATCCAGGATAACGAAGCAGGCGTCTAGCCAAAGACGTTAAAGAAGGGCAGCTTTCCGGGAGGCAACCCGGACGAACTTATCTTTTATATGCTTTTATGCTGTTTTAATTTTCAGGTTCCCTTTAATTTTATTTTTGCTAAACTTTTAACCTCGTTTATAGTATGGTTGCTTCTAGTGTCTTATGCAGGTGCAATTTCATGTCTACACCGCAACTAAGCTACGCTACTTGAGGCTGAAGCTCAAGTGTGGGGGAACTCCTTTAACGACAAGCAAAAATAATATCAGGGGAGTACCAGTTTCTTTAAATTTTGTTTTTAATTAAATAAAAAATGCAGAGGAGCGTTTATGTGCTTAAATGAAAATTCGTGAGCTTCGTGTTCTCTCTATTTTATCTACTTACCGAAAAGGCCTTCTGAAACTTTCCCTTGTTTTTCTGGTGAACAATGAGGACATTGTTCAATTTAAGTGTGGGGGAGTGTGCCCTTTTCGGTGACATTTTATGCTAAAATGCTTAATCTCTCTGGTTATCTTGCGTTTGTTCAAATTCAATATCATGGACCCCTTTTATGTAGGTTGTTCTCTTTAAGAATAAATACTATTATGAATTGTAGGATAAATTGTACAAAATTTTAAAATTTTGATTACTTTTGAGGAGCATTTTATATGCGGTGTGACCAAATAATCTGCAAATGGTTGGATTTTTATTGCTCAGGGTTTCTTTCTGTCTTCTCTCTTAGGGATTGCTAACAGGTACTTCTCTGTTTAAAAATATATTAAAATAATAAGGGACTTGCGAGACACCATTGGTAACCAACAAGAGAGTTGAGTGTTCTAAAATACAAAGGCGTTATGCCTACATATTATCTTCTATCTCTTATGCAAAAGTGAAACAAATGCATGAATCTATTTTTCCTTTTGTTTTCTCCTCAATGCCCATTCTTGAGAGAAGTTGGCCATGGTAAAAGTTCTCAAAGTCACCTAAAAGAAACATTGAAGTACCTTGGATCATACCCCGGAACTCTATATTTATTTTTACCCTGAGCACACCTATGCCACCAGCAGTTAATTTTCACACTCCTCAATAAGTTAAAAGATCATGTTTATCCTACCCTTCATAATAATATTTGTTAGTATTGAGCATTCCCTATTTACTTGGGTACGTGGTTTTGCTTGAGGACAAGCAAAAGGTAAGTGTGGGGGTGTGATAAGTGTCCAAATGAGCATGTTTTATAGGTGTATTTCATATATTATTAGCACTTTTCTTGCTCATTTCTCCACTTATCTTAGTTTTTCTCTAGTTTATGTTTTATTGGTTGTCTTACAGATTTATCGGTTAAACATGAGAAAAAGCCAAGCTAGAAGCGAAGAACATGAAGAAACGAACGCATAGCCGCAGACGGCTCAGAAAACGGAGTCAGAACGAAGAATTTAGAGGGTTTTTGAAGTCATGTCCTAGCTTGGTTAAAAACCTTCAAAGCTAGGACAACATATGAAGAAACTATCGGCTGGTTTCAACACATGGTCCGGGACTTGTTCCAAGACTTAAGTCCCGGACTACAACAATTGAGAAACCAACGGCTGAAACAAATATATGGTCCGGGACTTTATCACCATCCTAAGTCCCGGACCAACAAGTGAAATGAAACTCTCGGGCGTTAGAAGAGACATGGTCCGGGACCTAACCCCAGTCCCAAGTCCCGGACCACATGTAATTTTAGAACCGAAGGATTTTGCTGCATTATGGTCCGGGACCTTACTCTTGCTCAAGTCCCGGACCAAACCAAGCGCTCTGATAGGCGGATTCCAGGCAGACAGGAGACGCTCCTGTCTTCTTCGCGACGCGTTGTTCTGCAAATGGATTATGTTATCCATCTACTCCCGCACCGCCTACCTTAAATCTCTGACGCTTTCCAGCTCTCTGTCCCCTCTGCAATCAATGAAGATAGCAATCAACTACAATCGATTATTTCGTACGGATCAATCCTCTTCTCTTCTCTATTTAAACCCACGCCCTCTGCTCAATAAATTCATTCCCTTCCTCACAATCCAAAATAGACCACGACAGACCACAGTACACCACCGATACAGTTTCCGCACCTACGATCCATTTCATCCTCTAATCTTTCATTTCTCCATTTTAGTTTTATTCTTCATTCCACCACACAGCAGAAGCGCGATAAGAAGAACAGAAGAAAAGGGAGCTGGAGCAGAAGCGAATCGCAGTCCAGTCTCCACCGGCAGTCTCCAAATTAATGGCTATTTCTGTTTCCTTTTTATTACTGTTAATGTCTGAGTGATTTTACTCGTATCCTAGGATGGGGTTTGACCCTAAATAATTCAGACTTATTATTAATACCAAGTTTGCTTATAAATATTTGTTTTGTCTCTCTAAATTATTAAATGCTTAACAACTGATCATTTTTATGCATTTACGGTTTCTCTTATTTCAATGATTTTGTAAATCTGAGAATAGACCACAAAGAGAGAAAAACGTTAGATATTATCTCCTTGATTAGCAGATAAAATCCATCGCTGTTATAAAAAGAATTCTCACTTAAAGCTAATTAATGATTTTAGACTTTTTCTGATTGTAAAAAGTCTATTGATTTAATTAAGAGTTGTCCTTATCTATGATTTAGGAAGGCCACAAGATTAATTCTTAAACAGACAAATAAGAGCAAATTAGGATTATAATTATTGTCTGTACTTAAATAAATATTTATCACATGTTTCACTTGTTAAACTTGTTTTAATTCCTTTCAGCAAATATTGTTAAATGTTTATTCTGACAAAATACTGCATTTATTTGGTAGCTATCAATATATGATTTTGAGATAGTCAAAGTACCACAAAGGAATTAATCTTGGTATTTACACTCCGGATTGAGCAGGAAAATACTAAGGCTATTAATAGGAGTTCATAACTGACAATTATTAACTCTAATAGGCAATAAATATTTGAGACAGGATTATAAAATTGTTTAAGTAATTTAGGAAATTCCCCCGCTATCCTAGGATACCTTTTTCCATCCATTTACTTTATTTTACTGTATTTATTATTTCTGTACTAATTCTGAAAATCAAGCTTGCTCCAGCTAAACCCCAATTTACATTTTATGCATTTTTATTTGCCTTTTGTACATTTGCTAAACTGGATAATTAATTAGATAATTGCGAAGTCTCTGTGGATACGACCTTGTTGTACTACAAAGATTGGGTTCACTGCCCAATTAGCAATAGTTTAACTACTATTTTGCCCACAGATGGTGCCGCTTCTGCCGGCGGTGCTTCGGTGAGGATACTCAGGATACCTTCGGTACCAAGTCCACAACCTATTGAATTCATAATTGGATAAGATGATGGTGGACACAGTGGAATTAAAAACACTGCTCTTTATTGATAAACCACCATCATACAAACCGTGTCTCTAATACACGTTGCTAATAGATTACATGATACTCTAAAGTTAATACTTTCTAAAGGTGAGGTTCAGGCGTCCTGGTTTCATGTGTGTGGCATTGATTATTGCCGGTGGTGCCGTATTCAACTTGATCTTGTTGATCCCGTGATACAACATCCTAGAGTTTCCACCCATGGTTAGGACATCTCCTGATCTCATTACCAGTTTCTGTGCGAGGTCCACACGCTTCTGCTCGCTATACAGGAATACGGCGTCATCACCAATGGACCAAGACACTACGGGCACTCCTCTTTCAAGAGATTCCGCTGTCTCGTCTTTGTCTTGGTGTAACCCAAGTCGTCCTTCTTTCTCATAGAAGTTGACAATACAGAGGTCCGCTTCAAGTGCAGGGATCGGTTCATGTTCGCATTGTTATGCAAGTTCTACTGCTTGTGTGACGAGTGTCTGAAACCCTGGAGGTATTATCGGTGGCGTTGCTCCGTCTTGTGTTCGTGTCTCTTGGTATGTCTTGGTATAAGGATTCCAGTCCTTTCCCAAGCACATCATTTTTAGCTTCATCTTCGCTCCACCGGGGAATTCGGGTGTGTAAAATCCACCTTGACCCGTACCTAGTTCGTTGCATCGTCGGATGATTGAGATTTGTGCTTCGGGTGTCAGGTATCCCCTTAATAAGATCATACCTGGTCGGATGACCTGACACTGTTCGTTGGTGTAGCAGTGGTTGGTGATGTCGATCTCTTCTTGGTTCAGGTTTACCGGTATCGGATAACAGATATTAAAGCTTCCTAAGGTTACAAATTTCAACTACTTCATCTCATGCTTAATACACACTTCAATTTCATTTACTCATGCATTCATTCAAACAGTTACTCTACTACTTAGACATGCTACTTCAAGGATTAAAGGTTTAGATTATTACCTGGGCCGGATTTAGAACCGGACCCATCACGGTCAATCACATGAAGGACAGGCTGCCTCTGAGGTGCACTCCGCTGAGGTCCCAGGGATCCCTGTCCCTGCGGTGCCTGCTGGGTCGGTGCATCGCCAGATGCAACCTCCTTGCCTTCCCTCTGCCTGTAGCTTTGGTAGTTCCCTTTTGGCTTGGCGTTCTCTGGGCATTTATTGGCTGTGTGCCCGGGTTTCTGGCAGTTGTAGCATTTGATTTCTCTCCCATAGCAATCCTTGCCGGGATGGTCCTGGTTGCACTTTCTGCACACATAGGTGCGGCCATCGGAGAAGGTTTTGGTGACACCGGAGCCAGAACCTAAGGTTTAGAGGGTTAGCACATGTGTGTGTGGATATACTAGATATGATACTGATACGAATACGAATTAGAAATAGAAGTTTACCCTTAGGTGGGTATGATCTCAGTGGCTTTGCTGCCACCGGTGCAGATGAACCAAGTTGAAGAAGTTCAACCGGTTTGCCCTGCTCGGCATGGGCACTGCTTTCACTTGGGAATTTCTTTTGGGATTGCTGAAAGAAATTTCCCTTCTTCTTTTTCCAGCTTTTACCCTGGTTCTGCTCCTCGCCACTGGTGTTCTTGTTGTTGGCCTTGCGCTGCAGCGCGGTTTCTTCATCCCTTAGTTGGCAAGTGATTTCAATGCGAGAAGCCGCGTGATAACACTCCTGAAGTTTCAGGTATTAGCCGGGATTCTCATTTAAGAAGGATATGGAAAGACTCAAAGAATTCAAGGAATTTAAGGAATTGAAACGATACTAAGGGTTAACCGATATTTACCTGAAGGGAGGTAAATCATGTGTAACCCATACAGTACCGAAGGCGATGGCTCAGACCGCCATAGAAGCGATCGACCAACACCTGGCCGGTGTATCCTAGATCAGGGAGAAGATGGAGGATGGAGGTGAAGGTGCGGTAGTACTCATCCACAAACATCTTGTCTGTCATTTTCAAGGCGTCCAGCTCTAGCCTTTTCTTAGTCTTTACATGCTCCGGATAGTACTTGCATCGGAGGAGAGATGCGAAAGACTCCCAATCGAATGTGGGGTCACTGACGTGCTCATGCTTGATTAGCTTCCACCAATCCATAGCAGCATCCTTCAGATAATAAGCAGCAACTCTGACTCGAACTCCAGAAGGAGCTTCGAGGGTTTCGAACGTCGTCTCCATCTCAGAGATGTAGGCTTTGAGCTTAGCCGGATCACTCTCGCCCCTAAAGCAAGGAGGGCGGAGTTCCGCTACAGCTTTTACCTAGTTAGCTTCTCTGGGTGGCGGGGGAGGGATTGGCCCCGCTTGAGTTTGTTGGTTTTGCTGAGTTTGTTGCATGGCTTGGATTACTTGTGGTAGCATCTGTGCTTCCGTGGCAGCGACGATTTCAGCTATCGTCTGCGTGCCGGGTCCGTCATTGCCCCCTCCTCTAGGGCGACCTGGACCTCTTCCTGACATCTGAACATTTAGCAGTTACATTAGGCTCCGCAAGATATGACTCAAAGGTCTTGGAATTTAAGCAAGGTATCGTTCCAAAGAACGTCAAGGGTATCCGTTGTTGACAACGGTAGTTCGTAGTTAGGTTTCTAAGTATTCATCTTAAGACGGTTGAAATCCTAATTCGGTAATCCCCTATGCTCGGTACTATGGACATCAGAGCGTAACTACGCTCTGATACCACTTTTTGTAACACCCCAACCGCTAATCCTATGCTCACCGTCCAATCATCCCATAATCTAGAGTTACTCGCAGTGGAATTGCTACTTACTACGGCGGGTGATACAACGCCGCTAACCGCCCATACGGCTAGCTAGGCTCATTCTACTTACAGTCACGGTCTGATGAATATAATATACCGAGCTACTATATTACTTACCAATTACAAAAGATAACAATCTTACATTCCTGGATCACCGAGTATTTAAAGTGTATACTTACATCCCTTTCCAATCTTTCCAAAAGAATGAGTACCTACCAACTACTCATCTATCCCAATTAAAAATCCCTTCACAGTATCCCAAAAAGGTGTACCCCATGGTACACCGGCTAATCAAAAACTACAGCCATGTACTACTCAGTACACCAATCATCATTCAATGTTTACAATCAAAAAGAATTCAAGAGGACTAGCTACGTCTCTTCGTGGCCTTCATCCTTCTCTTGTACCTGCGTGTAGTAAAAATGGTGCCCCAAGGGGCTCAGCAAACGCTGCGTATAAACTCCGCATATACCGAGTGCTAGCTAGGGCACGCCGACTATTTGACGTCCACTAAACATGCGATTCATTATTTTCATACATACATGCTTTACATACAACATTCATGCATATACAATACATTATACAATTCAAGGCATCCATACAATAATACACACAATGCTCACCTTCACCACGTTAGCCAAATTACGCATCCGGGTTAATCGGAATGCTTTTACTCTTTTACTCGTTACTTACTCTTACTTACACTTACTTACTTTCATTTGCTTTACTTACTCATTCTTACTTACTTACTTATACTCAAGTTAAGTTGTCGGGACCTCCGGCCTTGGGGACTACTCCGTCCCACCTCCGGGATTTACTTGAATCACCAATCCGGGATGCTACCCACTTAAGGGATTTGGGCCGCGGATTAAGAGTCAGGAATTGGAGCCAACCTCTCGTGACTCCGCATCCTCACGCGTGGCCGAAACTATATCGGACTTCTACTCATTCCAATTTAATTAACAATTTAAGTTAGGATGGTTAGCTTGTTAGGAATAAGTTAGAAGTCCATTCACACAAATAATCGGTCACGATGCAATACAACATACATACACACATTCATTATCATCCATACATTTCATGAATTATACAAACTGAGATTTAAAGAAAATATACCACAATATACAACACTACATATTCACAAGTAAACATGATAACTCCAATTCGTGCATTTATCTTATTTGGTGATCAATTAGCACACAACACACAAATCAGAGTAACCAAGATAGCATACGGGGCATGAGGAATTCATACCGTTCACCGGCGTACGTGTTTCCAAACGTTCTCCCGGTGTCACAAATCAAATCCTATGTTATACATATACAATTAAATGATTATTATAGCCATCATTAACTTAACTCATTACTCTTACATTTACTAATCCATACTTACTAAGTCTTTGCATTCTTAACACTTATATTTCATTTACTCATTTTTCATTACTTATCCATGGTTTACTGCAAAATGGGTAAATTGATCTACTAAAACTAAACAAATTAATCTAGAAAATAATAAATCAATAAGTCTGTCGGGTTGCAAAAATCCCGGTCACTATAGTATAGAAAGTTAAGCAACCAAGTATCGAACCGTGGGACTTGAATAAATAAGCCTAAGTCCTATCCTAAATCCTAAGAAAACTGGAAACTCAGGGGTTGTGAATTGTTTTTTGAAACTAAATCAATAAATGCGAATCAGAGTTAAATTAGCAATCGGTAAAAATGAATGATGAAGTTGATAATATGAGTGGAACTCCGGCTCGGGTTGTTCTTTTCTGATTGAATCTAGTAGCTCCTACAATTTAATTATGAGAAACGGAAATGCCAATTCTTTCTATCTCTTACAATGCTAAATCCTAGTTCATTGAAGAGCTCACCTATCAGAACGTGTCAACTCTAATCTAGCAGTTGGCAAAACACATATAGGCGGAGTAAGTGCGAAGAATTATCAGCGTTTGTAGAAGAGATTATCTATCCGACTAATCTTTCCCCAAATCTCTAGGTTAATTCGAACTCCCTATTAATCACCTTGTCTGATCCTAATAGGTTTCGTAGAACAACTCTATAAACTCGCGAAATTAATAGAGAAGATGAATGATAATCATTAACCTAGAAACAATCCATTACAGTCTCATAATCAAATTGCAGAATTCTTAACTACATTGTATCCATTACAAACAACTCTCCCCCAGAGCAAATCCTATCTAGCGAGACATAATCATAAAATAGACAGAGAAAAGAGATTGAGAAATCATCTGGAATAGAAAACTTCTAAATTCGCTCCGCTGTCCAGATCTGGAGTTTGCCGGGCTAGAGGTTGAAGATGGTGGTGGTGATGGTGTTGATCGATGGTGATGGTGATGGAGGGAGGTGAGGCGTGGCGTGAGAGCCTTGTCTGAGGCATCCGGTGTGAATCCATCTGTTCCCCCAACCCTCAGTGACTTTTTATAACAAAAATAGGCATTTTTAACTCTTAAAAATGCATATTTTCGAATTCTGTACCCGGCGTCCGAACTTGGAAGTTCGGACGCATGTTAGGACAAATTTTCGGAAAGTTTCGACCTCCGTCCGAACATCAAAGTTCGGACATAAGTTCGGACATGCCAGTATCTTGACGAGTGAAACTTGTTTCGGGCGTATATTCTTCGTTTGGACTCCGTTTTGCTCCCCATTTATTGCGTTGCGAAGCTTGTGAAGTGAAGAATGCAATTATATGACTTTTACCTGCATTTGATACATAAAATGCATCAATTCTTATCTAAACATAAATCAATTGGAAAACACATGATAAGTGAGAAATATTGGCCAAACCACTACACAAAATAACCAAATTAAACCCTTCAAATGCTCTATATTTCACACGTATCAAACTTCCTCACACTTAGCTTTTGGTTGTCCTCAAGCAAATAAAGAACAATACTCACTGCAAGGCCATAGTATCAAACCTCAGGATCAAACAAGTGTAGAAGGAAATCAAGCAAAATGGCATTCAAAAGATAATCCTACTCTCATTGTAAGTTTTCACACAAAAAGAAAAAGAAAATTTTATAAAAGCATGGAGAAGTTAGATTGCAAAACTAAACAAGAATAGCTTAGGATCTTCCACCAATTTCATTCCTCAATCTTTGAATGACAAGGGGTGTGAAGTAATGCCGTATTCCGCAATACCTTTCAACACCACGCACTCATGATCAAAATAGGAAAATTGTAATTAACTTTAAGCTTTTAAGGCTAACCTATCTTTGCATTATTATTTTTCTTATTTTGCACAATTGTTTTCGTTCCCCAGACTTTTCTCTTTATCCATGTAACGGTGTTGGGCCTTCTATCCTAGATCCCAAGACCTTAGGTAGATGGGTGATGAAGCACCCCAAGGACTTAATAACCGGATAAACGAGGCCTGTTTTGGTTCAGAAAATTCATGATCAGGAGTACCTTGCCTTATCCTTCATACCAAACTTTCATATCATTCCCATAGTCACCAAGCCAAACTAATTTAATTTGAGCAATCATCTAATCCACCAGATTTCAGTGAAAATAGAATTAATTTGATAAAAACAATACATACGAACAACTTTAAGTAACAAGATTCTTGAGGTTTTCATCAGGCTCGATTTCAAAAACTTCCACAAAAATTATCACCCAAAAATTCAACATTTACTGGCACTTAAAGAAGTTTATCCTTCGTAGCATGAGACAATCAAAAACAGTGTGGCATTAAGTACAACTGGCATATTTTCAGGGAAAGGTCTCCACTTCCTCACACTTAAGAGGAGCAATGTCCTCATTGTTCACAAAATAAAATCAAGAAAAAAGACTTTTCAAATATGCCAGAATCGAAGGATTTCATTCAGCACATCACATACTAACAAATCAAATAAACATAAAAGCATAATATGCTGAACATAAGCAACAAAGATTTAGAAACTGGGACTCCCCTGATATATTTAGATTGAGGAAGGTTCCCTCCTTCCTCACACTTAAGCTTGAACAGCGGGGTAGAAACGTTCCTCACACTTGCGTCCAAGCAAGTGTCCAACCTTGGAGAGATAGGAATACCCAACAAATTGCACCTACACACACTTAATAAAGCACCAAATAACGCTAGAAGCGTTGCATTAGTAGCACATGCATCACCCGCCACATCTGATTGAAATAAACTAAAAAATCTAGAAACAAAAAAAACTTAAAGAACCAAAAAGACAAAAAAATAATAATAAATTTTACCACTGGGTTGCCTCCCAGTCAGCTGCCCGACTTTATAGTCTTTGGCTAGACTCCCGCTTCGTTATCCCGGATCAAAATAAAAGTTGACAATGGCGTCAACGGGAATAAGAAGTGGACAGCAATCAAGAAAATAAAAATCAATAAGTCTGTCGGGTTGCAAAATCCCGGTCACTATAGTAAGAAAGTTAAGCACCAAGTATCGAACCGTGGACTTGAATAAATAAGCCTAAGTCCTATCCTAAATCCTAAGAAAACTGCAAATTCAGGGGGGTTGTGAATTGTTTCTGAACTGAATCAAATAATGCAAATCAGAAATTGAATAATCCTGGCCGTAAAATGAATGATGAGTTTGAAAATGAGTGGAACTCCGGGTTTGGGTCTGTGAGCCTCGATTTTAAACCCCATCCTATGTGGATTAAGTTGATTAGGATCTAATCGGGTTTTAGGTCCACTTATAACCTAAGATTAATAACTATGTCATATAACAATAATTAAAACCTAAGCTAGCTCACTGGAACCTATTATGAGTCGCCACCTAATTTTAACCTAGATCAAATTAGGAAAGGAGAGTTCGGGTTCGGGGGCTTGATATTCGACTTAATTAGGGTTCAATTACTTTCATTACCCTTAGAAGTCGTTTTTCCTCTACTCAGTTTAATTACGGCTTATTACGAGTCGTTTTAACTTAAGTGCGCGAGCTTCTGTTTTTTGTGTTTTTTAGCATTTTTTGACAGAGAAATAAAGTGAAATTAAAAGCTACCTAAACTAGGGTTTCGGAGGCAGAATTAGGTCGAATTTTGCTTACGTCCGTAGCCACGGACCAAACGTCCGAGACCACGGACCCCAGTTAACCTAAATATACAGAAAAGTCGAAATTGAAGGAAAACGAAAATTTGCAAAGTCCGGGGCCACGGACAGGCTGACCGTGGGCCCGGACATCATTAGAAAAACCTAAATTTTGAATTTTTTAAATCCCGCCGCCGTCCGTGGGTGTCCGTGGTCTCGGACAACGCGTCCGAGGTCCCGGACCATAGGTCCGAGGTCACGGACCACCCACGGACAGGGGTTTTCAGAAGGTTCCCGAGGGTGTTTTGAGCTCAAATTTTATGGGTGTGTAGCCTGAAAGATGTACAAGACGTTAGTGATTGAAAGTTTTCAATTTGAATTCGAATTAACCACGAAACTTGGTAAACAAGTTATTGGACAGAAACTTAAACAAACAGCAATACAGAAACGTACGAAGGTTAGTTTGAACCCAAAATTTGACAGAGAGTTAATAACGTCGTGGGGAATTGGAAAAGTAGAGTTGTAACCTGTTTTACCTTCGAATTCAAGATGATTCTTCACACCGGGATTCGTCGAGTGCTTCGTTGATGGCAGACCCGAAAGGATTTCGAACCAAGCTTCTGGTTGTTGGTTGTTCCTGCTGTTCTTCACGTTTTGGTGGTGTTTTTGTGGGGTTTTGATGACTATTGGTGCTTTGGGGATTGGAAAACCTGTTTAGATGGTGATTTCGGGGGATTTTTGGTATGATTTGGGTGGCCGGGTGTTGGAAAACGTGAGAGAGAGAGAGGAGGCTGCCTTTTCTGACTCTCTAGGGTTCTTGAGTATGTGAGGTTCTGATTTTATCCAAAAACCTATCCCCTTATATAGACTTCCTTAAAGATAAAGAGAATCTAGTAAAAGTAAGATTTTTCGATACTTTAACTAAGTAACTTCCCAAAGGAATTTTGCTATGAAATTTTAACCACATGTCAAGGATGGATATTATGAATTTTATGGGTGGAAACGAATTTTTAAATGCTGGAGCATTTTTAAATTGAATTTCTCGTCAGATTCAGTCAGAAATTGCTAGAAAATTATTGGAAATTCGAAAAATCGAAATTCCAACGCCATTATGCTTAGAATGTCATCCTCTATCATGGGTTAAAATATCAAAGCATTTCAAGCTGATTTGGGCATCCTTTGGAGGAGAGAAAGCCTATAGGAGAACTCAGAAGCCTTAAAAATTACGAAACGCCCCTGACAATGACGAAACTGCTCCTCAGGCCCTGGAACACACCGATCGAGCCGGAATCCCTCATTACCCGATCAAATATCCCTCACGACACCAAACCTTGCAGACCCTAACCAGGGGGGTCAAAATTTTGGGTATAACAGATTGCCCCCCGTCAACTGGACTTTGTAACGAATGTGAAAAGTCTGGTTGATGCTTGAGTGGTGCCCCAAAATTTTGGACTCCACAGAACCCTCCACGTTGTGTGAAACCGGGTTAACGATGCCCAGCAATTCGGAGGCGCTGACTACCTAAGCTACAAAGCATTGTCGAGCTTTTCTAAGGCGCTGACCACCTAAAGTGATGAAAATGATGAGGTAATGTCAGACTATTCTAAGGTGCCGACTACCTATAAGGATGATACGATGTCAAGCTATTCTAAGGCGTTGACTACCTAAAATGAATGATGTCAAGCTATTCTAAGGCGTTGACTACCTTTAAAGGAGTGAAGTACATGTCAAGCGATTCTAAGGCGTTGACTACCTAAAATGTGAAAAGTGGACTGAACTAAGAGTGAATAATCAAGATCGAGCATCTAAGGTGCCGGGAACCTAAAATTAAATGGAATACGCCGAGCATTATAAGGTGTCGGGAACCTGAAGCTGAATGAAATACGCCGAGCATTATTAGGCGTCGGGAACCTGAAGCTGAATAGATTACGCCGAGCATTATAAGGTGTCGGGAACCTGAAGCTGAATAGATTACGCCGAGCATTATAAGGTGTCGGGAACCTGAAATTTGAATGGATTACGCCGAGCATTATAAGGTGTCGGGAACCTGAAATTTGAATGGAATACGCCGAGCATTATAAGGTGTCGGGAACCTGAAGCTGAATAGATTACGCCGAGCATTATAAGGTGTCGGGAACCTGAAATTTGAATGGATTACGCCGAGCATTATAAGGTGTCGGGAACCTGAAATTGAATGGATTACGCCGAGCATTATAAGGTGTCGGGAACCTGAAATTGAATGGATACGCCGAGCATTATAAGGTGTCGGGAACCTAAATTGAATAGATTACGCCGAGCATTATAAGGTGTCGGGAACCTGAAATTTGAATGGATTACGCCGAGCATTATAAGGTGTCGGGAACCTGAAATTGAATGGATTACGCCGAGCATTATAAGGTGTCGGGAACCTAAAAATGAAAGGAGATGTAATGAGATTGATGTGATGTGTGCGTAAATTGACGAATGTAAAGTAGGACCTATGGGTGCCTAAGTGGAATGGTAGGAAATCAGGTTCGTGATGAGCCTGAGGTTGAGTTCATCTACTCTGGTGAATCTGAATCTTTGGCTGAGAATCTGCATCTCTGAAGAGTCTGTATCTTCGGCTGAGAATCTGTATCTCTGAAGAGTCTGTATCTTCGGCTGAGAATCTGTATCTCTGATCGGGTGAGAATCTGTATCTCTAAAGAATCTGTATCTTCGGGGCAAGAATCTGTATCTCTGAAGAATCTGTATCTTCGGGGTGAGAATCTGTATCTCTGAAGAATCTGTATCTTCGGGGTGAGAATCTGTATCTCTGAAGAATCTGTATCTTCGGGGTGAGAATCTGTATCTCTGGTCTATGATGAGGAGTTTCGTACGGATGGATGCAAGGTTAACTTTATGCAAATGATCATAATGAAAGTTGATTATGAAAGTGCCAAACATGGCAAAGATGATGTGCATGTCAAAATACAATCAAAGTGTATGTAGGAAACTTGTCCAAAACAAGAAATCATTGGAAAATGTGCCAAACATGGCAATGTTAAGGATCAAAAATTGTCCAAAGCAAGACATTGCTAGAAAGTGTGCCAAATGCGGCCATGATGAGGTTTATGAAACCGAAGTGTTTAAAGGAAAGTTGTTCAAGACAAGAAATTGTTGTTTGAAGAAAATTCTGTTTAGTAAAAAGGAAAGTGAATCATCATTTCCTAACTATAGACTTCGGACTTGTAATTTATCTCCTACGAGATGAACATGCCGCCGGTGGGGTATGGTGTATGATGTGAAGGTAAGGGCTTATGTGGGCATGTGGTGTATGAAGTGAAGGTAAAGGCTTGTGTGGGCCTGTGTGGTGTATGAAGTGAAGGTAAGGGCTTATGTGGGCCTGTGTGGTGTATGAAGTGAAGGTAAGGGCTTATGTGGGCCTGAGGTGTTTGATGTGGTGGTAAGGGCTTATGTGGGCCTGAGGTGTTTGATGTGGTGGTAAGGGCTTATGTGTGTGGTGGGATGGTGGTGGTGATGCTTAATCCTTGGGTTCCAATTGGTGTTGTCATAGCAATTGTTGGAGCCAACAATTGCCCCCAGTATTTTTCCCTTAAGACAATATGAGCTAGAGTTCATGGCAATCGATCGTTCCGATCGATTGCCCCCAGTATTTTCTTTGATCAAACGTGCGAATGAGTCTCGTCCTCACAGGGTCAAGGCTTATGTTCTGATATGGTGCTTCCTAACCTACACTCGACGTGTTTGGTGTTTACACTCGTTTCTCACTTACGGTCACAACTTCTAGACCATTGAATTTGATATTTGATGAATTTACGCATTCAATCTGTTACTTTCACGTGATTGGATACACAACTACCAAGTCGGAAGTCTTTGAGGCTTATAACGTGGCCATGGGGTGTGATGCAAGACAATGGGACCATGGAGGGATGTTTGAGGTATGTGGAGTTTAAAGGGGTGACCAAAGCTGCACTTTGTGTCTTCTCTCGGATTCATCTTCCTTGTCTTGAAGTCGTCTAGCTGCTTTGTGTTGTCGTTGTTTTTGAGCTTCTGGACTTGGACTTTGAAGTTGTCCTTTACACCATTTCTCTTCTCTTTGTCATTTGGATTTCTTCGAGGCACTTCGGGTTTGCCTTTTTTCTTTATCCTTTCTTGACTTTGCCTTCGGGGTTCTTGTGTTTCCCGGTTTTGGGCTTCGAGAGCTGTTTTGATGTGAGCTCTTTGGATCCTGTGTCACTCTAGGACCATTTGCGGATCACTTTGTCATGCTGATAGCGGCATTGCTTCTTCGGACTGATGAGAATGTTATCTGAGAGTCGGGCTCCTCGCCTCCTTTGGTCACCGGGTCGGACATTCATCATTGGCTGGGTTATTTTGTGGAGTTCATAATATCGAAAAGGGATATATGAAAGGCTCAGCGGGGGTGCCTAGGGTTTAATGACTGGGTTTACAAGCTTTGGCTATGTGGTGCTATACCTAGGTGCTTCGTCATTCCTGATAGTCGTATATCCGTTCTTTGTTACTTTTCACAGGTCTAAGCGTAAATTTACAAATTATCTCCTTCGGTCGGAGTTATACCGTTTACCTCACCTTTGAATGTGGGCTCACCGGAGTCGTGTAAAAATGACACGCTCGTTCACTCATGGTTTTTCCGCTCAAGACATTCTCGTGAATTTCACTCAGAGACTAGTTCACACGCTTAAACGAAAGATGAAAGATGATGAACCTAAACTCAGATTGCCCCCATTATTGATTTGGGGTTAATGACGACAATTTAAAAGATATGGATTTGGAACCGCTTTGGGGGTCATTTGGATGTTTTGGGATAAGCTGTGGGGTTTGGTAAGGCATGTCCAAAACTTCAGAAACAAAATACAAGTCTTTGTATTCCATTGTCGGGAGATAATTAATTCATGAACCATTTTCTCAAAAGAAACTTGTGTGAAACAAAACCTTCTCTTTTTTTGTGTTATCATTTAGACTTGAAAAAGTCATCGATTTGTGAACATGAGGAAGAAGATGATTTAACAAGATCAATGCTTCTTATTAGTGGTCAGAAAACGATCATTCTTTGAAAAATATGAGAGGTGCATTTGGAAGATGAGTGTTATGGCAGGTTATGCAGTAGAATGCATGGGAACCCTAAAAATTCTGTTGAATCCAAATCCTGTTGAAAACCGTCTGAAGTCGGCATGCTGAGACTCGAGCTCTTGACCGCGGGATGTCGCTAAGATGACTACGATCGTCTTCTTCTTGGACTCTTAGTTGGCTCCTAGGAATGCCTATGGATGACGCATGAGACACTTGGGCCGGCGTGGGTTGAAACAGTTTCATGAATGTGGATTAGGCGCTCGGGCCTGGTGATTTTCATGGATGTGGATAGGCACTCGGGCCTGGAGAATTGAAAGTGAGGCACACATGCCAGAATGATTCATAGCGGTTGGCACTCGGGACGGAATGAGGATGCGGCACTTGGGCCAGAACATGTTGTGAGACTGTGGCACTAGGGCCGGAATGTTTAGAATATGTGGCACTTGGGCCAGAAAGTGTTTGAGAGGATGTGGCGCTTGGGCCTGAATGTGTTTAGGAAAATGGCACTTGAGACGGAATGATTTGGGATTGTGGCACTTGGGCCAGAACGATTTCAGATTGAAGTAAGAAATATGGGCCAGAGGGACTTCTAGACTGGAACGAATGTGCGGGCCTGAATCCCTTAATCTGGAAGTGGAGTAAACGGGCCGAAGGAAGCCACATGGACCGTGAATGTGCCACTGGGCCGAGAGAGAAACCTGAAGCCTAAGATTCGTTTGATGATCTTGTTGGGCCTTGAGGCCAGAAACTAGAATGAATGGGTTGCGCACACAACTATCTGGGATTCAAATGTTTTATGCTATGGGCCAAAATTTTGGATTCAGAGCAAAGTTCGGGGCCAAAACTATGAATTGGTCTATGGGCCCAGATTAAGTGAGTTATGATGTGGCACTTGGAATATTCTAAGAATTTGGCACCTGGGCCAAAATGTGTTTGGTCTAGAAAGAGGGCGCATGGGCCGAAATGATTTCTAAACCATGTCCCAGATGTGAATTGGAATTTGGGACCGAGAGAGTTCTGATTGGGCTAAAAGATGATACTTATACCTAGGATTTGGGCCAAAGCCCGAGTGGAAAGTCTTTCTAGACTAGAATAAACCCTGAAACGGAAAGGCCTGATGGATTTTCATTGAACTGCTTCGGTGGATTTGTTTTCATGGGCCTAGAACTAAATGATAATTCAAATTGGGCCGAAAGAGAGAAATCACCTAGGTCTGAAATTTTGGGCCAGAGCCCAAACAAACAATTCATTTATTCAAAAAACAGGGCCTGAGGGCGCAAACAATGAGTCGTGATTCCAGGTTGGGCTGAGTTGGCATAGGAAGAGTTCCTATCAATTTCTAGGCTGGCAGTGGGCCGATCATACAAGCAAACGAGGCCCACACAAGTTCAACATGTCCTTACTAGACGCTTCAACCAAATTGGGTATGGATCGATCCGGAGAGGTGCTTGGGGCATGGGCCCAGGTCACACAAAGGAATAGGGCTTGCACGCTATTCTCTTTAGGCTTCCCCACTTTTTCACATCACCTGAAGGTGTGCGTCCACGGTCGGGTCTTTGACTGACCCAAACAATGGGCTAGGTAGGGCACTGCCAGGAAACGCTTGGGGCTAAAGCCCAGGTATTAAGGGGATGTGGTTAGACGACATCTCCTCTTTTCCCCCGCTTATTCACATCCCTAAAAGGTGTGAGTCCGTGACAGGGGACCCTCAAACGGGTCCGGGGTGAAATCGGTTCGTGTGGACCCTCGCTCTCATATGATGCAAAGGTGCAGCAGAAATTAAAGTGCACACAAAAGTAAACAAACAAAGTAATAAAGCCATAAATAAACAATTTCGAGGTTAAGCCCTCTCTTCTTAAAATTAAACAAGTTAAAATTAAGAAGTTTGTCCCCAGCAGAGTCGCCAGTCTGTGAGCCTCGATTTTAAACCCCATCCTATGTGGATTAAGTTGATTAGGATCTAATCGGGTTTTAGGTCCACTTATAACCTAAGATTAATAACTATGTCATATAACAATAATTATTAAAACCTAAGCTAGCTCACTGGAACCTATTATGAGTCGCCACCTAATTTTAACCTAGATCAAATTAGGAAAAGGAGAGTTCGGGTTCGGGGGCTTGATATTCGACAATTAGGGTTCAATTACTTTCATTACCTTAGAAGTCGTTTTTTCCTCTACTCAGTTTAATTACGGCTTATTACGAGTCGTTTTAAATTAAGTGCGCGAGCTTCTGTTTTTTTGTGTTTTTAGCATTTTTTGACAGAGAAATAAAGTGAAATTAAAAGCTACCTAAACTAGGGTTTCGGAGGCAGAATTAGGTCGAATTTTGCTTACGTCCGTAGCCACGGACCAAACGTCCGAGACCACGGACCCCAGTTAACCTAAATATACAGAAAATCGAAATTGAAGGAAAACGAAAATTTGCAAAGTCCGGGGCCCCGGACAGGCTGTCGTGGGCCCGGGGACATCATTAGAAAAAACCTAATTTTGATTTTTAAATCCCGCCGCCGTCCGTGGGTGTCCGTGGTCCGGACAACGCGTCCGAGGTCCCGACCATAGGTCCGAGGTCACAGACCCCCACGGACAGGGGTTTTCAGAAGGTTCCCGAGGGTGTTTTGAGCTCAAATTTTATGGGTGTGTAGCCTGAAAGATGTACAAGACGTTAGTGATTGAAAGTTTTCAATTTGAATTCGAATTAACCACGAAACTTGGTAAACAAGTTATTGGACAGAAACTTAAACAAACAGCAATACAGAAACGTACGAAGGTAGTTTGAACCCAAAATTTGACAGAGAGTTAATAACGTCGTGGGGAATTGGAAAAGTAGAGTTGTAACCTGTTTTACCTTCGAATTCAAGATGATTCTTCACACCGGGATTCGTCGAGTGCTTTGTTGATGGCAGACCCGAAAGGATTTCGAACCAAGCTTCTGGTTGTTGTTGTTCCTGCTGTTCTTCACGTTTGGTGGTGTTTTGTGGGGTGTTTTGATGACTATTGGTGCTTTGGGGATTGGAAAAAACGTGTTTAGATGGTGATTTAGGGGGATTTTTGGTATGATTTGGGGTGGCCGGGTGTTGGAAAACGTGAGAGAGAGAGAGGAGGCTGCCTTTTCTGACTCTCTAGGGTTCTTGAGTATGTGAGGTTCTGATTTTATCCAAAAACCTATCCCCTTATATAGACTCCTTAAAGATAAAGAGAATCTAGTAAATGTAAGATTTTTCGATACTTTAACTAAGTAACTTCCCAAAGGAATTTTGCTATGAAATTTTAACCACATGTCAAGGATGGATATTATGAATTTTCTGAGGTGGAAACGAATTTTTTAAATGCTGGAGCATTTTTAAATTGAATTCTCGTCAGATTCAGTCAGAAATTGCTAGAAAAATTATTGGAAATTCGAAAAATCGAAATTCCAACGCCATTATGCTTAGAATGTCATCCTCTATCGGGTTAAAATATCAAAGCATTTTCAAGCTGATTTGGGCATCCTTTGGAGGAGAGAGAAAGCCTATAGGAGAACTCAGAAGCCTTAAAATTACGAAAACGCCCCTGACAATGACGAAACTGCTCCTCAGGCCCTGGAACACACCGATCGAGCCGGAATCCCTCATTACCCGATCAAATATCCCTCACGACACCAAAACCTTGCAGACCCTAACCAGGGGGGTCAAAATTTTGGGTATAAACAGGGTTGTTCTTTTATGGTTGAATCTAGTACATCCTACAATTTAATTATGAGAACGGAAAGGCCAATTCTTCCTATCTCTTCAATGCTAAATCCTAGTTCATTGAAGAGCTCACCTATCAGAACATGTCAACTCTAATCTAGCAGTTGGCAAAACACATACAGGTGGCATAAGCACAAAGAATTGTTAGCGTTTGTAGGAAAGATTATCTATCCGACTAATCCTTCCCCAAATTCCCAGGTTAATTCGAACTCCCTATTAATCACCTTGTCTGATCTTAATAGGTTTCGCAAACAACTCTATAACTCGTGAAATTAATAGAGAAGAAAATTGATAATCATTAACCTGAAAGCAATCCGTACAGCCTCATAATTAAATTGCAGAACCTTTAACTACATTGAATCCATCTTGAACAAACCTTACCCCAGAGTTAAATCCCTACTAGCCAGCCATTGCAAAGGAACAGATAGATACAATCAACAGGGAAAACATTTAAAGGAAGAAAAACCTTCTGTTGAACGACTATCCAGAATTCAATGGCTGTCGGCGCAAGGTTGAAGATGATGGCCACACTCCCTCTGTCGATGCTCCTCTAGAATGGTGGGTGATATGCTTGGTGAATGTGAATGGAGGTGAACTGATGCAATTGGCGTGGATGAATGGAGAGAACTCGTTATCAGTGAGAGAGCGTGTGTGGTAATGATCGATGATGAGTCAATGCCTTCTCCCTCTGATTAGGTCATTTAAATAGACCTTTCTCTCTCTTTTTCCCTTCAAAACGCCGAGTTTGTGCTGCAATTTTTTGCCGTCCGAACATTGGTCCGAACTTCAAAGTTCGGACACAATGCTTTGAGCGCTTCAATTCAGAAAGTTTCGACCTGTGTCCGAACTTTGATGTTCGGACACAAGTTCGGACATGCTCCGTACTTTAGACCTCCGGCTTTTTCAACTATGTCCAAACTCGATGTTCGGGACTGAAGTTCGGACATCCCATCAGGCGCAGCATACAAACTCTCGACTTGCGTCCGAACTTGGAAGTTCGGACACAAGCTCGGACACACCTTAAAAATCCTCTAACTTCTTCATTTTGACTCCGATTCGACCCCCGTTTGTTGCATTACCTCCCTTGTGAGTAAATCTAGTGTTTCCTTGGCTTTTCTCTGCATTTAACATAGAAAAGTGTATCAAGCCTTAACAAACAACAAACCACAGAAAAACGCAAGATAAGTGTGGAATGGTATCAATTCGCGTATACAAATTAGACATTAAAGACCATTAGAACCATTCATATTTCACACTCATCATTTACTTACCTATATATATACATATGGGAGGGGGTATATATATATATATATATATATAATACTAGTTATAAGCTTACAGTTTTTTTTTTGTAAGTATTGGGCCGTCCGACCCACCGTCCGACCCAAGCCCTGGGTCGGACCATTCCAGTAGAGTTCGTCCTCTGAAATTCACCCTGTGTGACCCAGCACTATTCCGTCCGACCCATACCCTCTGGGTCGGACCGTTCCAGAAGGTTTCGGTCCCGTGTCCCTGCTCCGTCCGACCCACTGTCCGACCCAGACTCTGGGTCGGACGAAGTCAGAAACTTCGATCCTTATTTTTTGCCTGTCCGACCCACGTCCGGTCCACGGTCCTGGGTCGGACCATTACAGAAAGATTTATTATCGTTGCCTATGTCCCCTCCGACCCACTGTCCGACCCAGTCCCTGGGTCGGACGGTAGCAGAACATTGCTACAGATTTTGATTTTCTTTCCCAAGTTCACCAATTGCTTCCCCAATCTTCCTACATGCATCCTAACATGTTTTAGTACCATTTAAACACTCTAAATCATGCTAATTCATTTCCTAATTCATTACACAACTCCATACTAACTTATACACATAATTTTCCTAGTTTCACTCCAACACTTACACTAATCTCTACTAGTTGCATTTGCTACAGATTTTGATACTAACACTCCTCTTCTACATCTCCCTCTTCTATTGTCATTTCTAACGCCCCTAATACCTTACAACTACATTAACTATCTCTCCAAATATACCCTCTATCTTTCTCTAACAAAATCTGTTACAACTTATACTTTCCACCTAGTTTTAATTCATTAAGTGTTCTAATCTTAGGTAAATTTTGCCATAGTCTCCCCTATAATTTTATGCTCTCACCGCATTGTTTATTCACACATTATCATCATCTCACCTGTTTTCGACAACATTAATACACAAGGCATTCATATACAATTTCCAACACTAAACACTACCAAAAATTCCTGCACTCAACACCTCATTCCCAATCTGTTTGTAACAGTTTTTAAATGTCTTTGAAGGGTTTAAAACACTTACATTCTCTTATACATTACTCTACTACACAATACCATTTTCATTACTAAATTCAAACTTCTAAAATCTGTTACACATACATATACAAGACTACACAAAGGTGAGCATCCTTACCTTGTTTTTCTTCTAGATTTTCTTTGTTCTTCTTGCTTCTTCCTCCTTCCTTCTCTCTACCGGTTTTAGTCCTCAACCAATCTAACATCACAACCCATTATTAAATACACCATTCAATACTAAAAATTAACCCTAACATTATTTAAGCATTTAATGTGGGTTTAGGGTTTGGAAAATTCCTTACCTTGCAAGGTGTAAATGAAGCTTGGAGTGGCTTAAGAACAAAATTCCAACTCCACCAACAAGGCCAAAATCGGCTAGCATAAGGAAGCAAGCAAGGGTTTTAGTTTACATTTTCGTTTTGCCCTTGAGACTAGAAAAAGATGGAGTTTTTAAGAATATTTTACCTCAATAGAACAAGGAGAAGGAGGGCCTTCTAATGGTGGTCTTGAAGCTCCAAGTGGGACATACCCATAAAAATGAAAATGTTGGTTTTCGAATTTTGGGAGGATGGAAATGTAGCTCTTGATGAGAGGATTCCAATGGTATACTTTTTATAATTTTTGGAAGAGATTAAAGGGGGTTACAAGAGGAGAGAAGAGAGGTTTTGTGTGGGTGTTTTCATTTCTCCATTGTTGTCGCTGGAGGAGGAAGAAAATAGAGAGAGGAGGAAGATGGGTTTACATGAGAGAAGAGGAGGGAATGGGTAGAGGGAGAGAGAATGTGAGGTAGTAGTATGGTTAAGTTACTTTTTTGCTTTTTAACTTTTTGTCTTTTACAAAAAAAAGAGAGTTAAGAGTGTGTGGGGGGGGGGGGGGGGGGAATAAAAATCGGACAGCACCACAGCCCACATGGGTTTTAAAATTCTTTTTGCAATATGGACACACTAGTTTGGGTTATTTATGTTTCTACCCCACGACTTCCCGTTTTTGACAGTTTTTACTAATTTCTCGTTTTATTGATTTTATTGGTTCTAAAGCTTCACTAATATTTATTAATGATTATTTAGTTGACCAAAATTGTTACGAGTCTATTTGACCCGCTTAAAGACACGTTTTCCCGGTTACCTCGAAAAACGCGCTTTAAGGTTTGTTAGTGATTTTAATCCATTTTAAGGATCCGTTTTCTTCGGGATTTGTTCCCTCATGATTATTTATACTTAATTAAGCTTCTAAATTACTTATTGGCCTAATTAATCACTATTTTTAATTACAGGGTATTTCATTTTAAGAGGTTTGTATTCAGCGCTCAGACCCTAGCATTTGTAAGTTGTTTTGGAGTTAGCCTTGTGAGTCACATGGTGACTAGCGGCGTTGTAGCACCACCCGTTGTTATGTATATATTTCCGCTGTATTTCTAGTTATCTTTGGGAGCTATCATCGTACAGGTTGTGGAGTTCTCGGGTTGGGGTTTACAATACCAAAAGGCTATAAACATCATTCCTAACCTTATACTCTCCATATTTACGGTTTTACCACAAATGTTACCTATATGTAACAATGATATAAAATATCATATATTATACATATATAATCCATATTAACTCCAAATTTAACCAAACAAATTCCTAAAAATTCCTAATAACCCAAGGTCTGTTTTAAACTCCATTTTGGCACCCTTAAGTTTCGGAAATTGCAAAATCACCCAAACTCTTATAAATCTTTTACAATTTAATAACTAACTTAATATAAGGTAGTATTTTAATTCCATAAACTCTCCAAACTTGGTCAAAGTCTCCTATATAGTCAACTTTGACTTCTAATCCCAATTTGGATCCAAACTCTCGGTAATTACTACTTATACCCAATACTTTTCTATTTTTACAATTTTGGCACAAAACTTTATAAAATGTTATAATTTTTATTAAATTCATTTAAAAACCCTAAATTCCTTTTATTTATGCCCACGGCTTTATATTTTACTAGTATTTACCGTTTGACCCCAAACATAATGATATAAGCATAAATTAAATTAAATAAGCTTTTAAACTTAAATTAAAATGGCCTAATGACATGGCCTTATTACAACTTTGCTTTATAACATAAAATTACACATAAATAGATTAAAATATACTTTAAACTCTCGGCCTTGCTTTAACATTAATTATTTTTCCACATAATGTCATAATTTGACCATTATGTTAATTAAACCACTTAAATGACTAGCTTAATTTATCTAAGTCATTTTTTTCCATACTTAGGTTAAAATCGCCCATTTAATTAACTCCACTCTCGGCACATATTTTATATGAGCTGAAAAATCATAATAACATAAGTTTAAGGTATTTATACCTTGATTTAGGTGTTTAATGATGTTATACCCACTCTGCAGCTTGGAGGAATATTCACCACAGCACTTAAACATGTTTAATACACCAAAACAAGATATGGTTACACTCCAAGCATGAGCTAACCATAAGGAACAATTAAATGTAAGATTTAAGGTAAACATCACCTTAAAAAGGAAAGGTAGTCTCAAAGAGGTTTCGGCCTGAATCAAGAACACCACATGGTGTTAAATTCGCCATAAAAACATGGGGAATAGCTAGACAACAGCAAGGTGCTATGGTAATAGATTTTACCATGGAAAAATGCCTTAAAGAATGATTTTTCTCTTGGTTTTCAGCCACTCTTGCTCCAAGTGCTTAACACACTAAACCAACATGAAAATATGAAGATTATGAGTGTATAAACTCATAGAAAACAGAAGAAGAAAACCGAATGAAGAGTGAAAGTCCTTAAGGTATGTTTTTACCTTATAAGAGAAAATTTGACCACCTTGGTCCCATGGGTTACTTCAGCCAAGATTAGCTCTTGTTCAAGGGTTAAAATACTGAGAATAAGCCATGGAAAGTGATAGATTATAAGCTTCATGTGTAGGTGATGAAGAGATGAAGAAAACGAGCTAAAATATGCCTTAAACCATTACCTTAGGTGGAAATGAGTTAGATTTGCCTTGAATGCTCAAGAACACAGCTTGAGAGCTTTAGGAACTGCTAAGGGCTCGGCTGGAATGGGACAAGAGGAAAGAGAAAGAAAGAATTTGTGTTTTAAGGAATGAAAAGTAATAAATGGAATAGTAAAATGATGATTCACCAAATTGGCTAGATATTTTGGTTAAAGGTTAATGTGCTGTCCTCCACCCTTAATGCTGCCGCCTCATTTATGTTAAAGATGGGTCAAGTCTTGACCATTGACTATACTTGGTCAACATTACTTAAAATGCACTATTTTGGTTACTATTCACAAATGAATGCCATATTTGTGATTTTTTTGAAAATCTTGGAATTAGACCTTATAATGTGGTACATTATAGTACATTAGTATACCAAGGTCTAATCCAATGCCTAACTCCACTCAAAACCCACTCAGAAAGTCAATTTTCTCAAAAACGTGCTTTGAGGACTTTTAAAGCACAATTTGTGTTAGAACATGTTTTTGAGCTTGGTTTCCTTTGAGAATAGTTTTATAATGTTCATTAATTAATTATAATACTTAGGAATCCACTTTGGATCCTAATTGAGGTCATACAATCTCTATGGTTTCTTAAAGCACATTTTTGGCATTACCGATCTTAAGGCATGTTTTTGCCTTGTTGAGATCTTAGATTGTTCCCCAATGGTATTAATATGATTATTAACCTTTTAGATCATTAATATATCATTTAATTAAGTTTTTAAGGTTAGGGGTATTTCAGAGAGAGTGTTTTCTTTTTGCTTTTACTTAATATGTTTGTCATTTAGCACACAAGAAAGAACTAAAGAGAGTGAGAGAGGGGGGGGGGGGGGGGGGCTGCCGATTCCACACCCGCACACCCTCAAATTTTTTCTTTTTATTTACAAAAGTGGACACACTAATTTTGTTTATCTACATTCTCACCCCACAACTTCTCGGTTGTTACAATTTTTACTAACTGGAACCCGTTTTCCGGAATTTTCTCGTTTAATTAATTTTATTGGTTCTCTACCTTCATTGATGTTTATTAATGACTATTTGGTTGACAAAATTATTACGAGTTTATTTAACCTGCTTAATGTCGCGTTTTCCCGGTTTCTTCGAAAAACGCGCTTTAAGGTTCATTTATGCTTTTAATCTGTTTTAAGGATCCGTTTTCTTCGGGATTTGTTCCCTTATATTATTTTGGCCTTATTAAGCCTTAATAATCCACATAATACTCTAACCGAGGTCTCGTACCTCCTATGGTTATTTAATGCTTATTTACCGTTTTTCACTTTTTAAGCGTTTCTTCATTTCTTTTGGATTTATTTTTCCTTACCAATATTACTTAGCCATTATTAGGCCCTTAAATACGTATTAGAATAATCTTAATCACTATATTTAAGTTCAGGGTATTTCAATTACAATGAGTGGTGATGAGGAAGAGGAAGAGAGAGATATAAAAAAGAGAATGAATAGTGGCACAGAGAAGGCGCAGAGGGTTGCAAAAATCACCGTGAGGAGTTTGGTCCTTGTTCACCATGGTGGGTTGCAAAAATCACCGTGAGGTTGAAGAGAAGGCGTAGAGCATGTTCCTTGTTCGACAGTTTGGGGGTTGTAAAAATGACCGTGAGTTATAAAGGCAATGAAAGAGAGATATAAAAAAGAGAATGAATTAGTGGCGCGTCGTTCAATTTTCAGCAAAAAATATTCCCGCTAAGACAATAAATGACAGTTCACGGTGTAACCTTCATTTATAATATGGCACGAAGAATAAACCACGGTTCCCAACTGTGGTTTATAGTCAATGAAGAGTGGCGCGCTGTTTAATTTTCAGCAAAAAGTATTCCCGCTAAGACAATAAATGACGGTTCACGGGGTAACCGTCCTTTATAATATGGCACGAAGAATAAACCACGGTTGTTTATAGTCAATGAAGAGTGGCGCGCTGTTTAATTTTCAGCGAAAAATTTCCCTCTAAGACAATATATGACGGTTCAGCAGATAACCGTCATTTATAATGTAGCATGAATAGAATAAATGACGGTTCAATATACAACCATATTTTATAGTCAATTTTTCTTGAATTAAGAGTGGCGCGCCCTTTTCCCGCTTAGAAAATAAATGACGGTTCACGTGGGAACCGTCATTTATAATGTACCACGAAGAGAATAAATGACGGTTCTGCATAAAACCGTCATTTATAGTGTGGCTCAATTAGAATAAATGACGGTTCTACATACAACCGTGGTTTATAATGTTATATACCACGGTTCTGCATAAAACCATGGTATATAGGCCGTGGTTTAAAACTTTTTTTCTACTAGTGACCTCTCGTACACACGGCATGCGTGGCAACTCCTCAAGAAACAGATCAGGGAAGTCAGACACTATGGGGATGTCCAACTCCATCTGCTCCTCAGGGCTCAAATCCTGGACGTAGCATATATAAGCTGGCTATCCCTTCCTCACCTCCTTCATCAAGGTCAAGGCGGATACTAACTTGAAGGTCGGTTCTTTAGGAACGCTGCGGTAGGAGACTGTTTTGCCACTCAGGCTTCTGAGTAATAATCTGTGCTCAGCACAATGTAATCTTCCCTTGTGCTTCTGCAGCCAATCCATACCAAGGATGATGTCGAAGCCTAACCCTCTGAACTCTATCATATCGGCTGGAAAGGTCTCACCCTGTATGATGATCTGTAAGTCAGTGTAGCATCCCGTGCATGCCACTTTCTCCTTTGATGGTAGTGCAACTGAGAAATCTGAGAGTGGCTCTAGGGCCAACCCCAACTTCGTCGCGAAGGAAGAGGATACAAAAGAGTGGGTTGCCCCTGTGTCGAATAGGATCGATGCATCGGTATAGTTTACAGGGAAGGTACCTGAGGTTTGGGATTTAATATTAGTATCGTAGTCTTGAATTTCTTGAGTGGGAATTGTAGATTTGTTATGAGTCTTACCCGTAATGACATTGCCAAACTCCTTGGCTTGGGTCATATTGAGGATATTGAGGGTACCTCCCTTCTCGAGGTCATGGCCTGGATTAAGGAAATGGGTATGAGAATGACGTTGAAACATATATTCAAAAGAACTCCAAGATGTCACTTTTATTAAACCATCAACCATTACATCATGCTTGCATACATAACTCACAACTTGCATCATTACATCAAAACTCTCTAAAGATCAAATTCAAACTTCCCAGTCGGATATGGGTAGCATTAACTAAGGCTGGTGGTGTGGTGTTCAACTTGATCCGCTTGATCCCGTGGTATACTAGTCTTGAATCTCCTCCAAAATTCAATAAATCTCCTGACTTCAGGACCAGCTTGTGTGCAGTCCATTCTCTTCTGGTCACCATATAGGAATTCTGCTTCATCTCCAATGGAGAATGATACTACTGGGATCCCCTTGGAAATGGACTCGGGTGACTCATCCCGGTCCTGGTGCAATCCCAATCGTCCCCCTTTCTCGTAGAAGTTCACAATGCAGGTGTCGGCTTCAATGTTGGGAATTGGATCTTCTTCCAGCTGTTGCGCGGTCTCCATCGCCTTCTTCACTAGGGTCCTAAAACTCTTAGGTATCCTAGGTACTCTCACCCCATCTATTTTTCTAACCTCTTGATAGGTCCGCGTTTGTGGATCCCAATCTCTACCTAAGTACATCATTTACAATTTTGTCCTTGACCCACTAGCATAACCTGGAATGTAAAAGCCTCGTAACCCTCTACCCATGGTTCTACACTCATCTATGATGTTGGCTTGTTCGTCGAGGGTCAAGAACTCCTTGAGTAGAATCATGCCCGGTTGAATGACTTGGCATTTCTCATATGGATACTCCTCTTCTTCGTCGGTGTGCAAAGGTGACCTCGGTCTTGATGGTATGGGGTAGCAAATATCGAAACTACCTAAAATGTGGAAACTACCCTAATATAAGTTTTCTACTAAGTTTAATTTATTCATAGAGCATGGTATCAAAGCGTTTAACACACAAACATGCTTTTCACACAATCACGTTCGGGCTTTAGAATTACCTTGAGCGCGCTGAGCACTAGCCTCAGCGCCTGAGGCTCCCGCAGAATTGAGGGTCGCCTGACCCTGAGCTACTCCCTTCCCCTTCTAGTATCTAGTATTGTAACACCCCAACTCAATCCAATTGTGGTCTCGCAACTTAACAGCATATATATACATGTCACAGCGGAATTCTTTACAATCCAGGACCTTGCCACGGTCTGACTACAGAATATACCGAACATTAGTACAACAATCTTAACCATATACATATCCTTCTTACAACCCCCTCACATCCTATACATCTTACTAACTCAAATTGCCATACGAGTGTACATGCACAACTCGTAGGCCACACTAAACCCTTAACAACTGTATCCTCTTCTTACTCTCGCGTCGGCCGCTTCCTGATGTACCTGTGTAGTAAAAACAGCCCCCAAAGGGGGTCAGCACGAATGCTGGTACGATCCCCTCATGGCCCCCAAGCTAACGTGGCTACGACGACTAATTGTCGATAGCATGGAGGTTGATTAAATGCACAACATAATAGTAAATGCTGTAAACAACAATCCATATATGAACAATCAAGGTTCACACACAATGAACGACTTAAATGCGTTCCCTTAATTGGAGAGTTAGTTATTTAACTCCTTAAGTAATGTTCCCTCTTAACCTTAGTCCATCCTTATCTCACCTTAATCTTAGTCTTATCTTAACCTTAGAAACAACCATCCTTTAATAAGGAGTGGATGTTGCTTATCTTAATCTTAATTATACAAATCATCCTTTAAAAGGAATGGTTGTAACTTATCTTAATCTTAACTTAATCTTAATCTTAACTTAATCTTAATCTTAACAATACAAATCATCCTTTAAAAAGGAATGATTGTAACTTATCTTAATCTTAACAATACAAATCATCCTTTAAAAAGGGAATGATTGTAACTTATCTTAATCTTATCAATACAAATCATCCTTTAAAAAGGAATGATTGTAACTTATCTTAATCTTAACAATACAAATCATCCTTTAAAAAGGAATGATTGTAACTTATCTTAATCTTATCAATACAAATCATCCTTTAAAAAGGAATGATTGTAACTTATCTTAATCTTAACAATACAAATCATCCTTTAAAAAGGGAATGATTGTAACTTATCTTAATCTTATCAATACAAATCATCCTTTAAAAAGGAATGATTGTAACTTATCTTAACCTTAACTTATTCTCAGAATACAAACCGTTCCTGGAGGGGAATGGTTGTAGCCTAAGTCCAAACCTGGGATTTAGGTGATCCCACCGCACCATCTTAATGCCACCTACCCTGGACGGGAATCTAGCGTAGCTGAGCCGGCAACCGGCCCTAGGCTACAAGTCCGAAGACAAGTCCTTAAGCGGAGGGCGGATCTGATTCAGATACCGTCCCCCTTTTTCCTTAGCATGCATGACCGGAGATCGGTCCCGGGTTTCCTCACTCAAGTTCCAGTTAGTAATAGTCTCAAGACCATGTTTGTTGGTTAACCTCTTTCGGTTTATATCAGACCCATATTAGGGTGTGTTCCTTAGCCTCACTCAATTCCTTACTAAACGTTAGTTAGTAAGTTCTCACGGTATGTTGTGTTAGTTTTCAAACATCACACAACAATACAATAATCATAATATTCCGGTTGCATGCTTTATCTTGTTTAGTGAGCACACAAAAACAAATAGCACACAAGCCGAGGGACACCTCGTTAGCAAGCAGGTCACAAGAGAAACTGTACCGTTCACCGTTGGTCGTTCGGTTGCTTACTCTCTTCCGTAGTCCAAATTCCCAAGTCCTAAAACATTCATTCAGTTTTAGGTTGTCAATCACTTAACTTAATTCAACTTACTTAACTTACTTAACCCTTAATGATCCCCACCTAACACCTCTTAAGTCTTACAACTTAATCTTACAAACTTAATCTTAAACTTTTAAGTTTATTCTTAACTTAATCCCTTAGGTCTTTATACCTCTAATCATCATTGCCCCCTTAATGGGGTACCATTAATACCACTAAACTCTCTTAGGGTTCTTTTTCTTTTTTTTTTTTTTTATGGTCCGACCGACCCACCCCTGGGTAGGTCGGCTGCAGAGAACATCAAACTTCACAGTTTCAGCCCGACCGACCCAGACTGGGGTCGGTCCCCTGGGTAGGTCGGCTGCAGAAACTTCCCATACATTGTCAAACTTTCTCCAAATTTTTCCTCAAGCCTCCTAATGTGTTCTAACATCATTTGGCACATCAAACACACCTTATAACCTCCACCAAACTCATTAAAACAACTTCCAAAGATCTTCTCAAACTTTTACTCAATTCTTACAAGAAATTCCTAACACTTGTCAATTAATTCCTTATATTTCTAACATGTACATTTTGCCTAAAACTTCAACTAACCAAAGTGTTTCTTTTCTACCCATATAACTCCTTCTTAACATCATTGCACTCCTTCTTTGCTTGTTAAACCTTCCAAGGTTATCTTGCATGTCCATGCACAATTTCTCTTCTTTTCACTTGTTACTCATCACTCTTAAACTCTTAAACTTGCTTATACATTTCTTTCCATTATCTTAATACCTTGACATTGTTCTTCATTTACCTTAACCATGCAACACCCTCCTTAGACATTTCCACTTCTCTTATGCAACTTACTCACCATTCTCATGATCATACCCTCTTATACGTTTCTAGTCATTTTCCTTGATGACTTACAACATCCTCCTTCCATTTTCACTTCCATCACTCAAGTCCTCACATTACCATTCAACTAAACCTTACTAGTCCACCACTAACATCATCACACTTACACAAGGTTCTCAAAACTCTCATTGTCTTACTCTCTAGTTCATACCTAAATCTACTTAAGGCATTATACACCTTTCCTTAAAACTTATGCACAAGTTACACTCCTCATACCATGACTTTGGTGTGTTCAATACACCCACCTAAACTCTAACTTCCTCATAGACCATTCTAGGTCATTCTCATCCTTAAGAACTCCTTAGTTAACTCATTTCCACTCAAATTCTTCATAATGACTCCTAGTAAATCCTAGGTCATATTAATTCACCACCATCACCTAAACACTTTTTTTCTACTCAAATTTCGCCATAGCTCCTCTAGTATATTCTCATGCCCAAATGCATTGTTTTTCTCACACAATAATCTCACACACACACCAAGTCCTTTCTCATCTTATTTTCTCACCCAAATCAACTTATTCACATCATACTCAATATATTGCAATAATCTTAAATTGCATAACACTAAGGCTCTTAAATGACATGGCTCTTAGGCCCTTAAATGACTTAAACTTTAAACACTGAATTTCCCACATATAAAAGCTTTCAACCTGCAAATACACCCATCAATCTCATAGTAATTATAATGCTCTTAAAATCCTTCTTAAACTTGTATTACTAACTCATTCCCATTGGCTCCTTAGTCACAAGTTCACAAGCTTATTTAAGTTCTTTTTCTTAGGTTATATAACCCAATACACAATGTAAGCTCTAAGCCACATTGGTATCCACTTAAACTCATCCCTTAAAACTTAAAACCACCATTAGGTAAGCATGTTTACTTTCTCAAGCTTATCTTAACTTCCTCCTTAGACCTTCTTCTTGCATGAATCTCGGCCACCACTTAAATTCCCTTTGCCAATGTTCTAACCAATATTCAATGTCTCATGAGTACTAACATTACACTAACCTTAGGAGTAAACCCTAGGTTAAAAATGTGTTCTAAGGTATTAAACTGAATGTTTTACCTTGGATTCTCAAAGAAAGCTTGGATATGAATTAAGTAGGACCTCCTCTAGCCCTTGGAGAATGGAATCAAGCTAGAACAATGGATAAAAAATGAATCCCCATGAGTAGTAATTTTCGGTAATGTGTAGAAATGGTGGAAACATGGTTTTTCTTACATTTTCTTTACCTTAAGAGAATGGAGAAGCCAATGAGCTCTTCAAACTTGATTTTCCTCCATCAATGGAGTTTTCCCATGGCTCCAAAATAGAGCTTTGAAGGATTTGAAAAGATAGAAAGGTAGGTCTTGGTCTAACTAAGAATAATCTATGCTCACTTTTTGATTTGGAGCTAAAATGAACATTTGGTGAGCATTTGAAGATGGAGCATAAATGGAGACTTCACTCACAGTTTGGAGCAGGGAATAAGAAGAAAAAAACCGTGGGAGAAGAAGAATGAAGGAGGAGAGGAGAGAAGTGAGCTAATATGAGATATTTGCTTTATTAAAGCAAATAGTAACTTTCTTACTTACTCTTCTTTTCCTTTCTTATTTGATGACTCATGTGGTGACTCACATCTCTTAGAAATCTGGCCACCCTCTTAAATAAGGCTAACATGGTCTTTGTTGACCAATTAATTGACTTATGTTGATTAAAACTTAAACTAGTCACTAAATAGTTACTATTCACTAAACAAGGCACATAATCGGGAAATTTTTTATTTCCCATTGATTTAGACCTCCTAATGTGATACTAATTAGTACACATGTTGATTAAAGAGTAATGATGGACATTTAGCCACTCAAAACTCAATTCTAAGACAATTTCTTAAAAATGTGCTTTAAGACTTCTTAAAGCACATTTTGTGTTTTAACTTGTTTTCAAGCTTGGTTTTCTTTGCTAATTGATTTAAAATGACCATTAGGATATTACTAAGGTCTTATCATGATATTTGGGTACTCACCCAAGTCTCTCCAAGCTTAGAGCACATTTTTGCCCTAATTGCCCTTAAGACATTTTCTTGTGTTTTCCTTGGTTTAAATTGTCTACCAATCTTTCTAAGGCATATTCTAGCATTACTACATCATAATTTGATTTTTACTTAGCATACTTAGGTTTGGGGTATTTCAATCTACCCCCCTTAAAAGAACTTTGTCCCCAAAGTTCCCATGCATCTTATCTTATTAGAATACATGTCTTACCTCATTCCTTAGATCATATAGATCATACTTATGTATACTTAAACTCATTGGATCATTAGATCCGCCACATTCTTATACTTAAATATCACACAACATGCTTAAGCATGTATAGCACTCAAAATTCTCCTTGTTTCTTTTGATGATTAAAACATTCACATAATTTTCTTTCCAACGCATTCTCCCATGTCACCGGTCCGTAGACAATGGCTCATTCGTCCTCGTCACCATGGGCCAGAATACAAAACACGCTGCTCTCCCCATGTCACCGGTCCGAAGACAAAGGCTCGTGCGTCCTCGACTTCATGGGCGAGACTCAGTAAAAAGGTAATCCTTTTTACGAGGTCATGTGAGGAATAATTCCTCTAATTAAAAATACAATCAACTCCAATTCCATTTTATCCTAAGGCCTCTATCCATAGTGTGATTTAATTGTGACCATTGGTAGGGAGTTTCAGGAATCATCCAACCCTGATGTGATCAGCATCAGTGTAGAACTATCCTTCCACTCCAATTTGTGTTCGGTTTCCCTTGATCCCTAGAAAATCAAGTTCCACCTCCCACGTCATTTTCAAACATCAGATAATTCACTCATATCCAATTTTTCTATCTTTTAGTTCTTCTAATCATAATCAATACATCTCCAAGGGGTGGACTTAGTCCATCAAGCATTCCCAATTCATCACTTAGTAATTACCTCAAGACTTAAATTCCCACTAAGTTCTATATCAGTCTCATACCATTTTTCACCATCTTATCTCATAGCATTACTGCTTCCTTCCTCGTGCTCATATCAAATAATATCTCATAGTGTTATCTTATTCTTATCTCACACATAGTCTCATATCAACTCATACCTCATATATTCTTATTTCTTAAGTCTCCTTAATCCTCTTCCTTAATTCTCTTAACTTGTACTCACACCGGAGTTAACAAGATAGGTACTTAATATGTATGGTATTCACATCTTCTGTGTGCAATAACCATGATTTACCTTAAAATGTTTATGTAAAACATATTCTCAAATTATTTTGTGCTATGCACACCGTAGTTTATGTACTCAGTACACAAACATACGCTAAGCGGTTTTCGCTCTACCCCCTTTAAAATGGATTACGCCCACGTAATCGGTGTCACATCATCTTTGAACATAAGTTCAAGATATCTAATTCTTACCAAGCATTCTAGCTTCCACGTCATCTATCTTACTTATAATTCGATCAGAAATGACTTAGTTTCTGCATCGAGGATTCTTAACGGTGCTTATACCGTATTCTTAACTTAGTTTGGTCTAATCTCAAGGTAGTGGTCTGCTAGCTTCCGCTGCGCGACTCTGATAATCTTAGGCTTAATTGTCTCAATGGACACGTGTTATCTTTATATATACACGGCCTTAATGAGTTGTAACTCGTCTATCTATTCTCCTTGAAGATCTTACGCTCATACTCTTAAGTATTTTCTCGAATGTCTAAATGTTCCCCAACTGACCTTTGGTCTGAGGATGATTCTTAGTCTGAAACTACTGTTTAGTGCATATCGCGCTTACAGTCTTAATTCCTTACATCTTAAGACATATCCAATGTCTGTACTTAACAATCTGTGCTTCTCGCACTTCATAGTCCTTAATTATTTGTTCTCTGATTCCCTTGCGTTACTGGTTCAACTGAATTCTTCTCTTCAACTGTTTGTGGTAGTAGCTGCTCTTGTCTGATCTTGCGTCGTCGTCGGTTGTACGGAGTCGACTACTTCCCGTGTTCCTTACACCACTCGTCTACGCATGGGGTACCTTACTGGTACATTACTACTTACCCAACTAACTCATAAATGAGCGTGTCAGGCCTGCAAGCCCCTGTGGGGTGCAGTCGTCCCACATCTCGTTTTAGTAAACTCATAGTGTCCGTCACACGTTTAGCTATTGCTAATTATGAAGTATTCTGTTGTCGATCTCCTCTTTCATTGTTCCATAATAACATTTATTGTTCTTCTTGAAGTTAATCAAGGGAAATCCATTTACTGGGTCCTTGGTTATGGTATGCTCCAGCTCCTTTCTGTATTCCGTACTGATTCGGTCTCTAATAATTGAGGTCTCTTCCGTAGAGCCTCTTATCTTGTTTTTCATATTGCTCTCACTGGGAATGCACTTCCAGTTCCTTAAGGAATGGGTAGTGTGCTTCCTGTGAAGTCTTACCTCACCAGGTCCAGACTACTGGCATCACTGCTCAGTTCGTCTATCATCTTATTTCCTTACTTATTGGTCTTAACTCATAAATCTCATTGCCTCTGTGTCAATATTTGACGGCTCATACACAATGGTCGCTTATCGCACACCATGATTTAATCCCCTTATATAAATATTGTACTAACGACCATTGCTACCGTGGTAGTTGGCCCTTACCATGTTGCCCATTAATGGTGCAACCTCTTATTCACTTATTGTCATGTCTTACCTTATACTCAATCCTTTCTGGGTGTAAACACACTGGGAGTTCTCTCATTCCGGTGTATGGTGGTTGCTGTACCGCGTTGTAAAATAGTTGACTCTTGTTATGAAGATGTTCTGCTCCAATCTCAGATTTGTAAGTAGGCTAATTTCTTTCGCTTTCTTTCATCCTTAGTGATGTTATCTACCATGTAGTTTTAACTGGTTACTGAAGAAGTCATCCACTGAATCACAAGCTCTTCTGAGCGTTGATTAATGTGCAGTCACCATGTTTATCTCTGACCACTACTAATTCTTACATCCTGGGTGTTGGATATGGGGTCTATCTGTGCCACCTTCCTTATTACTCAAGTGTATCTGGTATGTTCTAAGGTAATCTCTAGGTTCATAGTTTCCATTTCCTAAATAAAATGTATTTTATCTCTAATATGTGAAAGCCCTTTTGAGGGGTTCATTCCCACTCATGGCCTCACAACAAGGAGAGGTATCCCCACCCTAAAAGGCATGGTTCGTTCTCCGCTCCTGTCCTTAGCATTATCTCAATATTCTCATTGGTACCCTTTCTTGGTAATATCTTCCCAATCTAAGTTATAGGTTTGGTAACCGTTCATATCTACAAATTGTAGTCCCTTTGTGGCTTAAACAAGCTCTCTTATAACTTACTGCGCCTCGGGCTCTGATGTGGTTAACATCCTTGGCTCGTAGGCTCTTAATGCTTAATGTCTCAGTTCATTATTTGTACTCTTACTCATCTGCAGGTCATCCCTATAAGATTCTAGTTCTTTGAGCAATATCCACCGTTAGGTTACATACTAAATGTAGTATCGGATTTCATGATAAGTTGCTGCATCCTGCTTCCCGCTAGGGAAGTTGTTCAGGTGATCTGAGGTTACTTAATGTCTTGACATTACTGTCATTTTACTAGACTTATGTCTCTTAGCAATCAAGGTTAGGTTCGTATTAGGCGTTTGCCTTACGGTGTCCAAGTTGGATATCATCCTGTCGTCTTATACTCCCATCTCAACGCTTCGTTCAGCTTCCGTTGACTATGCCACCCGTTGATGATCAATCATACTTGGTGTTAATGAGTTAGACAAACAGTACTAACTGTCATTCATCAGTTTGCTCGGCTCGACTATGCCCGCTCTGTGGGGGTAGTCCTCCGGGCTTTCCTTTTCCAGGGTTGTACGTCTTTAATCCTCAGCAGGTTATAGCTTACGTTTATTCTCATTTACCCTTGTCTCTTGGGTTTTCCAACATCTTCATTGAAGAATGTTGTTATTGGTATCCTTAATGGTCACTCTGGGAATCTTATCCCGTTTTCGTTGTAAGTCGATGCTTCAACAGTCTCAATAGTATTTATAATAACCCTTGTATATCGTTGCTTATATAGTGTTTTTGCTCGCATTACCGAGCGATCTCTTAGGTTTTCCCCTTTGGGATCCGGGTTGGTGTTCTTACTGCACTGTCGGTTGTTGTTGTACTGTTGCTAACATCCATATGGTCTAATATTATGTCCAAGTTCTGCTCCCGGCTGACTGGTGTGTACCTCATCTCATCATGGTCAGGCTGTCGGGCCTTTCCATGGTCTTATTTTCTGTTCTTATGGATTTACGATCCGGTATTAATTGTGCTACAACTGTAGCGTTCTCCTATTTTTCCATGATGGCCTTCCGTGTAGCTTAACCGTGGTAGCACTTGCTATGGCAAGTGCGCCATGCAGGATGGGCTATTGGTGCAAGGTACATTGGTAGCGATACTTCCTTCTAATTTCCATGTAATTGGTAGTCCTCGGGACTCCTTCGATAATCCCTTATTTTGGATAACCGTCCATCCGGCAGTTCCCTTGTTGCTTGACAGTACTGTCATTTATCAGGGCGTTCCTCTTTCTGAGGGAACCCCTTAACATTTTCTTATGTCTTAATCCTCCCTCCTGTCTCCACACGTTTTGTTGTGGTTACTAGGCAACGGTTTTTCCATTAGGCACTACATTGTAGTCCTATTCCGGTATACAACTTGTATGAGTTCCTATCGTCGTTCGCATTATGTTGGCCAGGTTTTGTAACCTTCCTCATTGTATGGGGTTTGGAGTTCCCGTTTCTAACTAGACTTTCCAGTAATCTCAATCCTCATGCTTTGTATTATCCCACTGTTATGCTCACTCGGACCGCTGTCGGTACTCATGCCTCTTATCATTTCCTTATCTATTGCACGCGTAGTGCTTTCCTTACCATTGGTATCGCGGGTTATTTCGACTGCGTAGCATGTCGACCCATGTTGCCGGTAATTTCCGTTCCCTTATTGATAGAATTCCATAGGTAGCGCCTGTTTCTCTGTTGCGCTCCATTAAAAACCTCCAAGTTCTCCATAACTGTTGTACAACAAATTGTTTCTCGTATTGCTTACTGTTAGCTAACTGCCAGATCAGGTTTCCCCGAGTAAGAGAAGGCTTTCTTCTCTCTGGCGTTTGTTCCACATATTCAGGGTCAGGGATGTGGAGGGCGGGCCTAGGTAGTATGGATATCCGGTAAACACCGGGAAGTCCTGACTAACGCACCTCTCACTCTATCTCTCAACCCTTAACCCATAACTTAATCTCAACCTCAATATTCTCCTAAGTTCGGTATTTCTTGTCTTCAGAGCGTAACTACGCTCTGATACCACTTTTTGTAACACCCCAACTCAATCCAATTGTGGTCTCGCAACTTAACAGCATATATATATACATGTCACAGCGGAATTCTTTACAATCCAGGACCTTGCCACGGTCTGACTACAAATATACCGAACATTAGTACAACAATCTTAACCATATACATATCCATCTTACAACCCCCTCACATCCTATACATCTTACTAACTCAAATTGCCATACGAGTGTACATGCACAACTCGTAGGCCACACTAAACCCTTAACAACTGTATCCTCTTCTTACTTTCGCGTCGGCCGCTTCCTGATGTACCTGTGTAGTAAAAAAAGCCCCCAAAGGGGGTCAGCACGAATGCTGGTACGATCCCCTCATGGCCCCCAAGCCAACATGGCTACGACGACTAATTGTCGATAGCATGGAGGTTGATTAAATGCACAACATAATAGTAAATGCTGTAAACAACAATCCATATATGAACAATCAAGGTTCACACACAATGAACGACTTAAATGCGTTCCCTTAATTGGAGAGTCAGTTATTTAACTCCTTAAGTAATGTTCCCTCTTAACCTTAGTCCATCCTTATCTCACCTTAATCTTAGTCTTATCTTAACCTTAGAAACAACCATCCTTTAATAAGGAGTGGATGTTGCTTATCTTAATCTTAATTATACAAATCATCCTTTAAAAGGAATGGTTGTAACTTATCTTAATCTTAACTTAATCTTAATCTTAACTTAATCTTAATCTTAACAATACAAATCATCCTTTAAAAAGGAATGATTGTAACTTATCTTAATCTTAACAATACAAATCATCCTTTAAAAAGGGAATGATTGTAACTTATCTTAATCTTATCAATACAAATCATCCTTTTAAAAGGAATGATTGTAACTTATCTTAATCTTAACAATACAAATCATCCTTTAAAAAGGGAATGATTGTAACTTATCTTAATCTTATCAATACAAATCATCCTTTAAAAAGGAATGATTGTAACTTATCTTAATCTTATCAATACAAATCATCCTTTAAAAAGGAATGATTGTAACTTATCTTAATCTTAACAATACAAATCATCCTTTAAAAAGGGAATGATTGTAACTTATCTTAATCTTATCAATACAAATCATCCTTTAAAAAGGAATGATTGTAACTTATCTTAACCTTAACTTATTCTCAGAATACAAACCGTTCCTAGAGGGGAATGGTTGTAGCCTAAGTCCAAACCTGGGATTTAGGTGATCCCACCGCACCATCTTAATGCCACCTACCCTGGACGGGAATCCAGCGTAGCTGAGCCGGCAACCGGCCCTAGGCTACAAGTCCGAAGACAAGTCCTTAAGCGGAGGGCGGATCTGATTCAGATACCGTCCCCCTTTTTCCTTAGCATGCATGACCGGAGATCGGTCCCGGGTTTCCTCACTCAAGTTCCCGTTAGTAATAGTCTCAAGACCATGTTTGTTGGTTAACCTCTTTCGGTTTATATCAGACCCATATTAGGGTGTGTTCCTTAGCCTCACTCAATTCCTTACTAAACGTTAGTTAGTAAGTTCTCACGGTATGTTGTGTTAGTTTTCAAACATCACACAACAATACAATAATCATAATATTCCGGTTGCATGCTTTATCTTGTTTAGTGAGCACACAAAAACAAATAGCACACAAGCCGAGGGACACCTCGTTAGCAAGCAGGTCACAAGAGAAACTGTACCGTTCACCGTTGGTCGTTCGGTTGCTTACTCTCTTCCGTAGTCCAAATTCCCAAGTCCTAAAACATTCATTCAGTTTTAGGTTGTCAATCACTTAACTTAATTCAACTTACATAACTTACTTAACCCTTAATGATCCCCACCTAACACCTCTTAAGTCTTACAACTTAATCTTACAAACTTAATCTTAAACTTTTAAGTTTATTCTTAACTTAATCCCTTAGGTCTTTATACCTCTAATCATCATTGCCCCCTTAATGGGGTACCATTAATACCACTAAACTCTCTTAGGGTTTCTTTCTTTTTTTTTTTTTTTTTTTTTTATGGTCCGACCGACCCACCCCTGGGTAGGTCGGCTGCAGAGAACATCAAACTTCACAGTTTCAGCCCGACCGACCCAGACTGGGGTCGGTCCCCTGGGTAGGTCGGCTGCAGAAACTTCCCATACATTGTCAAACTTTCTCCAAATTTTTCCTCAAGCCTCCTAATGTGTTCTAACATCATTTGGCACATCAAACACACCTTATAACCTCCACCAAACTCATTAAAACAACTTCCAAAGATCTTCTCAAACTTTTACTCAATTCTTACAAGAAATTCCTAACACTTGTCAATTAATTCCTTATATTTCTAACATGTACATTTTGCCTAAAACTTCAACTAACCAAAGTGTTTCTTTTCTACCCATATAACTCCTTCTTAACATCATTGCACTCCTTCTTTGCTTGTTAAACCTTCCAAGGTTATCTTGCATGTCCATGCACAATTTCTCTTCTTTTCACTTGTTACTCATCACTCTTAAACTCTTAAACTTGCTTATACATTTCTTTCCATTATCTTAATACCTTGACATTGTTCTTCATTTACCTTAACCATGCAACACCCTCCTTAGACATTTCCACTTCTCTTATGCAACTTACTCACCATTCTCATGATCATACCCTCTTATACGTTTCTAGTCATTTTCCTTGATGACTTACAACATCCTCCTTCCATTTTCACTTCCATCACTCAAGTCCTCACATTACCATTCAACTAAACCTTACTAGTCCACCACTAACATCATCACACTTACACAAGGTTCTCAAAACTCTCATTGTCTTACTCTCTAGTTCATACCTAAATCTACTCAAGGCATTATACACCTTTCCTTAAAACTTATGCACAAGTCTTACACTCCTCATACCATGACTTTGGTGTGTTCAATACACCCACCTAAACTCTAACTTCCTCATAGACCATTCTAGGTCATTCTCATCCTTAAGAACTCCTTAGTTAACTCATTTCCACTCAAATTCTTCATAATGACTCCTAGTAAATCCTAGGTCATATTAATTCACCACCATCACCTAAACACTTATTTTCTACTCAAATTTCGCCATAGCTCCTCTAGTATATTCTCATGCCCAAATGCATTGTTTTTCTCACACAATAATCTCACACACACACCAAGTCCTTTCTCATCTTATTTTCTCACCAAATCAACTTATTCACATCATACTCAATATATTGCAATAATCTTAAATTGCATAGCACTAAGGCTCTTAAATGACATGGCTCTTAGGCCCTTAAATGACTTAAACTTTAAACACTGAATTTCCCACATATAAAAGCTTTCAACCTGCAAATACACCCATCAATCTCATAGTAATTATAATGCTCTTAAAATCCTTCTTAAACTTGTATTACTAACTCATTCCCATTGGCTCCTTAGTCACAAGTTCATAAGCTTATTTAAGTTCTTTTTCTTAGGTTATATAACCCAATACACAATGTAAGCTCTAAGCCACATTGGTATCCACTTAAACTCATCCCTTAAAACTTAAACCACCATTAGGTAAGCATTTTACCTTGTTTTCTCAAGCTTATCTTAACTTCCTCCTTAGACCTTCTTCTTGCATGAATCTCGGCCACCACTTAAATTCCCTTTGCCAATGTTCTAACCAATATTCAATGTCTCACATGAGTACTAAACAGTACACTAACCTTAAGGAGTAAACCCTAGGTTAAAAATGCGTTCTAAGGTATTAAACTGAATGTTTTACCTTGGATTCTCAAAGCAAGCTTGGATATGAATTAAGTAGGACCTCCTCTAGCCCTTGGAGAATGGAATCAAGCTAGAACAATGGATAAAAAATGAATCCCCATGAGTAGTAATTTTCGGTAATGTGTAGAAATGGTGGAAACATGGTTTTTCTTACATTTTCTTTACCTTAAGAGAATGGAGAAGCCAATGAGCTCTTCAAACTTGATTTTCCTCCATAAATGGAGTTTTCCCATGGCTCCAAAATAGAGCTTTGAAGGATTTGAAAAGATAGAAAGGTAGGTCTTGGTCTAACTAAGAATAATCTATGCTCACTTTTTGATTTAGAGCTAAAATGAACATTTGGTGAGCATTTGAAGATGGAGCATAAATGGAGACTTCACTCACGGTTTGGAGCAGGGAAGAAGAAGAAAAAAACCGTGGGAGAAGAGAATGAATGAAGGAGAGAGGAGAGAAGTGAGCTAATATGAGATATTTGCTTTATTAAAGCAAATAGTAACTTTCTTACTTACTCTTCTTTTCCTTTCTTATTTGATGACTCGTGTGGTGACTCACCTCTCTTAGAAAATCGGCCACCCTCTTAAATAAGGCTAACATGGTCTTTGTTGACCAATTAATTGACTTATGTTGATTAAAACTTAAACTAGTCACTAAATAGTTACTATTCACTAAACAAGGCACATAATCGGGAAATTTTTGATTTCCCATTGATTTAGACCTTAATGTGATACTAATTAGTACACATGTTGATTAAAGAGTAATGATGGACATTTAGCCACTCAAAACTCAATTCTAAGACAATTTCTCAAAAATGTGCTTTAAGACTTCTTAAAGCACATTTTGTGTTTTAACTTGTTTTCAAGCTTGGTTTTCTTTGCTAATGATTTAAAATGACCATTAGGATATTACTAAGGTCTTATCATGATATTTGGGTACTCACCCAAGTCTCTCCAAGCTTAGAGCACATTTTTGCCCTAATTGCCCTTAAGGCATTTTCTTGTGTTTTCCTTGGTTTAAATTGTCTACCAATCTTTCTAAGGCATATTCTAGCATTACTACATCATAATTTGATGTTTACTTAGCATACTTAGGTTTGGGGTATTTCAAGTATCGGTCGGAGTCCAACTAAGGTGAGTAGGCTGAGAAGCTCCAGATCCTCCAGCTGAGGTCTTCTGAGATGCTCGGGAAGTATTGTAGTTTCTGCTGTCTGGATTCACATAGCACTCAAAGTCTCTGTGCCCCTCCTTCTTGCAGTAGCGGCACTCCACCTTCCGCCCGTGACAGTCCACGCCTGGGTGGTCCTTCCCACGCTTGCAGTAGTAATGGCGCTGGGGTCGGCTTTATAGTACAACATCAATCTGTAAGGATATGGTTTAGGAAATATGGGTTTGCAATTAGAAAGAGGCAGGTATACTTACCTTTAGGAGGCGCCAATCTCAAGGGTTGTGCATCAATAGGTGGGGCTGTCAACCAAAGGACCTGCTCCTTGGTCTTCTGGCCCTGGTGACTCGACTATCCCTTCTTAGTGAAGAACTTCCTGTTACATGTTTCGGGTCAGTAATCATTACAAACAAATTAAATATAACATTATAATTAATCAAGGTGTCTTCTTACTTCTCCTTCTTCCTTCCCCCGCCCTGAGATGCTCCTCCAACCTCAGACTCGCTCTCAGTATTCTTCCTCTTCTTCTTACCAAGGATCTCGTCCCGAGTCTGTAGTACCAGCTCCGTCCTCGAGGCAGCATCATAGCAGTCCTAAAATTTCACAGTTAGGTCTCCGAGTAATATGGGTAACTTGTTTAGGTAGACATTTAGGTTGCATTCTATAGTACCTGAAGGGTAGTATAGAGGTTGGCACTCATGGCCATCTGGATACGAAAGAGAAGTCCACCCTAGAACCTCTCAGTTTTGACTCTATCGGAGTAGTCTACTCTAGGGATGAAATTCAGCAGGCCAATGAACTTGGCATAGTACTTATCAACAGACATGCTCCCCTGAGTCAGAGCCTCGAACTCCCGAAGCTTCTTCTCCATCAGATGTGCGGTGTAGTACTTCGATTCAAGCAACACCACGAATGAAGCCCATGTGAATTCAGGCAAGGCCAAGTGATGGTCCTTCAGCAACCGCCACCAAATGCTAGCTGCTACCTTCAGATGGAAGGCAGGAATACCAATCTGCTTAGCTGCAGGTACATGCAAGGCCTCGAATGCCTTCTCGTGCTCAGTGATGAAGCTCTCTAGCACGGCGGGGTTCAGCTCCCTTGAATAAGTCGGTACTCGGGTGTCGGCTACGGCCTTCAGCCAATTCTTCTCTCTAGGCTACGGCGGATGGCTCCCTGCAGGCGCTCCGCCTGTCATCTGTCTGCGCATCTGTGTGAGGAATGCAGCAAAGGCCTCTGATGCCCGGAATCTTGGGAACCACCGCTCGTACTGCCAGCTGGTCGGCCCCTACCTCTAGTCGACATCTGTAAGTCCAGGGGTCGTATCATTTACTCGGTATTTACCGAATTACATCACGTGTTCAAGTATACTAGCTCGTTTTCTAGGAATAATTCTAGTGTTAATCGCATAATCCTAAGACCTCATTAGGTTTCGGTCCTCACAGACGTTTCCTGTATTCCCCAAAGGTATATCCTATGCTCACTATCTTTTAATTCCGTCATCAGAGCGGTACTCCGCTCTGATACCACTTTTGTAACACCTCTTGTATAATTACGCACCTAATACAATATTAACTAACCCAAGCGTAGCAAAAATAAAAGACATCGCAGCGGAAAATTAAATTAAACGTTTAACTGGGTGTTACTTCATTACCCGCCCATGCGAGTAATGCAGCGACTATCCTACAATCAATCCATAATACGACATAACCACTGTGATGACGGGAATACAAATTTATCCAGTAAGTACAAAATTTAATTCCAAAACCGACTAGTGAGCAATCTACTTAACCATGCCAAAAGTCCAAAAACGGATTTCTAAATCCTAAGGGATAGTCGAGAAGTGTCATGCTAACTAATCCCCAAAAGTTGGCGCTCTCGCGTACGGCCTTCAACGGCTACAAACCTGGAATGTTGTGCCATAAAGTCTCAGCCAACTGCTGGTATGCTAAATGTGATCCTAGACCCATTTATGCCACTTAGGTCGTTTAGCCATCTTGATTAACATGGGGTTTGTTACATGCTGTTCCGGTTACATGCTTATAACAGAACTGTATATGCAGAATTTAAACATACAACAGGCACTTCAATAATCACACAACAAGGCAAGCTATTAAGATAATAATAATTGAATAGTGAGCAGGGTCAATAGTTAGTTGAGGTCCAGTTAGTCTCACTTGATCATTTCCACCATATGAAGCCCCGCTTCCAACAATCTCACATAATCATACAGGTGTCATGTTATGGAAAATTTCCCGTTTACCTCACACATTAATATTTTGGACAGTGGTCCGGTGCCATCTACAGTGGTAGATGGACTCACTTATCTATAGTGGTAGATGTCCATTAGGCCGTAGCCTTTGGTGCCAACGGTAGCACACTCCGACTAACGATCGTCTCCGGCCCGTTAGATAAACAAGAGTAGACCCTAAACAGGTGTTAGAACTCTAGTGATCACTATGCGCAACCTGCTGGGACATATGCAGACCAGGATTTATGAACATTGTTTCATTAATTAATTAGTTATCACACTCTCATAAGTTAGTGTATTTTAATTAGTCTCCTGGAGATTCAATCTCGTTATTAGAGAAAACACATTTTTATTGGATGCCCTATTGGGTCTTACGCACAACCTAGAAGTCTGCTATGTGATGTTCAAAGGTCAAGTCATCACTCTAGAGACGGTTAATACCGGGTCTCTAAACTAAGTTCCTCACTTAGTGTGTTAGGAGTTGTTTACTCTCACAAAATAGTATCCAGAGTCTCTCCCGAAAGTTCATACACAGTTAGGGTGATAATCAGTATCACATGTCCGAACGATGTACACGCACAATTAATAAACGCTTTGACGGTCGGGAAATAAACGCATATAAACATAAGCATACATTATTAATCTAACATGCAAGCACACAATTTTGTCCGGAACCCAAGGAAACCCTTAGGGCTTTCAGACCACACATTCACATACCGTTCACCGACAATAACGCTAAGGTGGTGAGTCACGCCTGTCCACTAGTGCTCCCGAACTCGTATCTAGCAGCCCGTACCTCTGTAATATATTGTTCTAACATCAGTGTCTATATCACGAGACAACTTAACTATTATAGGTAGGTTCTAATCTTCATGTCGTAGCTAACCCCTTAGTCAGTTGTTTGTTTAACTTGGGTTTGTTATTAATTCTCAGGATTACAGTTTCATGACAATTTATATTTTATGTATGGATTGTATTCAGTACTGTAATAATATCTAGTACGTAGCACTTATTCTCCTAATGCTCTTGTATGGTTATTTGTTTTACATGTTTACGTACACACACTTACATGTGTGCATGTCTAATCATATACACTTGTTTATGCATACATAGGTTATGATTTATTACCATGACTCATTAAGCCAAGTTATGCCTTCACTTACAGTAGTATAACATCTTGTGTGTGTTGGTTAATTAATTTACTTGGCTAAGTTGTGTTGGTTGGTCAACATAGTTTGACTTGGTCAATGTTTCAAGTCAATATTTCATAATAGTCGATATTTATTTATCGCTTTAGACCACATTACCTTGTATTATAAATTTATAATATAAGAATTATAAAGTTTCCCATAATGAATTCGATTCTTTATTCTTTGTTAGACACGCTTGTACTTAATTGTGTTATTTACTTACAACCTTTTACCAATGATTCACCTTAATGTTGTACAAGGTATTTTATACATTGTCATAGCTTATTTTATAGAAACCATGTGTTATACTCCCCAACTTTCTAATTTAATTCCATCATTTTTATGTGATTGTTTATAAGGTATATGTATACCATAATAATTCCTTTATAATATACTCTCTTATACTAGTGTATAGTCATTTTATATCATTTTAAGCCTTATATTATATTGTTCATTGTTTCTGAAAATTCCAAACCAACCTTATACTTTCGGCATTTTAATATTCCTCCCCTTAACTTTTGATTATTTACAAAACCACCATAAATATTATTTGTTGTTACTTTTCCTTTCATTATTTAATCTATAACCTAAGATTCCAAAACATTATAATATACAAACATATATACATATAGGTATGTTTAATTCGAACAGCAGCCCCCTCTTTTCCAGTTTTATACTTTTACCCACAACGTTCTCATTATTACATATTACCCCTCTTTATTATGTAAACTTACAATTTAATACCTAAAACTTTATATTATACATATTAACTTATTTAATTCCAAAAATTCCCAAAATAATTTTGAAGATTTCCGAACAGACCCTAGGCTGTTCCAATATTATTTTCCACCCCTAAGTTTCAGTTATTTACATAGTAACCCCATAAGTTTTATAAATGTTACATTTTAATACTTAAACTATATATAAAACCTTAGTTTATTAAATTACCAAAATCAACCTAAAATTCGCTAAAATTATGTACAAACCCCTACTGATCATATTAACCTCATTCCAGCCCTTAATGTTCGAAAATTACATAAACCCCCAAATAGTTTTATAATTCATTTTTAACTTAATTCTTGATTTAAGTTACCAAATCAATTACTTATTTTTTCCAACTTGGTCAAACACCATATATGGTCAAGGTTGACCCTCCAAACACTCCTTTGACCACCATTTATCAATAATTACGAAAATACCCCTATTATCTCTCTAGTTTTACATTTAAGTGTTTAAACTTTATAAAAATTACATTTTATATTTTTAAAATTCCTAAACAACCCCCGTTCGGTTTTAATTAATATTTAGCACCCTAAATTTGTTTATTTACGGTTTTAACCACTTGGCAAGTATTATGTTCATTTTAGCATTTATAAAGTTTATAAACCATAATATAACATTATATTTAATTTATGTTACACCTAAATTCATCATTATTCATCCAAAATGTTCCTTGGTGAACATGTTCACTAAAATTACATCTTTGCACCAGAAATCTAAATAATACATTTAATCCCCCCAAAACTTAATAATAATTTAAAGCCTTTAATAACTATAATAACAATGGCCTAAACACATGGCCTTAAACATAACATAAAGATAGTCATAAAATGACATTAAAATGCCCACAAACTCTATATTATACACGGCCTATTTCAGATTTTTCTCTTAACACTTAAAAATCATTTTTCTTTCACTTTTAACTTATAAACTTGACTTTAATAAGTCATTAGCACCTAGATTCACCAACCAAATATATAACCATTATTTTTTACACATTTACAAGGTTTATATAGCACTTATACCATTACACATTCTCGGCTATAATATATACTACATGGTAATAGTCTTTTAAGTCTTAAAAATGGTTTTAAGTGTTCTTACCTTGTATTAAATCAACCAAGAAGTCCAAACAGCCCCTATATCTCTAGGAACTGTACATATACAGACCTTGGGTTAGATTTTTTTCATGACATTTTGCTTAACCATGAACAAGCTTTTAAAGCTTAATTAAGGAGTTTACCTCTTCAAACTTTGATTTTCCTCTTGGAAATTTGCATAGCACTTCATGGATAGCATAAGGACCATTCAGCCATATATAAATCATGAACAAAAGTTTAGTTAGTGATTTTTCCTAAATGACAAGTTTAAGGAGTTTTTAAGCAAGATTTAAGAGAGATTTTACCTTACAGTTTTGGAAGAGGTTATGTATGGTTCTCGACCACCTAATACAGTAGTAAGGAGTGTAGTTTCGGTAGGAAAAAGGATGGAAGAGATTAAGGCTTGAAAAGCCATGGAAATCCATGATTTTACCTTGATTTGGAGCCCTTTTTAGATGGGTTTTGGAGAAGCTCTTTGGCTAAATGAAGAGGGCTGGAACACCCTTCAAATGGGTGTCAAAAGGTGTAGAAAAATAGGTAAGTAACAGATCATTCTCAGACTTAACATTGAAGAGAGGTAAAAGGTGTTTTAAGGCATTTTTCTTTACCTTAAGGTTCTTAAGAGGTTCCCCTATCCCTTGGGTTGGTCTTGGACGTGTCTTGGGTCCTCCAAGGGTGTTTTGGTGCCTTAGATACAGTAGTAATTATTAAATTCGACCATATACCCAAATTGAAGAAGGAAAATGTCTTAGGGCACATTTTTCTTACCTTTACTTACCAATCTGTTCTCTTGAGTTTAAACCCTTCAATGGCCCATACTCTCTTATAAATCATTTATAATGATAGAGGAAGAGTGGGTGGTGATTTTGGTTTTGAATTTTGGAGGTGAAATGAGCCTTAAAAACTCAATTAGAGCTTAAGGTGTGTTAATGAAGGTTGAAGATGGTGAAGGAGAAGGATGAGCTCGGTTTAGAGAGGGAGAAGAGACTGAGAGTATGGGAAAAGAGGATGGGGACGACTGACTTGGGTATTAGTATAGGAAAAAGCTTCCTTAGGTGATTTAGGCGTGTAAGAGATATTTGTCTCTTTTGTTGCTTTCCTCTTAATTTATTTGTCTTCAAATGTCATGGTCCGATTTCCATGTCCCCTTGGCAGTATATACAGCGGAGACATGCATGATTTGTTGGGAGGAATTTATCTAGTGTGAGAGAGATGAGAGGAAGAGTGTGAGAAAGGTGTTTTTGCTTTTTTCCTCTTTGGGACTGAAATACCCCAAATCTAATTAATACCTTAAAACTGTTAAATAATGAAGAATTGATCTAAGAATAAATCATTTAAGGTACTCATGCTAATTTATGCATGAAAACGTTTACGTAAATAATATTACGCGTGTGCATGCAAACTCATGCACGTAAACGTAACGTAAAAATAGTCATTTTACCAGAAACGCTAATGGGCATGATTTTACAAACGTCTTAACATACTCGTACAAAACGCTCATGTACGTTTGTTAACAAGAATTAAACTCCTTACATAACGAGCTTGATAAAGAGAGCGACAACAAGGGAAGATCAATACAAACGTTTATACAACTCATAACACGACAACGTTCGATCCACGAACGCTAATACAATGTCGTCTACACGTACGCATATAAACGCTTACGTACAAACATTAACGGGCATTAAACCCCTTATGAAACAAGCTCAATTAAGAGTGCGTCATCTAGGAAAAATATATACGAGCATTTATGAAATACCCCAAACTAATAAAGTATGGATTAAATATTTAATCACATTGATTAAGGCCTATACATGCCTTAAAAGTCAACTGAGAACAACAGTGGTCAACACAAAGCAAAGTGTTGCACCCTTTGACTGTTTAGGGTAAATAAATACCGAAATGAACTTCTTAAGACCTAAGATTTTGTCCTAAGCTTATTAACACATTACTAAACATGTTCCAATTGTTGGAAAACACTCCAACACAAAGAACAGGCATTTACATGCTTCAAGGTCAAGTAGGGAAAAAATGTGCTCTAAGAGTACCTTAAAGGTCTAATGACCTCTAAATGATATAAAATTGGATACCATGATCAAATATCATGTAAGGAACACAACCAAACTGTTCTCAAAGAAAACAGAGCTCAGAAACACCCTGCGACTCAAAATCTGCACTAAAATTCGTTAAAGCACGTTTTTCGTCTATGAGCTCTAAGATAATGACTTTTGTCACTATAAAGACTATAATAAGTTCTTTATATCATTAATGTGACATGATAGACTATATTATAAAGTCTAAATCAAAGTTTAAAAATAAAATAAAAAATTGGCAATTTAGTATGAATAGTACCCAAAAACAACAACTAATTACTTAACTTAACTTAAATCATGGTCAAAGCTCACCTATAGCCTTGACCAAAGGCAGCCGATTTCATACAGCTGTAATACCCATTCAATTATCAATCTTCAATCAATTATACAGCTAATTAGGTGGGCCATCAAGTTTACTATTACAAAAGTAGCAAATAATGTCATTAAAAGACAAAACTAACTTATTTCTCCTCTTGCCTTCTATCCCAGCCGACACCCAGCTCCTTCAACCTCTCTTTGCTTCTCCATTTACGTGAGAACACAGCCAAATTCAGAGGAGAACAGCAATCACCATTGGTAAGCTTATTAAGCTCTTAAATGTCCATTTTCTTCACAATTTCTCCCTCTTTCCATGGAGCAAAGCATCAACCACTTGCATCAATGTTCTTAGGTTGTTATTGAGGTTAAATGTAGGGTGTATCTCGGCATTAACAAGGCAAGAAGGTGGAGAAAGCTAATCTTGTTCTTAAGGTATAAAAATGTGCTTTAAGCACATATCTTTTGATTCCCTTCACATTCGGCTGTAAAACTTTGTTTTTAAGCTTATAATCTTCATCTTAACATACTTATCCAGTTGGTACATCAAGAGCTTCGAAATATAACCAGATCCAAGCCAAAAACACCATTTTAGGCATTTTAAACAAGGTAAAGATTAGCCATCTTCTAATCTGAGTTATACCAGTTTAAAGCTTGGTTTTAGTAGCTCTTTTGACACTCTTTAGCTACTGTAAAAATAGGCCGTGGAGCATCCTTGCTTGCCTTGGTATTCCAAGGTAAATTATACCTTGAAAATTACATTAAACACTTCTTATGGTTAGATCTTGCTTGGAGACTAACCATGCCTTAATTTCTGTGTAAAAACATGTAAATGATGCTGTTGAAACTTTACCCTATGCAGGCCGTGGCCAAACAAGGCCTTATCTAGGCAAGAACAAGGTATAAATCACTTAAACTTACACTTGGTATATTAATATGTGTTTATACCTATGTATACATGAATGCCGTGAGTGAACAAGTTTATTAAGGTCTTATTTTGACCTTAGGTGATTAAGGAATGGTTTAACAAATTTATAACTAATTAATTAGCATAATAGTCAAATTTAAGACATTATGTGGAAAATTGGTAATTAATGAAAATATATGGTAAGGGCCGAGAGTTTACAGCATTATTGGGCATTTGTGTGTAATTTATTTTATAAGCCAATGTTTGTAATAAGGCCATGTACTTTAGGCCATTTTATTTATGCATTTATAAGCTTTTAATTAAGTTTAGGTGCTAAATATGCATTACCGCATATTATTGGGGTTATAGTGTAATTACATTAAAATTTGGAGGCTATAAAAGGATATAGCCGAAAATTGGAGGTTTAAAGGAGTTTGTATAAAAATTATAAGATTATATAAAGTTTTGGGGTTACATGGTAATTTATGAAGGTTATGGGTGTAAACCGTAATATATAGAAATTAATGGTCAAGGAAATATTAAGGTGGTCAACCTTGAACATATGGTAGGTTTTCACCAAATTAAATAAGTTAGATAACTTATTTAAGGTTTTATAATAAGTTATTTACTTTATTGTAACAACTTTATAACATATGTGGTATATATGTTATTACCGAAAATAAAGGGTGTATAATGGTATTATAAACACCCATGGGCTATTAGGAATTTTTAGGAATTTATTGGTTGATTTTTGGAATTAACATAAACTATATATGTATATTATATAGTTATTATGTCATTATGACACTTTGGAGAAATATATGTGGTGGTATAGTAAATACCGAAAGTATATGGGTTAATAAGGATATTTATAACCCTTTGGTGAAATTTGGTGATTTTTAGAATTACATAAGGGTATTTAATAAGATATGTGTATAATATATAGTTTTAATGATATTATAAATGAAATACCCCAAACCTTAGTATGTTGTTTAAACATTTAAATATGGTATATTAAGACTAAAAAGAGTCTTAGAAACATTAGTAAACAATTTAAACTATAGAAAACACAAATAAATGCCTTAAAGTCAATTAGGGCTAAAATGTGTTCTAAGCTTGGGATAAGCTTGGGTAAGACCTAATGAGCTTACCAAGACCATATTTATATTGTAACACCCCATCCAACATTAACACACTTACAATAAACTGCAGCGGAAAAACACCCTCATCACATTACTTAACTCATTGGTGTTACACGCCGTTAGCCACCCACGTGGCTAACAAGGCTAATACACATACATTGTACCGGTCTGATGGGCTAAATTCCCGAGCGACTACACATTACTATCCCTTTCCATTAACAACAACAACAACGTACACCTTCCAACTATACCGAGTATTAATAAACTGGTGCCGACAACAATTTCGGTCTTACTACACCTACTGGATATATACACTTAAATGTTTACCCATGTACAATGTCTACCCCGTCCTACTCTCGGACGGCTTCCAGCTCTCTGTACCTGAAATAGGAAAAGAAGAGAAAGGGTGGCCCCCAAGGGGCTCAGCACCTTTGCTGGTATGGTAATCCCGCAGCCCACATGCTACCGGGCCACGCACAACTAATTGTCGTCTTAGCATGCGGTTGATTATTTTTAAATCATGCATGCAACTTTAAACACACAACACATAATCATTTCGCCTCAACGGGCTCAACAAACGGATAATATATCCTTACTTAATAAGTCACTCAAGGTATTCAATATTCCTAGGGTGTTCCTCCTCTAATGGAGCTACTTCCTTAACAGACGACACTTACCCTTAAACCGGGTTATCCTTAAACGCCTCTTTTCTCAAACTGAGACTCATATCCATGATCCACGTACTCCACATTTTACAACATATAACATACACTACATAACAACACTTACAACACTTTGCACGTTTCCACGTGCACAATATAACACCGCAATAGATATTGCATCCCAACAAAGATACATAACATAACGGGAATGGTCCTCTTAGGAACCGACCCAAACATTGTTTATACACTGGTGAGCCTAGAGAAAGTTGCCAGTCTCATGATAAGCTCGTTATACAATAACAACAACACTCATTACCGTCCTAATAGTTGGACGAGTAACTTAAGTTAAGGCGGTTCGGGTTTGGAGGCCCGAACACACCACACAAACACATGTTCCCCCTAAACCGATCATAAGTCAGAATAGCTAAGCTTTGGAGTAAGCTAATGGGAGATCATAACCCGTGAGGGAAACAACCATAACAAAGAGAAGGGTAAGGCTAGGAAGGATACCCTCTCCCAAACAACGCGCGACCGGCCAAACCGGATTCCTCACCACTGTTAGTACATACTTACTTTAGATATTAGTTAGAACCCCACTATGGAGTCTATCATAACTACACACCATACAGTTACAACTGGGTTAAACACACAAGGGAGATCCCTACATTCACATACGCGTATCACACAATTAACACACGTATAGCCGTGGTTAGTACGTCCCATGGTTCGGGTCGTTTACTCCGAATACCGAACTCTCATGTGATCCTAGACTCAGTTAACTAAGGTTAACACTTCCGAGGTTAAATGGTATCGGAGTTGTACACGCCACATAAATGAATTACTGTAAACTCATTACATGTTTAATCTTACAACGTGGCAAACATACAGAAAAACATTGGCATACAAGCCGGTGTAATCCGGTAGGACACAGGTTGCAAGAAAACCATACCTGTCACCGGAGTCCACTTTACCACGTCCACTTATGTTCCTCGAGCAATTCTCGAACAACTGTTAACATCACATGTGTTTTTATTAACATCGGGGTTGCTTGGTTATTTAATGTCTAATGCTCATAATTTTTCCCCGTTAACTTAGTTACATAACTTCACTTTTTAACTTGTTTTACTTTCACATTTTATTACAACATTTTACCCACTTAATTGTCATTAAAACTCACCTAACATGTCCTTAACAACCTCATAACATCATTACCTATCAATCCCCATCATTACACACCATTTCCATACCTTAAACAAATGTTTTGGCCCATACAACACCTAGTCCGAACTTGTGTCCGGACTTCCCAAGTTCGGACACAAGCCGCGACCTAATACTGAAAACCATACACACGTCCGAACTTGTGTCCGGACTTCCCAAGTTCGGACACAGTTCGAGAGTAATCCCAGATAGAAACAGTCACGTCCGAACTTGTGTCCGGACTTCCCAAGTTCGGACACAGTTCGAGAATGAGAAAATCCTTTACCCAACAGAGCCTGTCCGAACTTCCATGTCCGGACGGAAGTTCGGACACGGCAAAACATTCAATTTCCAAGTCTTTATACACTTAACCAATTTCACCAAATTTCTCCTAAAGCCCCATAATGTTTCCTAACATCATTTGGCACTTCAAACACACCTTTATCCATGTGCTAAACTCTTTAAATCACTCACCAAAACCATTTTATCATTCACAACTTCTTACAAAGTTCCTAGCACTTGGAATGTTTTCTCCTTGTGATTTATAAGTGGTAGTTCACCAATAATGACCACTACACCAAGGTGTTTCCTCTACACCTTAACATCATCTCTCAACTTCTTTTCTTACTAACTAAATCTCCTTTTTACAACTTCTTGAATTCTTTTCTCAAAACCTTACTTAAACATCATTCTCCTTATTCATCAACATTACCCAAACCTTAAACAAACTTCTCCAAGACTCAAATACATCCTAATAACACTCATTGGGTTTCTAGAACTTCCAAGACAATGCCTAAATCCTTATAGCACCTTAGAACACCTTAATGCATGTTTTCCTCCCAAGTAAAACATTTGTTCACCTTTTACACTTTCTAGTTCACCAAAACTTTCTTAAAACACTTAGAACTTCTCACACATTTCCCCAAATTTGGCCATAGCTTCTCTTAGCACATCATCATTCCAAAACTCATAGTTTTTTACCTTATTTCATTCAAAACACCTAAAATCCATCAAGAACATTTTTACACACAAACTTCACATATTAAGCACTACATCACAATATAGTGCATAACTTAAATTGCTTGGCACTTAGGCCCTTAAATAACATGGCTCTTAGGCCCTTAAATTGCATAAACCTTAAACACTGAATTTCCCACATAAGTAATGCCTTTGACCTGCAAATACATACACCAATACATATGTTCTTTTACTAGTCTCCTTGAGAACACTTTACTAGGTCATTCACCATTTGCTCTTTAGGTAGTTTTAACAAGCATTATAAGCTTATTTCTCCTAAGGCATTAAACCACATTAAGATAGCTTATTTACCTCTTTTCCTCACAAACTTCTTTCTTGTTTCCTTGTAAAACCGGTGGCATTTGGTTCCTTGCCAACTACTAAACATTATACAAACAACATAATGAGTATTCAAGCTTGAAGCTTCATCTCATTGTAAACCCTAGGTTTACATTATTTCAAAAACATTAATGTAGTTGTTTTACCTTAATCTTTGAAGAGAGTTTGAATATCTATGAAGAGAGGACTCCACCTAGTCCTTGAAAGATTCAAATGGAGCTATAACAAAGCAACACAAGGAGCTCCATCAATGAATATTTTCGGTCACACACAAAACATGGAGGAAACTTGATTTTTCTTTGAGATTCCTTACCTAGGAGCAAAGGAGATCAATAATATGTGAAAAGACAAGCTCAAGCCCCTTCAATGGTGGAACTCCATGGCACCGAAATGGGGCTCTTGAAGTTTTGAGAAGGTAGGAATGAAGAGCTTGATGAGAGGAAGAGAATGGTGGTGTTTGTTTTTATTTGGTTAAGTGAGTCATGAGATATTGACAATGGAAGATGGTGAAATGGTGCTGGTGCTGTAGCTTCACCGTGAGAACAGAAGAGAAGAGAGGTAGAAGAAGAAGGGAACCGTGTGAAAGGAAGGGAGAAATGAGAGAAGTGAGTTTGGTTTTGTTTTTGAAGATATTTATGACTTAAAGCAAATAGTAACTTATGAGTCATCTTTATTTACTTAATAAGGTAACATGTTTGGTGACTCACTACTACAAAAACCGGCCCCCTTTTAAGCCTAGGGGTAATATAGTATTTATTGACTCATTTAATTACTTATAACATCATATGTTACAAACTAGCTTATAAAAATCACTATTCACTAAAACAAGGCACATAGAAGTGAAATTTTTGATTTCCCATTGATATAGACTTCCAAATGTGATACTATATAGTACACATGTTAATTAAAGAGTAATGATGGACATTTAGCCATTCAAAACTCATTTACAAGACAATTTTTCAAAAACGTGCTTTAAGACTCCTTAAAGCACTTTTTGTGTTTTAACTTGTTTTCAAGCTTGGTTTTCTTTGGTAATTGATTTAATATGTTCATTAACATATTTATAAGGTATAGGTATGACCATTAGGTCTTATACAAATTTATCCCAAGCTTAGAGCACATTTTTGCTCTTATTGACTTTAAGGTATTTATTTGTGTTTTGTTTGGTTTAATTGTCTACCAAGGTTTCCTAAGGACTTAATTAGCCTTATTAAATCATAATTGAATATTACTAAGTCTTGGTAGGCTCTTTGGGTCCTAACCAAGTTCACTCATAGCTTAGAGCATGTTTTTGCTCAAACTGTATCTTAGCGTTTTATTGCATTTCACTATGGTTTAATTGTTCACTGACGTTTCTAAGGCACTTTTTAGCCTTTACATACCATAGTTTAATATTTAAACCACATATCAAGGTTTGGGGTATTTCAATCTACCCCCCTTAAAAGAACTTCGTCCTCGAAGTTCACACTTTTCACACATCATTAGATTAGAACACAGTAATCACTTGGAAATAAACTTCCATAACCAAACACACTTTACATCACAACCTCGGACTTACTGGTCCGGGCAACACATTCACATCCACACATAACATAACATATTCACATGATAACCTCGGACTCTATGGTCGGGTATCTTAACAACACTTACACATACACAACCCCTTGGACTCACTGGTCTCGGGTAACATCACAACATTTGGACACATAGGTCCCCATAACATAACAGTCTTCAGACACTTAGGTCTATGTAACACAACACATTTAGACTCATAGGTCTCATAGCATACACTTTTAGGAAATCCAAGTCAAAACACATTCATTACACATACCACACAACATGTCAGAGCATGTATAGCAATCAAAATATCCTTGATATACACTGTGATCCCGCAGAACCCGGTCGCGATGGACACCTTCCGTCCCCGTGCCTTTGGGAGATCAAAACAATCACTTAAATTTAAAATTTTTCCTTGTGAGGTTAAGTAAAGACTTTAATTATGTAAAGTATCTATCAACGTCTTATAAATACCAATTGAAAATCCTTTTGAAAACACACACAACTCCAAGTCCAACTTAAGCTCTTTGCTTCTTTTCTTAGCGTGGTTATTTTGACCACTTATAGGGAGTTTCAAGAGTCATCCAACCCTGATGTGATCAGCATCAGTGTTGAACTATCCTTCCACCCAAATTTGTGTTCGGCTTCCTTGATCGCATGCAAATCAAGTTCCACCTCCCACTTCATTTTCAAGCATCAAGTAAATCACTCATTTCCAATTTTCTATCTTTTAAATCATTCTAATCATGATCATACATCTCCAAAGGATAGAACTCCGTCTATCAGTTACCTCCACTCACTTTAATCCTGTTGCCTAGGGAATCTTATTCTCACTAGGTTCTATGTCGGTATCATGCCCTTTTCTTGAATCACTATATAGTATATATATACATATATATTTTATCAGAATACAACACACCTGATTTTACATTTATACACTGTCGGGGCTTTTGTTCCCCCGGGAGTTTCTCTACTCCCCACACTTGTACTATCACACACAACTGTTAACAAACACACACACTTATCACAATGGTATTCGCATCTTCTGTGCGCAATTACCACAATTAAACCATGAATGAATGTGTATGTTTACGTAACACACACACCAATCATCAAAACAATAATATAATTTTGTGCTATGCACAATATAAGTCACGTACACTACGTACACTTGTACGGTAATATACACTAAGTGGTTTTGCGCTCTACCCCCCTTAAAAGGGATTACGCCCACGTAATCAATCACTAAACATTGGCTTAAATGTTCTGCCGTCGTGAAGTGTTTTAACTTCCACGCGGTCTATTACACAATGGGTTCTGATTAGAGGATCTTAACCATATTGGCGGTTTAGTTCCTAAACCAAGAATTCTCGTTGGAGTTTGTTTAAACTCTTAGTTGGTTTCGATTCTGGCCTGTTAGGCTTCTAGGCGTTAATAATTAGCCATTCACTCATGTTCACCATGTACATTCAACACTTGAATCACTGGCTCACTAGTTTCTGCTGGGAAAGTCTAATAACTGTAGAGCTTAATTGCTCCCTTTTGTTATTCTTACTGTATTGTACATCCCCAATTGTCACCTTCGTCTTGGTAACAATGGTTTCTCAACCGACGCGTGGTATCTCTTACCGTTAGCGAATTCGGTGAGTTATACACTTTCTATCCACTTCCATAAGAATTTACTGTGTATACAACTATGTATTTCACAATGATTGACTTGTTCCCTTCCGACTTACTGTCGGTTGAGACTGAGCTACTACCTAGTGTGTAGTGCTCTCTCAGCTATTTCCAACATTTGGGGTATATTCCATACCGGTATTTGGCAGTTAGTGCTACTGTAGTCACTTACTATTAATCATGTCTCCACATTTGGTTTTGTACAAGTTCTCCTTTATTGGTGCGGCCTTGCATCTCCTATGCATCGGCCATTACAACATTATTGCTCCACAATTAACATGTTTCCAACTCCTAGCTATCTCATTCGATCATTACTGCACAAGAGCAATACCAAAACACTCAGTCATACAGAGTGCAGAGGTGTAAACTCTTGACAGTAAATCTCTTATGCGATTCGCCATGAAATTCACACTGAGTTCCTCATCACATAGTACCTACCACTGGCTTATTGCCCAGTTTGTTTAACATCACTTATCTTGCATGTGCATTGAGTTTAACTCATAACTGGTCTTATCCGCCATATCATTATTTAACAACACTTATACAACGGTCGCTCACTGCGCACCGTGCTCTTACTCCCTGTATAACATCAGCTTATATCGTATCTGCTGTCACCTCAACTTCCACACATAAACTTACATCATTCGTATTATGGTTCATCACTCATTTGGATGACTACTGAATGCTCCTTGAGCATCGATCATTCGAGTCACAAGCCGGCATTATTCAGCTCGGTGTTTCCCTTTATACACACATACTACTAAGCTAACTGCTCTCTTTCAATAATAACATCGTCCATCCTTAACATATTTCTTGAACTTGATCCACATAACTACCGCCCCTGCGGTTTCAGAATATCGAGAGGTATCCCCACTCTTAATGCAGTGGTTCGTTTACCACTCTATTCACTTATACAGCATAAACTTCTACAATCAATCTAATTTTCATAACACATTTTATTTGTGGCTTATAAGCCTTACTGCCTTGAGCTGCGCTCATTGTAGGCTGTCCACACACATGTACTTCTCTGTACAACTTTACATGGTTTGGATATTATATTGAGCTCCATGACAAGGTCGTTACATTACGTTTCCTTTCATGGGATGCCCCTTAGGTTTGTCAGTCCGTCTCCTGACAACTTATGTCTAAACTGGGTGTTAGTTTCAACCCTTGTGTTTCTGTCATGCCATTTCGTGCAACAATTGTTGATGCGAACACCCTTCAAGGATTGCTCCTGGGTGTTGCTAAGTTATGCTTTTACCTTTAGTTCACACTTATTGATATATTGAGTTAGCCACGCCGTTTGCGTTCTTAAATGGCTTATTATCTCCTTCTGTGAAGATCAACATTTCCTGGTAGTGTAGGTACTCATTCTGGGAATTTTCATCCCGTACATTGCACATTAATGTGTCCACATTAGGCATTTGCTTGCCATGTACAGCTGGGTCACCGTTCCAGCTAACATGTTTATCTCCATAAGGATCCTTAAGACATATGTGATGTCTTTACACACAGTTTGTGCCCTTCGCACTTCCTAACTCTTAAACATTTCCTTGAGAGGAATTCACTAATCCTTTTAGTCTCGTTAAACTTAACTGATTCCTACTTCAACCATTCCTTGTAATCTCTAGCTTTGTTGTTTGATTATACGCTGACCGTAGACGGAGTCGACTACTTCCCTTGTTTCGGACTCTACTCGTATCATTATGGGGTATCATTACTGATACATTACTACTTACCCAACTAACCCATAAGTAGGCTGTCAGGCCCACAAGCTCCTATCGGAGTGCGGTCGTCCCAATTCGTTGGTACACTCGTAGTGTCCGTCACACGCCTAGGTGAAGTATTCTGTGTCAACTCCCTTATATTGTCCCTGACAATATTTTTCCTTACTTCCCGAACTTAATCGAGGGGAAAGTTATCCATTGTTGTATCCTTGTCCACTGTCCTTGGTTTTACTGGTTTGGTTTTAAAAAGAAGGTGGAAAGAAGTGTTGGTTTGAAAGAATCTTACATCTAGCCAAGTCTGCTTCTTGCTGACTGGTGTACTTACAATTACAGAGGTAGGCTATTAAGCCTTCCATGGTTACAATGTTCACACTTACTTCGTGGTACTTACTAAGTATTGTAGTGGTTATAATTTCTCCAAACAGCCCTGTTATAGCAAGCACTTGCCATGGCAAGTGCGCCATGCTAACTGGCTATCGGTTCAACACATACCAGTTGTGGTATTATTGTTACCCATACGTCATCAGTGGCCTGTTGGCCTCACTGATCTTACTGCCTTGATAATAACTCTTCTAGGTGACTTCTCACTGTCCTCACCTGGACGATCATCAACTAGGGTGTTTCCCATTTGGGAGACCCCTTTGTCTTAGTATTGTATCTCTTTGTAGCCCGTTCCACGCACTTGTCGTGGTTACTGAGACTGTCTCTTGTTTGGGCACTACGTTTAGTTCCTTGTCGGTTGGTATACCGTTGGTGTATTATTTATCAATGTGTCCCGTAGACACTCGTCTCGGGTTTTACTAATCCCTTCTGCCTGTTGCACGGTCGGTGCGTTGCAAGCTGGTACTCTCAACTGCTTTGCATGTCGACCCAGGTTGCCGGAAATTCTATTCTCTTATACACAAAATCCTCATTCTTCGCTATTAAATTGCGTTAACATTGTTCAGATGGAGACCGCTCCGGGATTCCCAGTTTTCGGGATTCTACCTGTGCAGGTTCTCCGTACCTTTAGAGGTATTCAATAACAGCCAGATCGGGTATTCCCGAGTATGAGAGGACTTTCATCTCTCTGGCGTTCTTTCCCAAGTTATCAAACAGGGATTGTGGAGGGTGGGATGGAGATTGTAGGTTTCCAGTACACACTGTAATTCCTATCTAGCGTATCTCTCACGCTATCACTCAACCCTTAACCCAAAGTACTTAAATCCTAACTCGGTACTTCCTAAGCTCGGTAATTCAGTCATCAGAGCGATACTTCGCTCTGATACCACTTTTTGTAACACCCCCCATCCAACATTAACACACTTACAATAAACTGCAGCGGAAAAACACCCTCATCACATTACTTAACTCATTGGTGTTACACGCCGTTAGCCACCCACGTGGGCTAACAAGGCTAATACACATACATTGTACCGTCTGATGGGCTAAATTCCCGAGCGACTACACATTACTATCCCTTTCCATTAACACACAACAACGTACACCTTCCAACTATACCGAGTATTAAAACTTGTGCCGACAACAATTTCGGTCTTACTACACCTACTGGATATATACACTTAAATGTTTACCCATGTACAATGTCTACCCCGTCCTACTCTCGACGGCTTCCAGCTCTCTGTACCTGAAATAGAAAAGAAGAGAAAGGGTGGCCCCCAAGGGGGCTCAGCACCTTTGCTGGTATGGTAATCCCGCAGCCCACATGCTACCGGGCCACGCACAACTAATTGTCGTCTTAGCATGCGGTTGATTATTTTTAAATCATGCATGCAACTGTAAACACACAACACATAATCATTTCGCCTCAACGGGCTCAACAAACGGATAATATATCCTTACTTAATAAGTCACTCAAGGTATTCAATATTCCTAGGGTGTTCCTCCTCTAATGGAGCTACTTCCTTAACAGACGACACTTACCCTTAAATCGGGTTATCCTTAAACGCCTCTTTTCTCAAACTGAGACCCATATCCATGATCCACGTACTCCACATTTTACAACATATAACATACACTACATAACAACACTTACAACACTTTGCACTTTCCACGTGCACATATAACACCGCAATAGATATTGCATCTCAACAAAGATACATAACATAACGGGAATGGTCCTCTTAGGAACCGACCCAAACATTGTTTATACACTGGTGAGCCTAGAGAATGTTGCCAGTCTCATGATAAGCTCGTTATACAATAACAACAACACTCATTACGTCCTAATAGTTGGACGAGTAACTTAAGTTAAGGCGGTTCGGGTTTGGAGGCCCGAACACACCACACAAACACATGTTCCCTCTAAACCGATCATAAGTCAGAATAGCTAAGCTTTGGAGTAAGCTAATGGGAGATCATAACCCGTGAGGGAAACAACCATAACAAAGAGAAGGGTAAGGCTAGGAAGGATACCCTCTCCCAACAACGCGACCGGCCAAACCGGATTCCTCACCACTGTTAGTACATACTTACTTTAGATATTAGTTAAACCCCACTATGGAGTCTATCATAACTACACACCATACAGTTACAACTGGGTTAAACACACAAGAGATCCCTACATTCACATACGCGTATCACACAATTAACCAACGCATAGCCGTGGTTAGTACGTCCCATGGTTCGGGTCGTTTACTATACTCCGATACCGAACTCTCATGTGATCCTAGACTCAGTTAACTAAGGTTAACACTTCCGAGGTTAAATGGTATCGGAGTTGTACACGCCACATAAATGAATTACTGTAAACTCATTACATGTTTAATCTTACAACGTGGCAAACATACAGAAAACACATTGGCATATAAGCCGGTGTAATCCGGTAGGACACAGGTTGCAAGAAAACCATACCTGTCACCGGAGTCCACTTTACCACGTCCACTTATGTTCCTCGAGCAATTCTCGAACAACTGTTAACATCACATGTGTTTTTATTAACATCGGGGTTGCTTGGTTATTTAATGTCTAATGCTCATAATTTTTCCCCGTTAACTTAGTTACACTTTCACTTTTTAACTTGTTTTACTTTCACATTTTATTACAACTTTTCACCCTTAATTGTCATTAAAACTCACCTAACATGTCCTTAACAACCTCATAACATCATTAACTATCAATCCCCATCATTACACACCATTTCCATACCTTAAACAAATGTTTTGGCCCATACAACACCTTGTCCGAACTTGTGTCCGGACTTCCCAAGTTCGGACACAAGCCGCGACCTAATACTGAAAACCATACACACGTCCGAACTTGTGTCCGGACTTCCCAAGTTCGGACACAGTTCGAGAGTAATCCCAGATAGAAACAGTCACGTCCGAACTTGTGTCCGGACTTCCCAAGTTCGGACACAGTTCGAGAATGAGAAAATCCTTTACCCAACAGAGCCTGTCCGAACTTCCATGTCCGGACGGAAGTTCGGACACGGCAAAACATTCAATTTCCAAGTCTTTATACACTTAACCAATTTCACCAAATTTCTCCTAAAGCCCCATAATGTTTCCTAACATCATTTGGCACTTCAAACACACCTTTATCCATGTGCTAAACTCTTTAAATCACTCACCAAAACCATTTTATCATTCACAACTTCTTACAAAGTTCCTAGCACTTGGGATGTTTTCTCCTTGTGATTTATAAGTGGTAGTTCACCAATAATGACCACTACACCAAGGTGTTTCCTCTACACCTTAACATCATCTCTCAACTTCTTTCTTACTAACTAAATCTCCTTTTTACAACTTCTTGAATTCTTTTCTCAAAACCTTACTTAAACATCATTCTCCTTATTCATCAACATTACCCAAACCTTAAACAAACTTCTCCAAGACTCAAATACATCCTAATAACACTCATTGGGTTTCTAGAACTTCCAAGACAATGCCTAAATCCTTATAGCACCTTAGAACACCTTAATGCATGTTTTCCTCCCAAGTAAAACATTTGTTCACCTTTTACACTTTCTAGTTCACCAAAACTTTCTTAAAACACTTAGAACTTCTCACACATTTCCCCAAATTTGGCCATAGCTTCTCTTAGCACATCATCATTCCAAAACTCATAGTTTTTACCTTATTTCATTCAAACACCTAAAATCCATCAAGAACATTTTTACACACAAACTTCACATATTAAGCACTACATCACAATATAGTGCATAACTTAAATTGCTTGGCACTTAGGCCCTTAAATAACATGGCTCTTAGGCCCTTAAATTGCATAAACCTTAAACACTGAATTTCCCACATAAGTAATGCCTTTGACCTGCAAATACATACACCAATACATATGTTCTTTTACTAGTCTCCTTGAGAACACTTTACTAGGTCATTCACCATTTGCTCTTTAGGTAGTTTTAACAAGCATTATAAGCTTATTTCTCCTAAGGCATTAAACCACATTAAGATAGCTTGTTTACCTCTTTTCCTCACAAACTTCTTTCTTGTTTCCTTGTAAAACCGGTGGCATTTGGTTCCTTGCCAACTACTAAACATTATACAAACAACATAATGAGTATTCAAGCTTAAAGCTTCATCTCATTGTAAACCCTAGGTTTACATTATTTCAAAAACATTAATGTAGTTGTTTTACCTTAATCTTTGAAGAGAGTTTGAATATCTATGAAGAGAGGACTCCACCTAGTCCTTGAAAGATTCAAATGGAGCTATAACAAAGCAACACAAGGAGCTCCATCAATGAATATTTTCGGTCACACACAAAACATGGAGGAAACTTGATTTTTCTTTGAGATTCCTTACCTAGGAGCAAAGGAGATCAATAATATGTGAAAAGACAAGCTCAAGCCCCTTCAATGGTGGAACTCCATGGCACCGAAATGGGGCTCTTGAAGTTTTGAGAAGGTAGGAATGAAGAGCTTGATGAGAGGAAGAGAATGGTGGTGTTTGTTTTTGATTTGGTTATGAGTCATGAGATATTGACAATGGAAGATGGTGAAATGGTGCTGGTGCTGTAGCTTCACCGTGAGAACAGAAGAGAAGAGAGGTAGAAGAAGGGAACCGTGTGAAAGGAAGGGAGAAATGAGAGAAGTGAGTTTGGTTTGTGTTTTTGAAGATATTTATGACTTAAAGCAAATGTAACTTATGAGTCATCTTTATTTACTTAATAAGGTAACATGTTTGGTGACTCACTACTACAAAACCGGCCCCCTTTTAAGCCTAGGGGTAATATAGTCTTTATTGACTCATTTAATTACTTATAACATCATATGTTACAAACTAGCTTATAAAAATCACTATTCACTAAAACAAGGCACATAGAAGTGAAATTTTGATTTCCCATTGATATAGACTTCCAAATGTGATACTATATAGTACACATGTTAATTAAAGAGTAATGATGGACATTTAGCCATTCAAAACTCATTTACAAGACAATTTTTCAAAAACGTGCTTTAAGACTCCTTAAAGCACTTTTTGTGTTTTAACTTGTTTTCAAGCTTGGTTTTCTTTGGTAATTGATTTAATATGTTCATTAACATATTTATAAGGTATAGGTATGACCATTAGGTCTTATACAAATTTATCCCAAGCTTAGAGCACATTTTTGCTCTTATTGACTTTAAGGTATTTATTTGTGTTTTGTTTGGTTTAATTGTCTACCAAGGTTTCCTAAGGACTTAATTAGCCTTATTAAATCATAATTGAATATTACTAAGTCTTGGTAGGCTCTTTGGGTCCTAACCAAGTTCACTCATAGCTTAGAGCATGTTTTTGCTCAAACTGTATCTTAGCGTTTTATTATTTGTTTCTATGGTTTAATTGTTCACTGACGTTTCTAAGGCACTTTTTAGCCTTTACATACCATAGTTTAATATTTAAACCACATATCAAGGTTTGGGGTATTTCAATACTAATGAACATATTAAACCAATTACCAAAGAAAACCAAGCTTGAAAACAAGTTAAAACACAAAATGTGCTTTAAGGAGTCTTAAAGCACATTTTTGAAAAATTGTCTTGTAAATGAGTTTTGAATGGCTAAATGTCCATAATTACTCTTTAATTAACATGTGTACTATATAGTATCACATTTGGAAGTCTATATCAATGGGAATTCAAAAATTTCACATCTATGTGCCTTGTTTTAGTGAATAGTAACAAAATAAGCAAGTTTATAACATATGTTTGTATAAGTAATTAAATTGGCCAACAAAGACTAAAATACCCTTAGTAACATTAAGGGGGCCGGTTTTTATGAGGTGAGTCACCACCTTGTAAGTTAACAAAATAAATAACAAATGATAAAGCAAGTTACTATTTGCTTTACTACTTAATATCTCTTAAAAGCAAACTTATCTCACTTTCTCATTTCCCTCCTCATTTCCCACGGTTTCAAGCTCTCTTCTATCTCTTCTTCATTCTCCATTCACGGTTTTGCAATAGTTCCACCACCATTCTTCATCTTCAACCTCTTGTAACTCCTAGCTCACTTTGCCAAATAAAAAACAAAGACCACCATTCTCTTAGTCTCATCAAGCTCTTCATTCCTATCTTCTCAAAATCCCAAGAGCTCCATTTCGGTGCCAAGAGGAATCACCATGGGAGGAGCTTGAGCTCATATTTTCACATATTATTGTTCTCCTTTGCTTCAAGGTAAGGAAACTCAAAGAAAAATGATGTTTCCTTCATGTTTTTGTGTTGTCCGAAAATCACTCTTAATGGTGTCCTTATGTTGCCCTGTTCTAGCTTCATTGCAACCTTTCAAGGACTAGGTGGAGTCCTCTCTTGATGTATTCAAACTCTGTTCAAGTTCTAAGGTAAAACAACTATCTTAATGTTTTTAAAACAATGTACAATCTAGGGTTTACAATGAGATGAAGCATTAAGCTTGTAAACTCATTTTATCATTTGTATAATGTTTAGAAGTTGACAAACAATTAAAAGCCTTGCCAATTTAGTCAAGGAAACAAGAAAGAAGTTGTGAGGAAAAGAGGTAAATGTGCTAACCTAATGTGGTTTAAGGTCTTAGGAGAAATGAGCTTATATTGCTTGTTAAAATGATCTAAGGAGCCAATGGTGAATGACTTAGTAAAATGTTCTCAAAGGCTTAGTAAAAGGCACATGTGTTGTTGAGTGTATTTGCAGGTCAAAGACAAATATAATGTGGAAATTCAGTGTTTATGATTTATGCATCTTAAGGGCCTAAGAGCCATGTTATTTAAGGGCCTAAGTGCCAAGCAATTTAAATTATGCACTATATTGTGATGTAGTGCTAAATGTGTGAAGTTTTGTGTATAAGAGTGTGCTTGATGGATTTTAGTGTTCTTGGTTGTTTAATGGTGAAAACATTATGTTTTGGTTTAGTAATGGTCTAGGGGAGTTCATGTCAAAATTTAGGTAATAAACAAGAAGTTCTAAGGGTTTTAAGTGAGTTTGGTAAGTTAGGAAATGTTTAGGATGGATAAGTGCTTTCCTAGTGGAAGAAACATGCATTAAGGGGTTTAAAGATGTAAAAAGGGCTTAGGAAATGTTCTAGAGGATTTAGAATGCAAAAGAATGTTTTGGGACATTTCAAGATCATGGTGAGATTGTGTTTAGGACTTGTGCAATGTTGGTGAATAAGGATGAAGTGATTTGTTGCATGGGGAGCTATAAACTTGTAAAGATGTTCAAGGAGTTGTTTAGGAAGAAAAGATGCTTGGGAGATGATGTTGTAGTGGTGAGAAAACATTTGGGAATAGTGGGAGTTATAGGTATGAGACACCACATAGAAACTTAGTGAAAAACATTATAGGTGTAAACCTTTTTATAAGAATTTGTGTAAATGCTTGAGGAGGATTTTAGTGAATGATTTATGGAGTTTTAAGGAGGTCTTAAGGTGTGTTTGAAGTGCCCAAATGAGGTTAGGATATACTAGGATATATGAGGTGAAGTTTGGAGTTAAATGGGCAATGGAAAATAAGGGTCTGGAGCAGACCGATCTTGCGACCGAACTTGCCAAGATCGGTTGAGCCCAGTTTACCCTACGAGAATTGGTTTCTGGAATGGACCGACCTTGGGGACCGGACTTGCAAGGTCGGTCGGGCATGGATTTTTAGTACGGATTGAGTCTCTGGAATAGACCGAACTTGGGACCGGACTTACAAGTTCGGTCATGCCTGAATTTTTGTACGTGAGTGAGTCTCGGGAATCGACCGATCTTGCGACCGGACTTGCCAAGATCGGTCGGGCCTGAATTTTCAAAGGGGAAGAAACTCTCGGGAATGTGACCGAACTTACAAGGTCGGTCGGAGTAGAAAATTTTAACGGTAATATGTTCTGGAATGGACCGACCTTGTGTAAGGTCGGTCGGTAAGTTCGGTCGGACCTAAACTTGTAAAAAAAAAACAAACAGGAATGGCTTAAGTAATGAACCCTAGGGGGTATAATGTAGGTAATCAAGTATAAGTTAAGACATTAAAACATGTCATATAAACATGTTAAACACTTACTAAATTTGAAGTTAAGAAAGTAATTAACCGACATTCTTAAACATGTATAGGAGTGACCTACGGTGGAAATCAATCGAAGCAAGGACCAAGGTATGGTTTTCTTGCAGTCTGTTGCCTACCGGTTTACACCGGCTTGTGTGCTGTATGTTTTTCTGTGTGTTTGTGACGTTATAAGACTTAATCATGTAATGAGTTTACAGTTGTTCATATTATTGTGATGTTGTGATGTGACTCATTTCCCTTGTGTGTGTCTAACATGACTTACCACTTGTTGTGAATTGTTTGTTAAGTTCCACCGTTGAACTTCTAACAAGTGCTAACTGGGAAGTGAGGAATCCGGTTGCCGGGTCATGCATGTAAGTTTAAGAGTAGATATCTGAATAAGATTCGACTCTTATGTTGTTAAGATTGTTCTCCTTAATTTGGTGTTCGATCTCCCGCTAGCTTCCTCCAAAGCTTACCTATTCTGACTTATGATCGGTTTAGTGGGAACATGTGTTTGTGTGGTGTGCTCGGGTCACTATATCCGAACCATCTATGACTTAAGTTACTCGTTTGAATAACAGAACGGTAATGAGTGTGTGTAACGAGCTTAACATGAGAGTGAACCATTCTCTAGGCTCTTATGTTATTTAACCTTCTTGGTTTGTGATTGTGGAAAGAGTATCCACTGTGTATGTGATGTTGTGCTATGCAATGATGTTGCTATGCCATAAGTTATGTTATGTTATGTTTAAAAAAAATGCCATGTCATCATGACAATTAGTTTCGCGTATCCCCGTAGTCGATGGGCTGCGTGTTAACCATACCAGCCAAGGGTTGCTGACCCCCTCGGGGGCTCCATATTTTTACTGCAGGATGAGGATCGAGGAAGCAGAGTGGTTGTAGATTCTAGGCTGCAGATGTACTTTTGGTTATTTTGGATGTTGAGCCCGGGATGCGCCTGTGCTCCCGTGGCATTATATTTTTGATTCCGTTGATACTACTGTGGCGGTATATTGGCAGTTTACAGTGAAGGAATGTAATTAAATACTCGGTATTGTATATGATGTATTTATGGTTTTAGTTCTATGCTCGGGAGTCTGATCATCAGACCGGTACACTTGTATCTATTCTGCCTTGTTAACCACGTGGGTGGTTGACGGCGTTGTAGCACCGAAGCGTTTTGTTATTGTTTAGTTATTTTTTTCCGCTGCGATTTCATTTAAATGTTAAGTGCGTAGATGGGGTGTTACAATAAAACTATATGTTATAAATAGGGCCAAATGGCAATTATAAAACAGAATAAGGTCTGTTCGGAATTTACAAAAAATATAACCATAGGTTATACCCTTTTTATAAGTTAGAAATGTTATATTAAATGGTATATATAACATGGTATAAATAATGGGGTGATTTTGTAAATAAAGGAAACTATGGTTTATGGAAAAGAATAAGGTTTAATATATGTGCCTATGCGGCAATATATAATAGTTTTGTATAAAAGCTATAGGTTGTAAATTAAAGGGAATAAAAATATCATAATATATGATATTAGTATATGGTATAACATTACTTAATGTTATGTGGTCAAAATAGAATTTAAATAAATTTAAGGGCTGTACCGAAATATAAAGGTTGGAAAATGAATTTTGGACTAAGGTCTATAACGTTGTAAATGTTATAACAATTATATGATTTAGATGGAATTAATAAAAGTAAGAATATTCACTTTAAGTAATGTGACAAACTATAAATAAATAGGATTCATAAACCAAGGAATTTGTTAATTAAACCTTGGGAGTTGTTAAGATACAACATATAATGTTACATAATATTAGGATAATAATCTTAATATAAGTTGTACAATATAGTACAACTAAAGGGAAAAGTCATCTAATAAAAGATGATAAAAATGTAACATATAATATTAGAGTTTATAACTCATGGATATACCTATGTGGTAAATATATACATATACAAGAAAAATGTATATAAGGATGCATATATATTATGGTTAGAAACCATGAATTAAAATGGATGGTGGAAAATCAAACCTTAGGAAAATAAATACTAAGGTGAGATGTATAATAAATGATTAAGATTATTCATGCAATATTGTGACAAGCTAAATAATATACAAATGTGTATTAAATTACATGTGGTAACAAACGTTTAAAGATAAGTATATTAATATACTCGACGTAACCACGCATGAAGTATAACGTCTCTACTAATCCCGAGTTAAACCAAAAACCCGACAAACGTTATCAGTTAGTAACGGGGAATAAACCGGGATGGATTAGTAACGGTACGGGGTGCTGTAGTGTGTTGTTAGTATGAGATGCTGATGCATAGTGTGATTCATATTGATAGATTGTTAGAGACGACACGAGGAGCATCGGATCTAGCTGAATCATACTCCACCGTAATACTTTCATGGTGAACGGTATGTTATTTATGTGGCTTGATTGTCTCTGAGGATTTCCTCAGTTCAGACATTGTGTGAAAATCTGTGATAAGATTGAATGTCTGCTTGTGTGAATTAATATGCTTGAGTTGTGTATTAATGCTGCTTTAATATTACTGTTGCACGATAACAGTACCGTTCGTATATATGAACATATTATAAAACGAACTAGCGGAAATGATGCTATCTTATATGTGTAATATAAGGAACGTAAGTAAAAAACGTTGTAGGATTTGATAAGTGTCCAAATGAGCATGATTTATAGGTGTATTTCATATATTATATTAGCACTTTTTCTTGCTCATTTCTCCACTTCGGTTAGATTTTCCTCTAGTTTATGTGTTATTGTTATCTCACAAATTTATTGTTTAAACATGAGAAAACCAAGCTGGGAGTAAAGTAGACGAAGAGACGAACGCATAGACGCAAACGGCTCAGAAAACGGAGTCCAAACGAAGAATCTGGAGCCGGTCAAAGTTTGTAGAAGAAAATAAGTCAAACACATGCAACCGCATGGACTTAGGCGGACGTGAGTGAGTTAACAAGGCGGACGTGAGTGAGTTAACAAGGCGGACGTGAGTGAGTTAACAAGGCGGACAAGAGATGGAGACCGCGGGCGAGAGAGTATGAGACGTCCGCATGGTTTCAGGCGGACAGGGAAGCGGACAACAAGCGGACGTGACTAAAAATCAACGCGCGCCAGTTTTCTTCTTCGCCCGTCGACTTGCTTCTGCCATATCCATCTACTCCACAGCGCCTACCTTATTTTCCTCACGCGTCTTCAGTTCTGTCTCCTGCAATTAATGAGCAATCAATGCTCTTCCACTCCAGATCTGCCTCTTCCCTTCCTCTATATAAACACACTGCACCTTCAACCAAATACACATGTTCCACCCCCAAACTCAACACTCCAAATCTCTCATTCCATTTACAAATCTTACTACGTATGCTCTCCACTCTCTTTCTCTTCATTTCATTTCTCCATTCACCATCCACACCTCTCGCACTCTTATTATTATTACGTCCAACCTCTATCTGACTTATTACCAGTTAATATGTCAGGCTAAGGAGGATTTACTCCGGGCGAAGGTTTAGCTGTAGTTTATTTAGTTGTGTAATATTTCTACCGGTTAAAATACATACAGTTTGTTACGATTAAAGTTTATCTCTCACCTTTTTAATAAATTTCATCGATTTATTAAAATGCTTTACAAAGCTATTTTGATCAGACCGGTGATAAATAGACAGGTTATTAAGCCGTAAATCTGGAGAAAGCTTATTGATTTAATAAGTTAATATTTTCAGATGCAAATATAATTCCTCGCACTTAATGTCCGTTTATTTACATTTTGCTCGAACCTGGATTAGACCGAGCATTTTCTGGTAAACGAGTTCTTATGAGTCTATGACTTAGTCCTTAAGATAATAACAGGAATTTTGCCAACTATTTAAATAAACTGGTAGAGATAGCATAATTAATCAGATTATATAAACCTGAACCCGGAGTTCCGCTTAATTCATCTTCACTCAGTTTTCTTATCTGCTATTTACTTTTCAAAAACAAGTCAATTAATCCCCCCTCTTGTGACAAGCTTAAGTACTTAATAATTCACCTTAGTCCCACGGTTCGATATCCGGTCGCTTACACTTACTATACTACAATGACCAGGATTTGTTTGCAGCCCGATGTTTAATTTGAGTTTTAATTTCTTTTCTTTTAAATTAATTACATCAGTTCTAACCACTCACGATAATCAGTCTGCAAAATGGCGCCGTTGCCGGGGACTTGATTTATTCTAGCCCCAAAGCCCCGGTTAATTCACCTGTTATAATATAATAATCTGTTAATATTAATTGGATACCTGACTTCGGACTCTACTTTGGACATCTAATTACTACTCTTTATATTATTGTCATTTAATTTCCATTCCTTAACATTTAATTTCCATTGTCCTTCAATTTCCAGTATACTAACTTATAATTTCCAGTTACTAACTACTAACTTTAATTTCCTGTCATTAAATTTCCATTGTCATTTCAATTTTCTATCATTTCTTTCCATTGTCTCTAACTACTAACTTATAATTTATGTCAACTAATTCCTAACATTTTTATTTATTCTAACACATAACGAGTTTCTTTTCTCTGTTTTGAGTGGTGAATGCCTTTTACCAGGTCAAACAGCCTCCCAGAAAATATTAATAATCACACGGTTGGTTACAATCCAGAGATCGAGAGAACCTTTCTGCGCACTCTAAGGCAGAGACGAACTCAACAAAACATTACCACCACAGTGATAGAATCTGACCCGGAAGCTGACATGGCATCTACACCAGCGACAGTTCGAAATATCAACAGGCCGTCTAACCAAGGACAACAGCCTGCTATCATCCTTCCTCACCTTAGCCCATCCGAATACGATGAGTGGCAGAAGCTGAAGCCATATCATCAAATCAGATGTGTAAAGGAGCTGGGTATGTTTGATGGTTCCAGTCCAGACGAAGCCCTGTTACATGTTACAAAATTCTTGCAACATGCCAACAGTCTTACTGCAACCGACGCAGTACTCCAGTACGCAAGATTGTCATTATTCCCTCACAGCCTGACGGGAAGTGCGAGCAAGTGGTATCATAGCCTGACACCGAGTACCATTGGTACTTGGGATGACATGGCCACCAAGTTCTATGACAAATTCCTACCCCCGAGCCGAACATTGGAGATGATTGCTGAAATCTATAATTTCAAGCAACCTGGGTCAGAGAATATTTGTGAAACTTGGGACCGTTTCAAAGGACTACTACTTACTTGTCCTCACCATGGTCTGACGAAAGAACAAGTATCACAATTGTTCTACAAAGGCTTGATCGGTCCGTGCAGAACAATGGTACTGTCCTCGTTATGGGCTGACATTCTGAAAAAGCCAGGAGCACAATTTCTGAATAGCATGGAGTCTCTTTGTAAAGAAATCAGAGATTGGGCCTCCGGTGGATCAAGGAGCGGTACTCCAGGTTTATACCATGTTGGGGAAAGTGATAACAAGTTCGACCAACTGATGAAAAGCCATGAGCAACTCATGGAAAGCAATGCTCAGCAGGCAACAAAAGTCAGTACTCTGCAAAAAGAGGTTGAGCAGATGGCTATGAATTCCTACCCCCAGCAAGCTAAGTCGATGATTTCCCGATCATCTACAACCCCTCCAGGCTATGCACCTCTGTCCCAATCATCTCGTGTTATTTCTTGTACACAATGTGGTGGGCCTCATGACTATGAACAATGCCCCCAGCTACAAGAATTAAAGCAGCAGAGGAGGCAAACTATCTCACCAACAATTCAGGATACAGACAACCTTGGCAACGTAACATGCAATCCAACCTTCGCTACTCAAACACCACAATATCCAAAACCACATACACTTCAACCATCTCAAATTACAGACCTTAGTCCAATTTTCAAGGAGGCCAAAGGCAATATCAACAGCAGCCTTATGGCAATGAAGCTTCTTCAAGTCGACCAACTCAACCTCCTTCGAATCCTGAGTCTGAAATGTCTCAAATGCAAGAGATGTTTAAAGCTATGATGGGTAAGTCCCGAGATACGCAAGAAGAGGTCGCAGCTCTGCGCAAAGACCAAAAAGCCTTGCAATCTCAGATTCAACAGTGACTCACCCAACAATGACCACCTGGTCAATTCCCTTCACAGACAAACCCTAATCCAAGAGAACAAGCAAATTCAATCCTTATAGACGACAGCACATTCCAATCAACAAACTTGTGTGCAGTCTCCTTAAGGAGCGGAAGGGAACTTGCCACCAGAAAAGGAAAAGAAAAACAAAATCATGAAGAGGCCTACTTCAATGATGAAGACACGACCAATCTAGCCTCACCTCCCTCAGAAATCCAAGTTCCTACTCCTGAAACTCCACCTCCATCTCGAGTTACCATCGACATTCCATCCTCATCACCTAAAAACAGTGAACTCCCATTTCCCAACAAAATGAAAAAGAAACACCTAGATGAGCAGTTCTCTAAATTCTTGAGCATTTTCAAGAAACTGACCCTCGACATACCTCTTATTGATGCTTTGCAAGAGATGCCTAACTACGCCAAATTTCTTAAGGATCTCTTAACAAAGAAGAAAAAGAAACCTGGAAAAGAAACAGTGCACCTCACGGAGGAATGCTCAGCTGCCCTTCTTCAAGCACTCCCTCCCAAACAAATAGATCCGGGAAATCCCGTAATCCCGTGTTTTATAGGAGGAGTGGACTGTGGAAGCGGTTTATGCGACCTGGGAGCCAACATTAATATCATGCCCTACGCCACCTTCTTGAAAGTAAAAGGAGGAGAAATGCAACCGGTTCCTTTCAAACTCCAACTAGCAGACAGATCAGAGATCAAGCCCGTGGGAATAGTCCGAGATTTGGTAGTTGGAGTTTCTCTCTTTCTCTTCGCTTTTCCATGACTTCGTCATTCTAGAAATGGATGATGATGTTGAGGTTCCCTGATTCTGGGTCGACCGTTTCTAAGTACTGCCAAGCCATCATTGACGTCCACGATGGGAAAATCACTCTGCGGTACGAGGACGAAACGATCGAATTCGACATGAAAATGATGAAGAAGAGTTCTAACTTTTCTCCTCATGCTAAGACAGTGGGATTAACAGATGATAGAGGAGGAAGGCGATTTTTCTACAGATGAGGACATGTATTCCCTATCTTCCATCCCGAAGGTTGAAGCTGAACCACTAGAGCAAGTATTATTTACTTCTCTAGAAGAAAAGGTGGAGGATCCGGAAGTTAACGCCATGCTGGCGTATGTAGAAATAGGAAAGACTGGTTATCAAGCCTACCGGCCACCAATCGAAACACTCGACAGAAAACCTCAAAAATCAGTTCCATCAATAGAACAGCCACTAGAGCTCGAGCTTAAGGAACTACCTTCTAAACTCAAGTATGCCTTTTTAGCTGAAAATGACCATTTGCCTGTCATTATTTCCTCTTCTCTGAATTCCGGGGAGGAAACGAGGCTACTCGAAGTGCTAAAGAAGCATAAGACGGCAATCGGGTGGACTATTGCTGATATCAAAGGAATTGATCCCTCCTACTGCACGCATCACATCTATATGGAGGACAATTACAAAACTGTCAGGCAACCTCAACGTTGGCTAAACCCTAATCTCAAGGAGGTAGTTAAAAAGGAGGTTCTGAAACTCTTAGATGCGAACATCATTTATCCTATCTCTGACAGTCCATGGGTAAGCCCTGTACAAGTTGTCCCGAAGAAAGGGGGCATCGAAGCTGTTATAAATGATAAGGGGGAGGCTATCCCTCAAAGAAACCTCACGGGATGGCGTATGTGTATTGACTACAGGCGCTTAAACTTGGCGACCAGAAAGGATCACTTTCCTCTCCCCTTTATCGATCAGATGTGTAACACCCCAACCACCACCGTACACTTAACATCAAACTGCAGCGGAAATCTCAACTCATCACATTACTTAATTCAATGGTGTTACACGCCGTTAACCACCCACGTGGCTAACAAGGCTAATACATGTACATTGTATCGGTCTGATGGACTAGATTCCCGAGCAACTACACAATACAATCCTTATTCCATTTCCAACATTTATTATATACATACATTCCCACTGTACCGAGTATTTACAAACTAATGCCGATAACAATTTCGGTCTTACTACGCTTACAATGCTTACGCCATTTAAATGGCTACCCATGTATAAACATCTACCCCGTCCTACTCTCGAACGGCTTCCAGCTCCTTGTACCTGAAATAGAAAAGGAGAGAAAGGGTGGCCCCCAAGGGGCTCAGCACCTTTGCTGGTATGGTAATCCCGCAGCCCACATGCTACCGGGCCACGCACAACTAATTGTCGTCTTAGCATGCAGTTGATTATATTTAAATCATGCATACAAACCATAAACACACAACACTTTGCATACACCCAACCATAGGGCTCAACATATATCCAACACATCCACACTTAACAAATCATCCAATGATTCCTTTAACCCTAGAGTGGCTCTCCTCTAAAACGGAGCTACTTCCTTAATGAACGACACGTACCCATTAATCGGGTTATCCTTAAACACCTCTTGTCACAAAATGGATTCATTTCCATGATCCACACACTCCATATCCTACACATATCTCATTCCTCACATAACAAAACATAACAAACCTTTCTTGTTTCGGCGTACACTGATAACTCACAATCATTTTAAACACCTAACGTATACATATCGTAGCATGGCAAGGAAATTGCCTAGCACAATAACAACACAAAACACCATAAGGTCGGTTCACAAAGGAACCTTCCACCATAGTTAGTATACATAGTGAGCCTAGAGATTAATGCCAATCTCATGCTAAGCTCGTTACCAACCCGTTACCGTCCAGTTATATCGAACGGTTAACTTAAACCCAAGGTGTCGGATATAGTAATCCCAAGCACACCGAAATAACATTTGTATGCCCCTGTGGCCCGACGTGAGTCAGTAACTAGCTTTGGATAAGCTAAGGGAAGGTCGAAACCAAATTGGAATACAACCTATACATACACCAAGAGAGCCGAACCGGATATGACATCGACTCCCGTCCATCACACGCATGGCCGGAACATGACCGGACTCCTCACCCCCCATTAGTACATATATACTTATAAATAAGTAGTTAGGGATCCATTATGGAGCCTACCACATCCACACACCGTACGGTATCATAACCGAGTTAAGCACACAAGGGAGGTTCACACACTTGCATACAACAACAATATCCATCTAACTCACACATAGCCGTGGTTAGAACGTTCCCAAGGTTTGGGCCATTAACTCCGAATACCGATCACTCATGTGTTCCTAGATTTGGTTAGCTAAGGTTTAACACATATTTGAGGTTAAATGGTATCGGAGGCCAAATTCGCCACATAAATGAATTACTATAAAACTCATTACATGTTTAATCTTACAAGGTGGCAAACACTCAGAAAAACATATTGGCATACAAGCCGGTGTAATCCGGTAGGACACAGGTTGCAAGAAAACCATACCTGTCACCGGAGTCCACTTTATCACGTCCACTTACGTTCCTCGAACAATTCTCGAACAACTGGCACATTACATATACTTTTATTAACATCGGGGTTGCTTGATTATTTAATGTCTAATGCTTATAATTTTTCCCTGTTAACTTAGTTACATAACTTCACTTTTTAACTTGTTTTACTTTCACATTTTATTACAACTTTTCACCCACTTAATTGTCATTAAGACTCACCTCAAATGTCCTCAACAACCTCATAACATCATTAACCATCAATCCCCATCATTTTATAACCTTTAACAAATGTTTTGGCCCATACAACACCTTGTCCGAACTTGTGTCCGAACCTCCAAGTTTGGACGCAAGCCGCGACCTAATACTGAAAACTATACACACGTTCGAACTTGTGTCCGGACTTCCCAAGTTTGGACACAGTTCGAGAGTAAATCCCAGATAGAAACAGTCACGTCCGAACTTGTCTCCGGACTTCCCAAGTTCGGACACAGTTCGAGAGTGAGAAAATCCTTTACCCAACAGAGCCTGTCCGAACTTCCATGTCCGGACGGAAGTTCGGACACGGCAAAACATTCAATTTCCAAGTCTTTAAACACTTAACCAAATTCCTCCAAAGCCTCCAACACTTATAGTATCTTCTCCTTAGGTTTCTAAGTGATGTTTCATGCCTATTCTAACCATTATACCAGGACATATCTTCCACACAAACATCATCATTCAAACATCCTTTCTTACATATCAAAACTCCTTATGTCATTCTTACAATTCCTTTTCCAAGCTTACACTTAAGCACTTAAAACTCCTTATACATTTTACAAATTTTGCCATAGGTTCTCTTAGCACATCATCATTCCAAAGCTCATAGTTTTCACCATTAAACACTCAAGAACACCTAAATCCATCAAGAACACCATCACACACAAGACTTCACCCAATTTACACTACATCACAATATAGTGCATAATTAAACTTGCTTGGCACTTAGGCCCTTAAATAACATGGCTCTTAGGCCCTTAAATTGCATAATCCTTAAACACTGAATTTCCACAATACATAAGCCTTTGACCTGCAATTACACACACCAAGACATATGTTCTTTTACTAGTCTCCTTGAGAACACCTTACTAAGTCATTCACCATTTGCTCTTTAGGTAGTTTTAGCAAGCATTATAAGCTCATTTCTCCTAAGGCATTAAACAACATTAGGTTAGTAGATTTACCTCTTTTCCAAACCACTTCTTTCTTGTTTCCTTATAAAACCGGTAAGGTATTTGTTTCCTTGTAAAGTTCTAAACAATATACAAACACCATAATGAGTATTCAAGCTTTGAGCTTCATCTCATTGTAAACCCTAATTTTACATTGTTTCAAAAACATTAATGTAGTTGTTTTACCTTGATCTTTGAAGAGAGTTTGAATATATAACAAGAGGGGACTCCACCTAGTCCATGAAGAGTTGAAATGAAGCTAGAACAAAGTCACACAAAGAGCTATATCAATGTGTATTTTCGGTCAAGGTAAAAACATGGAGGAAACATGATTTTTCTTTGAGATTCCTTACCTAGAAGCAAAGGAGAGTAATAATATGCCAAAATACAAGCTCAAGCTCCTTCAATGGTGGAACACCTTGGCACCGAAATGGGGCTCTTGAAGTTTTGAGAAGATAGAAATGAAGGGCTTGATGAGAGGAAGAGATTGGTGGTGTTTGTTTTTGATTTGGATAAGTGAGCTAGATTTTACAAGAGATTAAAGATGGACTTCCATGGTGGTGGTGCTGTATTACCGTGAGAGAACAGCAAGGAGGGAGGTAGAAGAGAGCTTAGCAGCCGTGTGAAATGAAGGAGGAAAGGAGAAATGAGATTGGTTTTGCTTTTGAAGATATTTATAACTTAAAGCAAATAGTAACCTATGAGTCACCTTTATTTACTTAACAAGTTAACATGTTTGGTGACTCATTACTACAAAAACCGGCCCCCCTTTATATCATTAAGGGTATTATAGTCTTTGTTGGTCAATTTAATTACTTATAACAACATATGTTACAACTAGCTTATAAAATCACTATTCACAAAAACAAGGCACCTAGAAGTGAAATTTTGATTTCCCATTGATATAGACTTCCAAATGTGATACTATATAGTACACATGTTAATTAAAGAGTAATGATGGACATTTAGCCATTCAAAACTCATTTACAAGACAATTTTTCAAAAACGTGCTTTAAGACTCCTTAAAGCACTTTTTGTGTTTTAACTTGTTTTCAAGCTTGGTTTTCTTTAGTAATTGATTTAATATGTTCATTAACATATAAATAAGGCATAGGTATGACCATTAGGTCTTATACACATTTATCCCAAGCTTAGAGCACATTTTAGCCCATATTGACCTTAAGGTATTTATTTGTGTTTTGTTTGGTTTCATTGTCTACCAAGGTTTCCTAAGGACTTAATTAGCCTTATAAAATCATAATTTTATATTACCAAATCTTGGTAGGCTCTTTGGGTCCTAACCAAGTTCACTCCGAGCTTAGAGCACGTTTTTGCTCAAACCGTGTCTTAGTGTTTTATTGTGCTTTACTATGGTTTAAATTGTACATTTATTGTTTCTAAGGCACTTTTTAGCCTTTAAATACCATAGTTTAACATTTACACAACATACCAAGGTTTGGGGTATTTCAATCTACCCCCCTTAAAAGAACTTCGTCCTCGAAGTTCACATTTCCTCGCATCAATGGATTAGAATACGAGAATTACTTATAGCCATAAAACTTCCATTACCAACCACCCTTTACATCCAACCTCGGACTTAATGGTCCGGGCAACATATCCACATTATACATAAAATATCATACTCACATGGTAACCTCGGACTTAATGGTCCGGGTACCTTCACCACACTTGCACTTACATAATATCCCTCAGACTCTTAGGTCTGGGTGACATAACCACATTTGGACTCGTAGGCCCGGGTAACACAATCAATTCAGAACCCACTCACATTAGAACTCAAGGTCTAAAATAATATTTATTACTTATTCCACACAACATGTCTTAGCATGTATATCAAACAGAAATACCTTTTCCATCTCTCCATGGGTTCGAATCCCACGATGAGTACATATACACTGTGATCCCGCAGAACCCGGTCGCGATGGACACCTTCTGGTCCCCGTTCCTTTGGGAGATCAAAACATTCACTTAATTTTTAACATATATACTTCTCATGTCACCGGTCCGAAGACAAAGGCTCAAACGTCCTCAGCTCGTGAGCAAGTACTACAAAAATATTCTTTACTAGGTTAAGTATAAGAAGATCTTTTATTCAAAATATTAATCGATTGTTTGAAAACACCAATTGAAAATCCTTTTGAAAACACCACACAACTCCAAGTCCAATTTATGCTCCTTGTATTTTTCTTAACATGGTTGTTTGTGACCACTTACAGGGAGCTTCAAGAGTCATCCAACCCTGATGTGATCAGCATCAGTGTTGAACTATCTTTCCACCCCAATTTGTGTTCGGCTTCCCTTGATCTCATGATAATCAAGTTTCACCTCCCACTTCTTTTTCAACCAACAACTAATTCAAGCGTATCCCATTTTCTATCTTTAAATCCTTCTAGTCATAATCATTACATCTCCAAGGGATAGAACTCCGTCTATCAATCATCACCCAAATCCAACTTAATTCAAGTTACCTAGGGAATTTAATTCTCACTAGGTTCTATGTCGGTCTCATACCCCTTCATAAATCACAACACTGTATATATATACATATTTTTTATCAAAATACAATACACGGTTTACATTTATGCACTATCGGGGTTTTAGTTCCCCGGGAGTTTCTTTACTCCCTTCCACTTGTACTCTCACACACCACTGTTAACAAAATAAACACACTTCCCACAATGGTATTCGCATCTTCTGTACCACAATTTAACCACAAATAAATGCGTATGTTTATATAACACACGCGCCAACCATCATAACAAATCATTTTGTGCTATGCACAACCCCGTTCACGTACACTTGTACGGTAAAACACACTAAGTGGTTTTGTGCTCTACCCCCCTTAAAAGGGATTACGCCCACGTAATCAATCACTAAACCTTAGCTTAAAATGTTCTGCCGTCGTGAAGTGTTTTGACTTCCACGCAGTCTATTGCACAATGGATTCTGATTAGAGGATCTTAACCATATTGGCGGTTTAGTCCGTAAACCAAGAATTCGCATTGGAGTTCTAACTCATAACCGGTTTCGGTCCTGGCCTGTGAGGCTTTTAGGCATTGATAACTAGCCATTTATTCATATTCACCATGTATATTCAGTATCTGGTGTATGGGATCCCTGGCCTCTGTTGCGCAACTCTGGTAATTATAGATCTAGTTTGCCCCATTCGTTACTGTTACTGTATTATGCATCTCTAATGTATTACCCTTATCTAGGTAACAATGGTTTCTCAACCGACGCATGGTATCTCTTACCCTGAGCGAATTCGGTGAGTTCCAAAACTTTCCATCCACTTCTCCAATAGCTTACTGCGTAAACTGCACAATGATTGACTTACTTCTACCGACTTACTGTCGGTTGAGATTGAGCTACTACTTAATGTGTAGTGCTCTCTCAGTTATTTCCCACACCTGGGGTATATCTCATACCGACATTTGGTATTTAGTGTTACTGTAGTCACTTACTGTTAATTACGTCTCCACCTTTGGTTTTGCACATGTATTCTTTCATTCCTGCGGCCTTGCATTACCTATGCATCGGCCATTATAACATTATTCCTCCCCAATTACCATGCTTCTGATTCCTAGCTATCCCACTTGATCATTACTGCGCAAGTGCAATACCAAAACACTCAGTCATACAGAGTGCAGAGGCGTAAACTCTTGACAGTAAATCTCTCATGCGATTGCGATAGGAATTTACACTGTGTTTTACCGAAATTCTTATCACATAATACTTGCCACCGGCTTACTGCTCGGCTCGTTTGCTATCATTTACTGTTGTGCCTCCACTGGGTTTAACTCATAACTCTGCTCACTCCCCATTTTATCATCTAACAATACTCACACAACGGTCGCTTATTGCGCACCGTATCCTTACTCATTATACAACATCAACTTATACTGCATCCGCTATTATATTAGCTTCCGCTATTACGCTGGGTTTATCTGGCCACTTATTTGGCTGATTTTTGAATATACTACTATTTTTCTTGAGCCTTTATGTTTCTTGAGCGTTGTTCGCTACACATTTAGCTTCACACACCTATGGTGATTGCTATCAGACTTATTACTCTTCCTGTGTACACAACTGGTATGAGCACTTCTTTTCGTATTATTTTATTCAAATCATCCTGGGGTAATAACAACGTGGTCCATCCTCCACATATTTCTTGAACTTGATCCACACAACTACCGCTCTCGCGGTTTCCCAATATCGAGAGGTATCCCCACTCTTTAAAGCAGTGGTTCGTTCTCCGCTCTATTTCCTTGTGTAACATATACTTCTAAAATCAATCTAATTTATATAACACATTTTATTTGTGGCCTATAAGCCTTATTGTCTTGAGCTGCGCTCATTGTAGGCTGTCCACATACATGTACTTCTTTGTGCAACATTACATAGTTTGGATATCATATTGAGCTTCATGACAAGGTCGTTGCATTCCGTTTCCTTTCATGGGATGCCCCTTAGGATTGTCAGTCCGTCTTCTGACAACTTATGTTCTAAACTGGGTGTTAGTTTCAACCCTCGTGTTTCTGTCATGCATTTCGTGCAACAATTGTTGATGCGAACACCCTTTAAGGATTGCTCCTGGGTGTTGCTAAGTCATGCCATTACATTTGGCTTGCACTTATGGGTACTTTCAGTAAACTACGCCTTCTCCAATGTCTTTATATAACAGTCGGTGTACTTCGCACCTCCTGTATCTTAAATATTTCCTTGTACACATTCACTGATTCCTTCAGTCTCTTTAATTTAGCTGGGTTCCTTTACTTCAACCATTCATGGTAATCCTTAGCTCTTGTTTAACTTACACTGCTGACCGTAGAACGGAGTCGACTACTTCCCGTGTTCTGGACTTTACTCGTATACATATATGGGGTATCATAATGATACATTACTACTTACCCAACTAACCTATAAGTAGGTCTGTCAGGCCCACATGCTCCTATCGGAGTGCGGTCGTCCCACAACACAGTTGGTACACTTGTAGTGTCCGTCACACGCCTAGGTGAAGTATTCTGTTGTCAACTCCCTTATATTGTCCCGTGACAATATTCATTCCTTGCTTCCCGAACTTAATCGAGGGAAAGTTTATGCACTGTTGTATCCTTGTCAACTGCCCCCGGTTTCACTGGTTTGGTTTAAAAGAAGGTTGGAAAGAAGTGTTGGTTTGAAAGAAAATCTGGTTTTGAAAAGAAAAAGGGTTTGAGTAAATCTGGGTTTAAAAGAAAATTTTCATGGTTTCACAACATCTTCTTACCTTAACCATGTCTAGCTTCTTGTTGACTGGTGTACTTCCAATTACAGAGGTTAGGCTAACAGGCCCTTCCACTGTTATGACGATCACATTTAACTTTCTAGTACTCTACCAAGCACTTGTAGTGGTTATAAATTTCCCGAACAGCCCTGTTATAGCAAGTGCGCCATGCTAACTGGCTATCGGTTTAACACATACCGTTTGTGGTATTGTTTTTACCCATATTGTCATCAGTGGCCTTGTTGGCCCTCACTGATCTCACTGTCTTGACAATAAATCTTCTAAGTACTTCTCGCCGTCTCTACATGATAATCATCAACTAGGGTGTTTCCCACTCTGGGAGACCCCTTTTCCTTAGTATTGTATCCTCTTTGTACTACGTTGTCGTTCCTTAATCGGTTGACATACCGTTGGTGTATTATTTATCAACTGTGGTTCCGTAGACACTCGTCTCGGGTTTCATTAATCCACTTCTTGCCTGTTGCACGGTCGGTGCGTTGCAAGCTGGTTAATCTCGACTGCTCTGCATGTCGACCCAGGTTGCCGTAAATTCTATTCTCCTATACACAAATTCCTTCATTCTTCACTATTAAATGCGGTTAACGTTGTTCAGATGGAGACCGTCTCCGGGATTCCCAGTTTTCGGGATCTACCGTATGACAGGTTCTCCGTACCCTAAAGGTACTTACTAACAGCCAGATCGGGTATTCCCGAGTAAGAGAGGACTTTCATCTCTCTGGCGTCGTTTCCCCAAGTCATATACAGGGATTGTGGAGGGCGGGAAGGATATAGTAGGTTTCCAGTATTCTCTGGTAATACCTATCTAGCGTATCTCTCACGCTATCACTCAACCCTTAATCCAAAGTACTTAAATCCTACTCGGTACTTCCTAAGCTCGGTAATTCAGTCATCAGAGCGATACTTCGCTCTGATACCACTTTTTGTAACACCCCAACCACCACCGTACACTTAACATCAAACTGCAGCGGAAATCTCAACTCATCACATTACTTAATTCAATGGTGTCACACGCCGTTAACCACCCACGTGGCTAACAAGGCTAATACATGTACATTGTATCGGTCTGATGGACTAGATTCCCGAGCAACTACACAATACAATCCTTATTCCATTTCCAACATTTATTTATACATACATTCCCACTGTACCGAGTATTTACAAACTAATGCCGATAACAATTTCGGTCTTACTACGCTTACAATGCTTACGCCATTTAAATGGCTACCCATGTATAAACTACCCCGTCCTACTCTCGAACGGCTTCCAGCTCCTTGTACCTGAAATAGAAAAGGAGAGAAAGGGTAGCCCCCAAGGGGCTCAGCACCTTTTCTGGTATGGTAATCCCGCAGCCCACATGCTACCGGGCCACGCACAACTAATTGTCGTCTTAGCATGCAGTTGATTATATTTAAATCATGCATACAAACCATAAACACACAACACTTTGCATACACCCAACCATAGGGCTCAACATATATCCAACACATCCACACTTAACAAATCATCCAATGATTCCTTTAACCCTAGAGTGGCTCTCCTCTAAAACGGAGCTACTTCCTTAATGAACGACACATACCCATTAATCGGGTTATCCTTAAACGCCTCTTGTCACAAACTGGGATTCATTTTCATGATCCACACACTCCATATCCTACAACATATCTCATTCCTCACATAACAAAACATAACAAAACCTTTCTTGTTTCGGCGTACACATGATACATCACAATCATTTTAAACACCTAACGTATACATATCGTAGCATGGCAAGGGAAATTGCCTAGCACAATAACAACACAAAACACCATAAGGTCGGTTCACACAAGGAACCTTCCACCATAGTTAGTATACATAGTGAGCCTAGAGATTAATGCCAATCTCATGCTAAGCTCGTTACCAACCTCGTTACCGTCCAGTTATATCGAACGGTTAACTTAAACCCAAGGTGTGTCGGATATAGTAATCCCAAGCACACCGAAATAACATTTGTATGCCCCTGTGGCCCGACGTGAGTCAGTAACTAGCTTTGGATAAGCTAAGGGAAGGTCGAAACCAAATTGGAATACAACCTATACATACACCAAGAGAGCCGAACCGGATATGACATCGACTCCCGTCCATCACACGCGTGGCCGGAACATGACCGGACTCCTCACCCCCCATTAGTACATATATACTTATAAATAAGTAGTTAGAGATCCATTATGGAGCCTACCACATCCACAAGAACAATTCTCGAACAACTGGCACATTACATATACTTTTATTAACATCGGGGTTGCTTGATTATTTAATGTCTAATGCTTATAATTTTTCCCCGTTAACTTAGTTACATAACTTCACTTTTTAACTTGTTTTACTTTCACATTTTATTACAACTTTTCACCCACTTAATTGTCATTAAGACTCACCTCAAATGTCCTCAACAACCTCATAACATCATTAACCATCAATCCCCATCATTTTATAACCTTTAACAAATGTTTTGGCCCATACAACACCTTGTCCGAACTTGTGTCTGAACCTCCAAGTTCGGACGCAAGCCGCGACCTAATACTGAAAACCATACACACGTCCGAACTTGTGTCCGGACTTCCCAAGTCCGGACACAGTTCGAGAGTAAATCCCAGATAGAAACAGTCACGTCCGAACTTGTGTCCGGACTTCCCAAATTCGGACACAGTTCGAGAGTGAGAAAATCCTTTACCCAACAGAGCCTGTCCGAACTTCCATGTCCGGACGGAAGTTCGGACACGCAAAACATTCAATTTCCAAGTCTTTAAACACTTAACCAAATTCCTCCAAAGCCTCCAACACTTATAGTATCTTCTCCTTAGGTTTCTAAGTGATGTTTCATGCCTATTCTAACCATTATACCAGGACATATCTTCCACACAAACATCATCATTCAAACATCCTTTCTTACATATCAAAACTCCTTATGTCATTCTTACAATTCCTTTTCCAAGCTTACACTTAAGCACTTAAAACTCCTTATACATTTTACAAATTTTGCCATAGGTTCTCTTAGCACATCATCATTCCAAAGCTCATAGTTTTCACCATTAAACACTCAAGAACACCTAAATCCATCAAGAACACCATCACACACAAGACTTCACCCAATTTACACTACATCACAATATAGTGCATAATTAAACTTGCTTGGCACTTAGGCCCTTAAATAACATGGCTCTTAGGCCCTTAAATTGCATAATCCTTAAACACTGAATTTCCACAATACATAAGCCTTTGACCTGCAATTACACACACCAAGACATATGTTCCTTTACTAGTCTCCTTGAGAACACCTTACTAAGTCATTCACCATTTGCTCTTTAGGTAGTTTTAGCAAGCATTATAAGCTCATTTCTCCTAAGGCATTAAACAACATTAGGTTAGTAGATTTACCTCTTTTCCAAACCACTTCTTTCTTGTTTCCTTATAAAACCGGTAAGGTATTTGTTTCCTTGTCAAGTTCTAAACAATATACAAACACCATAATGAGTATTCAAGCTTTGAGCTTCATCTCATTGTAAACCCTAATTTTACATTGTTTCAAAAACATTAATGTAGTTGTTTTACCTTGATCTTTGAAGAGAGTTTGAATATATATCAAGAGGGGACTCCACCTAGTCCATGAAGAGTTGAAATGAAGCTAGAACAAAGTCACACAAAGAGCTATATCAATGTGTATTTTCGGTCAAGGTAAAAACATGGAGGAAACATGATTTTTCTTTGAGATTCCTTACATAGAAGCAAAGGAGAGTAATAATATGCCAAAATACAAGCTCAAGCTCCTTCAATGGTGGAACACCTTGGCACCAAAATGGGGCTCTTGAAGTTTTGAGAAGATTGAAATGAAGGGCTTGATGAGAGGAAGAGATTGGTGGTGTTTGTTTTTGATTTGGATAAGTGAGCTAGATTTTACAAGAGATTAAAGATGGACTTCCATGGTGGTGGTGCTGTATTACCGTGAGAGAACAGCAAGAAGGGAGGTAGAAGAGAGCTTAGCAGCCGTGTGAAATGAAGGAGGAAAGGAGAAATGAGATTGGTTTTGCTTTTGAAGATATTTATAACTTAAAGCAAATAGTAACCTATGAGTCACCTTTATTTACTTAACAAGTTAACATGTTTGGTGACTCATTACTACAAAAACCGGCCCCCCTTTATATCATTAAGGGTATTATAGTCTTTGTTGGTCAATTTAATTACTTATAACAACATATGTTACAACTAGCTTATAAAAATCACTATTCACAAAAACAAGGCACCTAGAAGTGAAATTTTTGATTTCCCATTGATATAGACTTCCAAATGTGATACTATATAGTACACATGTTAATTAAAGAGTAATGATGGACATTTAGCCATTCAAAACTCATTTACAAGACAATTTTTCAAAAACGTGCTTTAAGACTCCTTAAAGCACTTTTTGTGTTTTAACTTGTTTTCAAGCTTGGTTTTCTTTAGTAATTGATTTAATATGTTCATTAACATATAAATAAGGCATAGGTATGACCATTAGGTCTTATACACATTTATCCCAAGCTTAGAGCACATTTTAGCCCATATTGACCTTAAGGTATTTATTTGTGTTTTGTTTGGTTTCATTGTCTACCAAGGTTTCCTAAGGACTTAATTAGCCTTATAAAATCATAATTTTATATTATCAAATCTTGGTAGGCTCTTTGGGTCCTAACCAAGTTCACTCCGAGCTTAGAGCACGTTTTTGCTCAAACCGTATCTTAGTGTTTTATTGTGCTTTACTATGGTTTAAATTGTACATTTATTGTTTCTAAGGCACTTTTTAGCCTTTCAATACCATAGTTTAACATTTACACAACATACCAAGGTTTGGGGTATTTCAAGATGTTAGAGAGACTAGTAGGGCAAGAGTACTACTGCTTTTTAGATGGGTTCTCAGGGTATTTCCAAATACCAATCGCACCAGAGGACCAGGATAAGACAACCTTCACTTGTCCATACGGTACCTTTGCATACAGACGAATGCCCTTCGGTCTATGTAATGCCCCTGCTACCTTCCAGAGATGCATGCAAGCAATATTCGCTGATTTCATCGAACAGAGCATAGAAGTCTTTATGGATGACTTCTCGGTCTATGGCTCTAGTTTTGATACATGCTTGGCACAACTTGATTTGATCCTAGGACGGTGTGAGGATACAAATCTCGTTTTGAACTGGGAAAAATGTCATTTTATGGTCAAGGACGGGATTGTCCTTGGACATTAAATATCAGCTAAAGGAATAGAGGTGGATAAGGCCAAGGTAGAGGTTATCGAGAAATTACCGGCACCAACTATTGTTAAAGATATTCGAGCATTTCTTGGGCATGCAGGATTCTATCGGCGGTTTATACAAGACTTCTCAAAAATCACTAAAATATTGACTGACCTGCTACAGAAAGATGCCCCGTTTCATTTTGATGAAAGGTGTTCAGCTGCATTCAAAACTATAACACAAAAATTAGTATCAGCACCTGTTGTCATACCACCCGACTAGTCTCTCCCGTTTGAGATCATGTGTGATGCGAGTGACTACGCCGTGGGGGCAGCTCTATGCCAGAAAAAAGAGAAGATTCTAAGAGTGATTGCTTATGCCAGCAGGACACTAAACGACGCCCAGAAGAACTATACGACCACTGAAAAAGAGCTTCTGGCTATATTATTCTCCCTTGATAAGTTCAGGTCGTACTTATGGGGAAGCAAAGTCATAGTGCACACAGACCACTCCGCTCTCAAATACCTATTTGCAAAACAAGAAGCCAAGCCTCACTTATTGCGCTGGATTCTTCTACTGCAAGAGTTTGACATCGAAGTCAAAGACAAGAGCGGAAAATTAAATGTCGTCGCTGACCATCTCTCCAGATTGGTAACTCCTACGGATAGTGTGCCTATCAACGAATTCTGCCCCGATGAGACTGTCTTTTCAATCACCAAGGTACATGAGCCATGGTATGCGGACCTGGCCAATTATCTAGTCTCTGGAACAATACCATATGATCTATCTTACTCCCAGAAGAAGAAATTTCTTTCTGATTCAAAGCATTATTTCTGTGATCTATATTGAAACGACCGGGATTTGTTTGCAGCCCGACGTTTAATTTGAGTTTTAATTTCTTTTCATTTAAATTAATTACACCAGTTCTAACCACTCACGATAATCAGTCTGCAGCATTAGGATGATAAGATATATATATTATCCGAAACTTATATATGGAGCACTGGCCTGTTTAACGCCGCTCTCGTATCTAACACTGGATCCTGAGTCGACATACTCAGGATTGGACTACGACCTTAGTCTGCTGTGTTAGAAAAGGAAATAGTAAAGCGATGCGATGGTATAGATAAGTTTATCAAGAGGATGTGGCTCTTGCTGTGACTGTGATCCATTAACAATACTAGGATACCGTGTGGTAACCGTAAGTATCTGGATAAATTTCCAACGAACTACAGGTTGTTCGTAGGACGGAGACTCTACCGCTGGAGTGGCTATTGCCGTGGGTGACCCGCCATAGGAGACGGGTAACTTAGAGACACGTCGTTCTAACGAGACATTGTCATTAGGCATGACTGAACAATTACGAACGACTATATTAACTCGTACATTAGGCGAACATTATTTGGGCTTGTATGCCAAAAACGGGATATTATACTCGTTTATAATTCTCGTTGTTTCGCCTTGTTGCTCAGTGGTTATGCTTTATAATTATGTGTGGTATGTTGGTGGATTTGATTGAACGAGCCATTATGATCATGTTGTGTGTTGTGAACTGGTAGAGTCGAGTCGCTGTACTCATGTGTAGATTATGGTGGATTGTTTGGTCGAGTGAGTTGCCGTACTCAATTATGAACTATCAAGTGTTTGTTGGAATGGAGTCTCTGTACTCATATAAGCGTTGTAACGCTTTCAGTGGTTTATTACGATGCAATGTGTGAAGCCGGGGGCTTGTTTGTTATTTGAGTTTACTGCAATATATATTGTTGCTTTACAGTTTTAACATTAAAATACTTGCATGAAAATGAATTGCATGCTCTCGACCAAATAACTGAGGGTCCGAGGGGCATGACAGTCATGTAGTAACATACTCAGCAGGGGCTGATTCCATACCACAAACAACCATTTTTGCAGGTATGCAGCTTCCGGTGTCGGCAAAGAGAGGGACGCGCTGGGTAGTTTAATTACAGTTGTTTAAATATGCACCGTTGCATTTGATACGAACTTAGAAACGTGTATAGGATTGGGATACTTAGAATGCTCACTGTGAATGTATTTTATATTGGTTTGGGAAGGTTAGATCTATCTCTTGTTGTCACTATGGGAAATTGTTTCGTATTTAGGAATATATCAGTAAGCACGTTATTACTCGCATGGGCGAGTAAGAACGGTGACACCAGTAGTTCAATTGTTGAGACTACCGCTGCGATTATAATGTTAATTAAGATGATTAGGAGCCGATTAGAGTAGGGGTGTGACAAAAAGTGGTATCAGAGCGGAGTACCGCTCTGATGACAAGAGATAATAGGATTTATACAGTGAGCATAGTATTTGGGAATACGGGAAACGTTGTGAGGATATGTGACCTTGCGGGGTTGATGCAATGCTTAAAGCTTGCACACCATAGTCGTAGAGGCACTTCAATATTAAACGACCGAGACTACGGTATTAGACCGAGTAAAGGTATAACCCGTCCTCTTGACATATGTCAGGGAGAGGTATGGGTAATAGTACTAAGGAAGAACACGGAGCAGTGGAGGGTGGTGAGGGTCCAGCAACCCCAAGTAACGCGAAGACTGTATGAAACGCTCGCACTTGATGGGAGAACATCCCGGGAAATTCGCAATGGTACCCCACCCGCCGCAGCCCGTACCTCGAGTACTATCTAGTGAGACAATGAAATGAGAAACACCACGGAGATAACTCTCCTGATCGGAAAGACCCGATGTGGATGGAATGGACGGAATGGATGACCTTATAGAAGTCTCACCCGAAACGAGTAACTCTAAAACCATGCCACGGTAAAGGTTCAAGATGGCCCGACGTGCATGAGGAGGGATCATGAGAACTGTAGAAACAAGAGCTCGCTAAGTCGCTATCATGCAACGCCCCGTGAGGAAAGTAGGACCTTATTACCACGGTAAACCTGTGGGAACGAGTGCGGGAGTGAGACTGTATTAATTTGAATAAGAACTTTTGAGCAGAACAGGAACCCGATTAGGGAATAACACTGCACTGACACACCGCACTGGTGGCTCAGTCTGCATGGCGCACTTGCCACTGCAAGTGCCACATTAACCAAAATATTAAATTTCAACCTGCCTTGCGCACTTGCCACAACAAGTGCAGCAACGATAAACTAACCCTAAAAGACCGAGTGGTGCAGGCAGTTACCAATAAGCACTAAACTTTTATGTGAGTCCGTAATGCAATGAAGCGGGACATAGCCTTCTTATAGGCAGGGTACGAAACCCTTGGGTTGGAGGTCGATAAAACCTCGGGAAGACCTAGCCGGTCTGGCCATTAAACCTGAAAATAATACACCATTTAGTAGAGTATTTAAAAGGGAGTAAATGAGAATAACGATAATTAGTGCCTACAAGCCTAACCCCAGTGCCGGTATGGACATTAAACATCAATCATTACCGGTGGGAAGTGTCGGGTCTTGAGGACCAGCATAACCATATTTAGGAACTGCGCGACACTTGTGGTTAAACCACTACCATTGAACATTGCCAGAGGGCAAGAACTGAGCTATACGAGTCAGGACTTTTAAAAAATAATTAATAGGCAGATCTGAACGTGCAATAAAAGGGGCCGATGTAATGCCCGCACCACACACACCGGAGGTGTTGTTGATCCATTATGCTGCTAGACTCCCGTATGGAGGGCAGTGGATATAAACTAAAAAGTGAAAATTGCCTGATGACGGAAGATACCGTTACCTCAAAGAGGATGGAGGAAATATGAGTTGAATAAGAGTAAGGACTACACAATGAGGAGGAATGATTAGCGGAAACCACTAAGTTGTGGGTATCCAATTGTAACCTCAGGAGAAAGTATTAGAACCAACTAGGAATAAATTAAATAACAAGACTAACAATCATTTAACTATCAGAATAAGTATTGAGTCTGAATATCGCATGGCATAGGCCTACGGAGGGATACCTTAGTACCACCAAAGTGACCCAAAACTAGGGGAACAAGGGTGATGAATCACAAGTACTGATTAATATCAGACTAACGGGACTACCATAAGACAGGGGAAACACGAGGTGTCAACCTTTATCATGGAGTCCAGAAACACCATAGGGTGTAACCCAATAGATTGGGTGGAGTTCGAATACTAAAAACTCATATTTGAAGGCGTTAACAGCCTAGAAGTGAACGGGAAAGATAATAAGTAGTTACTGATCCCCACTCACAAATACCAGATGACGAGCATGTGGAAACCAGAATTAGGGCGATAAGTCGCAAACACCTATCTTAGAGAAAGTAAAGGAAATACACATTAATAAAGGAAACCATAGAACCTAATATTAGGACCATTCTGACATTAAAGGTTAAGAATTGGCAGCATAGTTACTCAAACATAAATTACCGAGACTAAGAGTACGATAATCACCGGGTACGAACGCTACGAGTGCACTAAACGTGACATGGGACGACCGTGCTCCTAGGAGCTTGTGGGCCTGACAAAACTTATATTAAGTTAGTTGGGTAAGTAGTAATGTATCAGTATGGTACCCCATGCATGTAAACGAGTAGTGTAAGGACCATGGAGGCAAACAACTCTGTGTCTAAGTCAACGAATGGAACCCTGACTAGGTAAACCATGTATTGACGAGGCAAATCTCAGTCAAACTAACAAGGTTAGGAAAAATCAAGGATAGCTTGATAATAAAGTGACATAAGGTCACAACTCCACAATGGAGGAGTTAGAACATAAGTTTTGAGGATTTTAGTAAACGAGGAAGCCAAGGCCAATTTAATGGTAATGACAAGTTGAACCCATGAATGAGAAGAGGAATTGTGGTATATAAGGAAGTCCTTTTAGAGAAACCTTTGTGATATTAGATGCCACCCAAAAAGGGAGCACAGAGAGAGTATATCATGCGCTGAGGGCGCTGCGATGATGTCGCATTAAATAATAATAACCACATGCTCAAGCAATAAAACGTTAGTATGTTAGTACCAATTAGGGTTGAATAGAAAATGGATACCAAGATAAAACCCACAGTCGTATTGTATGATTACAACAGATGAAGGGCAAAAGCGAGCATTACAAGAGATACTCTAAGCTAGAGATTAGATACTCCATGCAAACCGCAATGGCGGATAACCGTCCAATCGACTGGTACATGGTGCGCAACAAGCGACCATTATAATAACTGTTAACCGAATTATGTTGGTAAGAATCAGAACGTGGAAGAGAGATGAACCATGTGAGTGAGTACAAATACCAACACACGAGGGATACGAGTTCACACCAGCAAAAGAGGACCTACAAGGTACCTAAGGAACGAATTCATCCCAGAAGGAAATAACTTGGGGTCATGAGGCACCAGTTAGTTGTGTATATCAGACTCGCCTTGAGATTTTAGACACGACTACTACGAGCACTAGGTGCTAGAGCATAGCTCGACAACCCTTACACCGAAGATTAGTTCGGTAGGGAGGCATGAACTCTTGGGAATATACCATGAGCATGCATAGGATTCAGGAAGACTGAATAGAATAACCAGTTGAAATAATTAGCGTGTGTAAGGAGGATACCACGCAGCCGAATAAATTACTCCATTCCCATAACTATGGAAGACCGTGTAGAAAACACCGTCACATGGAGTCGAAACTGACATGAAATGGGTAAACTAACCATATAGTAGTTGGGCAGACTACTTGCGGAGCGAGTGGGCCCATATTGCTTAAGTTTGACGTACCTAGCGGGTTTAAGGAAACAAATGATATGTTTACACCTCCCGATCAAACCGTATATGAATATACACACACCTAACCGAGACAGGCGGTATAGCCTGAAGGGCTAAAGCCCGACCCTATAAAAAAAAGAGAAGGGGTAACGAAATATGTAGCACATTAGAGCACGAATAATTCCACTGGAATGGAACATCTTGAACTTATTAGATTACGTGGGCGTAATCATTTTTAAGGGGGGTAGAGCAATTTCGCACGCTTAAAATATACCGTATGTAGGAGTACGTAGCGCATGGTACACATGCTGCAAACTATTATTGTACGTAGAGTACAAGTGTCATGACTGTGTTATATTACTTGAGGTAATATTGTGATGTATTATGTGTATGAATATATATATATTTTAGTTCGCATTGTAGTTACGAATAGGAAAAGGGAGAACAGATAGAGTACTCTTATTCTATTTCTGATTATTTATGCAAACGTTGCGAACATTAAACACATAAACGCCTAACTTGGTAGCTCCGATTGAGAGTTCAAGTAGGTCTATCTGGTAGCTTCGGTGGGAGATGGCAAATAGGAGTAGAAAGCTCCATACTATATGATTTATGACTCGGTATGAAACCTATTATTGGAATGCGATGAGTGAGTCGGCATGAGACCGATGTATAACCTAGTGGAGGTAAAACCTCTATGAACTGTATGAATAATTAAAAGTCGAGTGAACTTGGTACATGGTTAGGATACATGATCCCATATGCCGGTGATTAGATTAATTACACTAGTTAACTTGTGTATCTATAGAACACAAGGTGGCAAATATCAAGAGGAAACAAGATTAGAAGTGAATAAACAATTGATTGATTGAAATTGACGTGGGAAGTTGAACTTGATCCTGGTCCGATCAAGGGAAACCGAACACAAATTGAGGTGAGAGATAGTTCAACACTGACGATGACCACGTCGGGGTTGAATGATTCTCGAAACTTCCTACAAGTGGACACAGATATGAATAGAAATTGGAATTTAGGGCGTCACTCCAAGAGCCGTGGACCGTGGAGTCCTTCGTCATTAGACTGGAGTGTCTGCGAGTGACATCACCTAGAGAGCCGTTGAAATACCCCAAACTTAAATATAGGGATTAAAATTAATCTAATACGTATTTAAGGGCCAAATGGTACCTAATTAATACTAGTAAGGAAAAATAAATCCAAAAGAAATAAATAAACGCTTAAAAAGCGGAAAACGCTAAATAAGCGTTAAATAACCATAGGAGGTATGAGACCTCGGTTAGAGTATTATATGGATTCTAAAGGTTTAATAAGGCCTAAATAATATGTGGGAACAACTCCCGAAGAAAACGGATCCAAATAATGAATTAAAACGCTAATAGAGCTCTAGAGCACGTTTTTCGAGAAAACCCTAAAAACGTGACTTTAAGTGGTCAAACGGACCCGTAAAAATTGTAAATCATTAAATAATAATTATTAATCATTTATGGAAGCTTAATAACCAATAAAAATAATTAAACAAGAAAAATTCCGGAAAACGGGCCCGGTTGGTGAACAGTACCAAAACCGGGTAAAATAACGAGCGTTTTCTGTAAAAGACGAAAAACGCTCCAACTAGTATACTATATGGGGGCCGGTTTTTACTAGTTAAATAACCCCTCACACACACATGTAACTAGTTAACAAATAAAGAGAACCAAAAAGCAAAGTAATAAAGTAAAAAGCAACCCCCACACTCTCTCACCTCACCTCTCTCTCTTTTCTTTCCTCTTCCTCCTCTCTCCACCGATTTCTCCCTCCTCTCTCTTCTGGTTGGGCGATTTTGGAAGCTCAAAGAGAAGCTTCAATGGCTTCTCATCTTCTTCTTCATGCTCCATCCTCATTTGAGCTCCAATCACAAAAATAATTACATATTTGTAATCCCCTCATCATCCACTACACTTCTCTCTTTTCGAAATCCAAAAATGAGGAAGTTCATCTCCATGGGTTTTCCCCATTCAAAGAGAAAGTAGCATCAACGGGTAGCTTGGAGTCTCCTCTCTCCATTAAGGTAAAAATCTCCATGAAAACCTTAAGTTTTCTTCATCTCCTTTGGTAGCCGATTTTTGCCTCTTTGTAATGCCTTGTTTTCTCTCTCTTTTGAGCATATTATCAACCTTGCAATGGTGGTGGATTCACCTTCTTGAACCAAGGGCTAAAACCCCTTCTAAAACACTCCAAAGGTAAACCCTAGAAATTTCATTTCAAACACTTCAATGAATTGGCATTAATTTAAGGGTTAGTACATTAATTGTAGTTGTTTTGTGTTCATTGGGTGATGGGAATGGAGTTTGGAAACTCCATTCCCCACATGGCCGATTTGGGCAAGAAAGAAAGAAGAGGAGAATTGGAAAAGGAATGAAGGAATTATAAGCTCAAGGTAAGAGCTCTTGACTAATGTTAATTTTGATGCATTAAACTAATGGGAATGGGAAAACTAACTAAAGAACCCAAAATCTTGTATTGGTATTGTAGTATTGGAAGTTTGAGTATTTGTGAAATTAGTATGTGAATTGTAGGCCTTGGAGCCAAATGATTGTGTATGAGTATTAGTATTGGTATTTGAAGAAGTATTGGTGAATGTATATTGTATTGATTGCTGGTAGGACCCTTGTAAGGGTGTGGCTAGAATAGGTATGAACTTGGTGAGAAAATGTGTGTATGGATAAGTTAGAAATGTAGGTGAATCATGGCAAAATTTTGGTAGGAATATGTACATGTATGGAAGACTTGGTGAATGGGAAAACCAAGGTGTGTATTGGAGTTAGTAGAGATGTTTAGTAGCTATGGAATGGTAGTAGTAGTATGAGAAGTAAGAAGTGCAAAATCTGTAGCAAAGTGTATCAACATGCATTGGAGAAGTTAGGAAAGATTAGTGTGCAAGAATTGGTAAAAAGAGTGTTGGACTTGGGTATAGGTAATGTAATGGCTTGGAAATGTATTTGGGATGCTAGGAGTGACATTGGTAGAGGAAGTATTGAGTGGTAGAAGTTGCAACAAAAATCTGTAGCATTAGAAGAGTAAAAACTAGTATAAGTGTTGAGAAGGAGTAAGGAAAAATGTGTAAGTGAATGTAGGAATTGAGTAGTGGGTTTGGTGGATGAACCAAGGTCATTTAGAGGGCTTAATTAGTGTTAAATCATGTGGGGAAGTATTGGTAAAGATTGGGGAAACAATGGGTAAATCAACCAACTGAGAATAGATTATAAAACTGAAGTACTGGGCCGGACCGGACTTGCGACCGGACTTGCAAGTTCGGTCGAGCCCAGAATTACAAATACGGGAAACCTTTTGGAATAGACCGGACTTGCGACATGACATGCAAGTTCGGTCGGACCAGAAAATTCTCCCGTCTGAAACCTTCTGGAATGGACCGAACTTGCGACCGGACTTGCAAGTTCGGTCGGCCAGAAAAATTCCGCAATGAGAGCTTCTGGAATAGACCGGACTTGCGACCGGACATGCAAGTTCGGTCGGACCAGAAGATTTTCCCGTAATGTGAGCTACTGGAATCGACCGGACTTGCAAGTTCGGTCGAGTCAAAAAAAAAATTATTATAAGATTATGATTAGTATGTATATATATGTATATGTATACCCACCTATACATATGTGCATATGTATGTAAGTATACCATCGCTAAGTAATGAAAAGTAAGTAAATAAAATGTAAGTATATGAATGTAAAGACTTAGTAAGTATGAATTAGGAAACGTAAGGACAATCGAATTAAATTAATGATAGTTAGATTAATTATTCGATTGTATGCATATCATAGGATTAGATTTGTGAACACCAGAGGAACGTTGGGATACAAGTACAGCGGTGAAAGGTATGATTTCTTCATGCCCTGTATCCTAATCTGGTTACCCCGATTTGTGTGCTTATTTGATCACCTAAATAAGATAAATGCATGAATCGGACTATATTGCACCTACTCGTGCTTGATTTATGTGTTCTTGATATTTATTGTCTTGAACACTAGTTTGTATAATTCATGAAATATATGAATAATGATGAAGTGTATTTGTATCTCGTAGTGTACTTGTATATCGTATGGTATTGCGTATGGATGTGTATATGAACAATGCAATGTGTATGTGGCTTGAATGTTGACTTCTACTAAATTCCTAACTATCTAACTGCTAACTTAAGTGAGTAAATTGGAATGAGTAGAAGTCCGATATAGCTTCGGCCACGCGTGAGGATGAGGAGACACAAGAGGTTGGATCCGATTCCTGACTCTTAAACAGGTCCGCGGCCCAAACCCCTTAAATGGGTAGCATCCCGGATTGGTGAGTCAAGTAAATCCCGGTGGTGAGACGGAGTAGTCCCCGGGCCGGAGGTCCCGACGACTTAACATGAGTAAGAGTAAGTAAGTAAGTATGTATGAGTATGAGTATGTATGTGTAAGTACTGTGGAACGAGTAAAAGAGTAATCTCCACCCGATTAACCCGAGTGGACCAACATGAGCTAACAAGTATGGTGGATTGTGTATGTATTGCGTATGTATTGTACATGTATTGTGTATTGTGGATTTCGGAAAGGTAAGTATATATCTGATGGCTTGTATGATTTACCATGTATGTATTGAAGAGTATGAATTGAAGTGTATGTATGTATTCCTTGCGTAATGTATTGTAATATTATGTATAAGAGCATGTATGCATGTATGTTTGAACGAAATCAATCGCATGTATTCGACCAAGTGGTCGGCGTACCCTCACTAGTAAGCTGACCCCCTAGGGGGAACGTTTTTAGTGTGCAGGTATCCGAAGCGGATATGGTCAAGGTAAGAGACCGGTGGCTACATTCGGATAGTAGAAGTAGAATGTAGAGGTGTACTAAGTGGTACACCCTTGTACTTAGGAAGTAAGTAGTTTGTGAGGAATGGGTAGTTGTAGATATGAATTTGGAAGAGGTATTATATTTGTATAAGGATCTTAGTAAACTCGGTGTATAGTGTTGTAATCTATCGAACTTATGGAGCATTGTATGAAATGGAGTATTGTAATGAATGGGAAGTTCTAGTATCTGATTGGGTAATTGGAGTATGTATCGTAAGTGTGTAGTACTCAGATATTCCGGTCCATCAGACCGATGCTGTATGTAGCAGTAGTAGTAGCCTTGTTAGTCACGTGGGTGGCTAACGGCATTGTATCACCCACTGTATGTATGTAAGTATCCGCTGCATGAGTCTGGATTGTATAAGGAGATTGGACGGTAATGACAGTATTAGCAGTAGGAGTGTTACAAAAAGTGGTATCAGAGCGAAGTATCGCTCTGATGACCGGAAATACTGAAGTTTAGAATGCGAGTTAGGAAGTATAAGCTTAGGCTAAGGGCTGATTGTTAGCATTCAAGACTAAAATGCTAGTTAGGTGTACACCCCAACTACAAATAACCCTTAACAACACTTGGCAGCGGAAATCACACTCACCACATAACTCAACTCTTTGGTGTTACACGCCGTTAGCCACCCACGTGGCTAACAAGGCTAACATACATACATTGTACCGGTCTGATGGACTAAAATCCCGAGCAACTACACATAAATCCCGTTCCATGTCCAACAATCATTATGCACTTACATTACAGCTGTACCGAGTAATTACCAACTAACGCCGATACATTTTCGGTCTTACTACACCTATAATATATCCACAATTCTCATGACTACCACATACAAACAACTACCCCGTCCTACTCTCGAACGGCTTCCAGTTCCTTGTACCTGAAAAGTATGGGAGCCCCCAAAGGGGGTCAGCACCTTTGCTGGTATGGTAATCCCGCAGCCCGCATGCTACCGGGCCACGCACAACTACTTGTCGTCTTAGCATGCGGTTGATTTTATTTCAAACATGCACAAACTCACACATATCATGCTTATAAGCAAAAATCCATTGATAGAATACAGACACAAGGTTAGCACACTCAACATAACAACACACTTCACTTTATAACATACACAACTTATTTTCACTCTTCTTAGAGTACATGAAGTTCACTTAGGGAGTGCGGGGTGATATAAGCCCGAGCACCACATACATACATTTTCTTTACCTGAGTAGCGGCCTCATATAGGACCGATCACACACATACACAATTTCCCCCTAGCTCCAATAGTGATGAGGTAGGTAAGCCTTGGTTAAGTTGGGTGGTTGTAATCCAAGAAGAAAAACAACCATAACATAACAGAGAGGGAGTCGAAGCAACATAGGCGTCAACACCCTAACAACATTACACATAATTTCCCTCCTAGCCCGATATGGAGGTCGGGTAGGTAAGCTTTGGCTAAGCTAGTGGGAGGTCGAAATCCAATGAAGGAAAACAACCCTAACATAACAGGATGGGAGTTAATTCTCATATATGTATTAACTCCCAAACAACACGCGCGACCGGAACAACCGGATTCCTCTCCATACATAACATATACTTATTAGTTAGAGGTTCCCTTATGGAACTTATCACATACACACTTCACATAGTGTTACTAACTCGGTTAGACACATAAGGGGTGTAATATCCCTTTTTAACAAACATGGATAACTGTATCCAATAACAACAACAACATATCCAACAAGCCACATACATCACACATAATCACATCATACACTAACGCACGGATAGCCGTAGTTAGAACGTTCCCATGGGTTGGGACGTTTATTCCGAATACCGATCTCTTATGTGAACCTAAAGTTGGTTAACTATTATTTAACACATAACTAAGGTTAAGCGGTATCGGAATTAATTACGCCACAATAATGAATTACTGTAAACTCATTTCATGTTTTATCTTGCAAGGTGGCAAACACACAGAAAAACACATTGGCATACAAGCCGGTGTAATCCGGTAGGACACAGGTTGCAAGAAAACCATACCTGTCACCAAGGTCCACTCTATTGCGTTCTCTTAGGTTCCTTGAATAATCTTTGAACAACTGGTAACATTACATTTGTTTCCATTAAATCGGGGCAATACAATTGTTAAACGACTAGTGCGCCCATAGTTAACCCCGTTATCCCGTTATACTTAATTTTACTCTCGTGATCTTAAGTTCACAACTCTCACATCAAACCTAACACTTGTTTACACATTTTAAGACCTTTAAATGTCACCAAACAAGGCCTAAACATCATCCAAAACCATTACCATCCAATCCCCTATCATTAGAAGGTTGAAGCACACAAAAATGGAGTTCAAAAGATTATCGGTCATTTTAAAATCCAAATATACATAAACATATGCCAAAACTTGTCAAAACAGATAGTACTCGAAAAGAGGAATCCAACGCCGCAAACGGCACTCAAAACGGAGTTCAAACGAAAAAGTTATGCAAAAACAAAGGTTGGTCCGAACATGCGTCCGACCTTGCATATTCGGACATAAGTCGAGAGTTCTGAAAATTTTCCGTCGTATGATGTCCGAACTTCAATGTTCGGACACATGTTAGGACATACCGAAAACTGCAAAATCCATTACGGAAAACAACTAGAACCAAGCCACAAATCCCCCACAAAACATACATAACTTATAGTAGCAAAATAGCCCATCGAAAACACATTTCCACGGGGTTTTAACGCATCATACGCACATTAAAATCAACCAAAAATCACCAAATCAAAGAGTCAAAAACACTCATTTTCTACCAAAATTTCGCCATAACCTCCCCATAAACTCTACACATTCATCCTCATCAATTTCCATCATTTTCATCCCTAATCTAGCCACACCCTTTCAAGGGTCCTAACAGCACTTAACACAATCCTCAAATTCATCAACAACAATACAATCACCATAAACTCCATAACCACAATATCAATCACAAACTCAAAACATTTGGCTCTAAAGGCCCTCCATTCAACATTAATTCACAAACCTCTTAACATCAATTGAACACATTCCAACATATATTTCAATCCACAATTTGGGTTCATTAATTTGTTTACCCATCTCAAACACTTAAACAATTATAACAAGGTTTAAGGTGGATTCCTTACCTTAATTTCACAAGTTTCCTTAATTCTCCTCTTGCTCCATATCTTCTCCAAAATCGGTTAAGAGGGCATGGAGTTTCCAAACTCCATCCCAACATTCAAGAACACAAAACACACTCAATTAATTATCTAAACCCTTGCAATATTTCAATTCAATCAAAGGGCTAGAACACAAGGTTAGGGTTTACCTTTGTGAAGCTTTCAAGAGGGATTTTCACCCTTGAATCAAGAGGGGAACTTCTCCACCATTGAAGGATCAATTTGGAGCTCAAGAACAAGGAGAAAACAAGGTATCAAAATGGTGAAAAATTGATTACACCAAGAGTTGAAGGAAAAATGACTTTCTCTTGGAAATTTTTACCTTAGAAGAGAGAGGAGACTCCAAGCTTCAAGAATATGTCATTTTCTCTTCAAATGGGAAAAACCCATGGAGATGAAACTCATCCTTTTGAAATTCCGAAAAGAGGGAGAGGTAGAGGAGATGAGAGGTTCAAATATGTAATTTGTTTTGCATTTGGAGCTTGGAGTTGGCTAGAGCATGAGGAGGAAGATGAGAAGCCATGGAAGGAGAGGGGAGAGCTGCACAATCGGCTGCAACCAGGAGGGAGAAGGAAGGAATCGTGGAGAAGAAAGAAAGGGAGGAAAGAGAGGAGAGGAAAAGAAATAAAGGAGGAAAGAGTGGTGGGGTATAAGTTACTTTTGCTTTTTGACTTATTTAATTAGCTAACTAGTCAAGTGTGAGGGGCTGTCTACATTAATAACAACCGGCCCACTAATATATACACACTGGAACGTTTTTCGTCTTTTACAGAAAACGCCCATTAATTTACCCGGTTTTAGCACTATTCACTAACCGGGTCCGTTTTCTGGAATTTTCTCGTTTATTTAATTTTAATGGTTATTATACTCCCATTAATGTTTAATTATTGTTACATAATCAACTATTATTTTTACGGGGTCATTTAACTGTTTAAAATCACGTTTTCAGGTTTTCTCGAAAAACGCGCTCTAAGACTCCGTTAGCGTTTAAACGCATTGTTTGGATCCGTTTCCTTCCGGGATTTTTCCCACACATTCCTAATGTGTAATTAAGGTATAAAAATATATTTATAGCCCTAATGAAGGTTATGTACCTCCTAAAATAATTAAATACGTATTTTCACGTTTTGTGATTTTTACGCATTTCCTTTTTCTTTTTGGTTTTCATTTCTTCACCAATGATCTTAAGGACTTAATTAGCCTTAGAAAATTATAATTACATAATTAATTAACGCATTAAGTTTTGGGGTATTTCAATCTACCCCCCTTAAAAGAACTTCGTCCTCGAAGTTCACACTTCCCTAACATCATTTGAATTAGAACACAGGGATTACTTGTAACATAGAACTTCCATAACCAACATATTTTACATCACAACCTCGGACTTAACGGTTCGGGTAACACATTCACATCCATGCATAACATAACATAACATACTTACATGATAACCTCGGACTCAACGGTCCGGGTATCTTATCAACTTCTGTACTTACATAACAACCCTTAGACTCTTAGGTATAACAACATTTAGACACTTAGGTCTTGATAACATAACAACCTTTAGACACATGGTCTAGGTAACATAACACTTTCGGAATTCAATCACATTAGGACTCGAGGTCAAAACAATGTTTACATACCACACAACATGTCTTAGCATGTATATCAACCAGAAATTCCTTTTCCATCTCTTCATGGGTTCGAGACCCATGTCGAGTACATATACACTGTGATCCCGCAGAACCGGTCGCGATGGACACTCTTGTCCCCGTTCCTTTGGGAGATCAAAACAATTGCATACATCTTTAAAATATACTTCTCATGTCACCGGTCCGAAGACAAAGGCTCCTACGTCCTCAGCTCGTGAGCAAGTAATACGAAAATACTCTATGTGAGGTTAAGTATAACGAAATCCTTTATTGGAAGGATACTAGTTGAAAATCCTTTACAAGGTCACATAAAGGTAGCCCTTCCTTTGAAAATACCACTTAAGAATCTTAAAAGTATTAATTGAAGTCTTGAAAATACCATATGAAAGTTTAAAACCCAATTTAAAATTCTTTGAAAACTCAATACAACTCCAAGTCCAATTATCGTTAACTGCATCTTATTCTTGATGTGGTTATTTGTGACCACTTATAGAGAGTTTCAAGAATCATCCAACCCTAATGTGATCAGCATCAGAGTTGAACTATCCTTCCACCCCAATTTGTGTTTGGCTTCCCTTGATCTCATGATAATCAAGTTTCACCTCCCACTTCATTTTCAAACAACAGATAACACATTCATTTCCAATTTTCTATCTTTTAATCCATCTAGTCATAATCATACATCTCCAAGGGATAGAACTCCGTCTATCGATCATCATCCAAATTCAACTTAATCCAGTCACCTAGGGAATCTTATTCTCACTAGGTTTTATATCGGTTTCATCCCTCTTCATAAATTACAATACTGTACATACGTATTTTATCAAAATACCATACACGGTTTTACATTTAGTATTATATGAACATACACAGTCGGGGTTTTAGTTCCCCGGGAGTTTCTTACTCCCTTATACTTATACTTTCACACACATTTATTAACAAATAACACACTTATTACAATGGTATTCGCATCTTCTGTGCGCAATTACCACAATTAACCATGAATGAATGCGTATGTTTATGTAACCCACGCGCCAATCATCAAAACAAATTATTTTGTGCTATGCACACCATAGTTCACGTACACTTGTACGGTAAAACACACTAAACGGTTTCGCGCTCTACCCCCCTTAAAAGGGATTACGCCCACGTAATCAATCACTTAATCATGGTTTATAACGTCCTACCGTCGTGAAGTGTTTTATCTCCACGCGGTTTATTACAAAATGTGTTCCGGTTTGAGGATCTTAGCCATATTGGCGGTTTAGTCCCTAACCAAGAATTCTCACTAGAGTTTATTTTAACTCTTAACTGGTTTCGATTCTGGCCTGTGAGGCTTTTAGGCATCATTAGTTTGCCATTCACTCATGTTCACTATTCGCATTCAACGTTTGAATCACTGGTTCACCAGTTTCTGCTGCGCAACTCTTGATAACTTTAGGGCTTAGGTTGCCCCCCATACATTATTCTTACTGTATTGTATATCCCCGATTATCACCTTTATCTTGGTAGTAACGGTTTCTCAACCGACGCGTGGTATTTCTTACCGTTAGCGAATTCGGTGAGTTTCAAAACTTACTATCCACTTCCATGATAATTTATTGTATTCCACAATGACTTACTTGATTTCTTCCGACTTACTGTCGGTTAAGTTTGAGCTACTACCTTTTGTGTAGTACTCTGTCGGTTATTTCCAACACTTGAGGTATATTCCATACCGATATTTAATAATTGTGTTATTGTAGTCACTTATGCCTACTAAGTACCTTTTGATTGGTACGACCGTGCTTATCTTATGCATCGGTTTTATCACATCATAAGTCTTGTTCTTCTATCACATTTAACATTTCCCAAACTTCCTAGCTATCTCACTCGATCATTACCGCACAAGGCAATACCAAAACACTCAGTCATACAGAGTGCAGAGGCGTAAACTCTTGACAGTAAATCTCTTATGCGATTGCAATAGGAATTCACACTGAGTTCTTTATCACATAGTACTAACTACTGGATCATTGTCCAGTCTGCGTTTCATCACTTACTTGTATGTCCATTGAGTTTCACTCATAACTGGTCTTATTGCCACATTATTATTTAACAATACTTATGCAACGGTCGCTTGCTGTGGTCCGTGCTTTCACTCATTGTATAACATTAGCTTACACTGCATCCGTCATTATATTAGCTTCCACCATTCCACTGTGTTTCGCCATTTATTTGGCTGGTTGCTGAATACGCTATTCTTCGAGTCTTTATGCTCCTTGAGCGTTGTTCATTTCACATCTAGCATCCCACACGTAATGGTGGTTACTATTCGACTTATCACTCTTTCGGTCTCCACACCGGTATAAACGCTTCTACTTGTATAATACTCATTCAAATCACTCTTAGGTAACGACATCATGGTCCATCCCTAACATATCTCTTAACTTGGTTTACTTAATTACCGCTGTTGCGGTCTTACAATATCAAGAGGTATCCCCACTCTTAAAGCGGTGGTTCGTTATCCGCTTTACTTACTTATATAACATAAACCTTCGTAATCGGTAACATTTCCTTAACACATTCTACTTGTGGCTTATAAGCCTTATTGCCTCGAGCTCTGCTCATTGTAGGCTGTTCACACACATTTACTTCTCCGTACAACATTACATGGTTTATAGGTTGCATCGAGTTCCATGACAAGTTCGTTGCTCCTTTCATGGCGTGCCCCTTCAAGGATGTCGGACTTCCTCCTGACGACCTATGCTTAGGCTGGGTGTTTATTTCAATCCTTGCGTTTCTGCCACGTTATCTCATTCAACCATTGTTGATCCAAACACCCTTTTAAGGATAGTTCCTGGGTGTTACTAAGTTATGCCATTTCATCTGGCTTGCACTCATTTGTATGTTTAATTTACTACTTCGCTCTGCGTTCTTTGTTGGGCTAAATATCCTCTTTAGTGAAATTGATACCTCGGGAGCTCATCTCGATCATTGCACATTAACATATCTATTGTAGGCATTTGCCTCACCATATGTAGGCTGGGTACTTACTCCAGCTATTATGTTCATCCTTCAGGATTCTTAAGACATGTGTGACGTCTTTACTTACTAACCAGTGCACTTCGCACTCATTCACCTTTAAATATTTCCTTAAAATAAACTTACTAATTCCTTTGGTCTTCCTTAACTTAACTGGGTTCCTTTATTTCAACCATTCGATGGTACTCCATTGCTCTTGCTTGACTTTTACTTCGGACCGTAGTATGGAGTCGACTACTTCCCGTGTTCCAGGCTCCACTCGTATACATACATGGGGTATCCTACTGATACATTGCTACTTACCCGACTACCCCATAAGAAGGTTTGTCAGGCCCACAAGCTCCTAACGGAGTGCGGTCGTCCCACATTACTGTTGGTACACTCGTAGTGTCCGTCACACGCCTAGGTGAAGTATTCTGTTGTCAACTCCTCTTATATTATCCTGTGATAATATGCATTCCCTGCTTCCCGAACTTAATCAAGGGGGAAAGTTTATCCACTGTTGTATTATCATGAACTCCATCCATTTCCCCGGGCTGTTACCCTTGGGTTTACCGGTTTCCATACGGTTATTCGAAATTAAACTGGGTATAACTTACCTACCATGTGGCACTGAGGCCGGTGTAGGTCTTCTGGTCTGGTTTTAAAAGAAGAAGAATTTAAAATAGATTGGGTTTGAAAGAAAATTTGGTTTTGAAAACGGTTTCGAAAATGAATTTAAGTTTGAAAGAAAATTCTCGTGGTTTCACAACATTTTCTCGCCTTAACCAAGTCTAGCTTCTTGCTGACTGGCGTATTTCCAATTACAGAGGTCAGGCTGCTAAGCCTTTCCACAGTTATGATGATCTCACTTTACTTCATGGTACTTTACTAAGTACTTTATAGTTGCTAATAATTTGCCGCCAGCCTCGTTGTAGCAGCACTTGCCTTGGCAAGTGCGCCATGCTGACTGGCTACTGGTTCAATACACATCGGTTGCGGTACTGCTTTGACCCGCTCTAACATCCGTGGCCTTGCTGGCCCTTGCTTGATCTTACCGTCTTAACAACAATTCCTTGGGTAGTTCTCTCTGTCTTCACCTGATAACCATTAACTAGGGTGTTTCCCATTCTGGGAGACCCCTTTTTACTTAGTATCGTATCCTCCTCGTACTACGTATTAGTTCTTTGCTCGGTTGGTGTACCATTGGTGTTCGTCAATATTGTAGTCCCGTAGACACTCGTCTCGGGTTCTACTACTTCACTTCTCCACTGTTGCACGATTAGTGCTTGCACGCTGGTTATCCTCGACTGCTTCGCATGTCGACCCAGGGTGCCTGAAATTCCATTCTCTTATGCATAAAATTCTTCACTTTTCGCTAACTCATGCGGCAGACATTGTTAAAATGGAGATCGTCTTCGGGATTCACGCCTTTCGGGATCTACCGTGTGACAGGTTCTCCGTGCTGATTAGGACATTTAATAACAGCCAGATCGGGTGTTCCCGAGTAAGAGAGGACTTCCATCTCTCTGGCGTTCTTCCCGAGTTATAATATAGGGTTTGTGGAGGGCGGGATGGATATTGTAGGTTTCCAGTATTCACTGGTACTCCTAACAGCGTATTCATCACGCTATCACTCAACCCTTAACCCAAAGTACTAAAATCCTAACTCAGTACTTCCTAAGCTCGGTATTTCAGTCATCAGAGCGATACTTCGCTCTGATACCACTTTTTGTAACACCCCAACTACAAATAGCACACTTAACAACACTTGGCAGCGGAAATCACAACTCACCACATAACTCAACTCTTTGGTGTTACACGCCGTTAGCCACCCACGTGGCTAACAAGGCTAACATACATACATTGTACCGGTCTGATGGACTAAACTCCCGAGCAACTACACATAAATCCCGTTCCATGTCCAACAATCATTATGCACTTACATTACAGCTGTACCGAGTAATTACCAACTAACGCCGATACATTTTCGGTCTTACTACACCTATAATATATCCACAATTCTCATGACTACCACATACAAACAACTACCCCGTCCTACTCTCGAACGGCTTCCAGTTCCTTGTACCTGAAAAGTATGGGAGCCCCCAAAGGGGGTCAGCACCTTTGCTGGTATGGTAATCCCGCAGCCCGCATGCTACCGGGCCACGCACAACTACTTGTCGTCTTAGCATGCGGTTGATTTTATTTCAAACATGCACAAACTCACACACATATCATGCTTATAAGCAAACATCCATTGATAGAATACAGACACAAGGTTAGCACACTCAACATAACAACACACTTCACTTTATAACATACATAACTTATTTTCACTCTTCTTAGAGTACATGAAGTTCACTTAGGGAGTGCCGGGGTGATATAAGCCCGAGCACCACATACATACATTTTCTTTACCTGAGTAGCGGCCTCATATAGGACCGATCACAACATACACAATTTCCCCCTAGCTCCAATAGTGATGAGGTAGGTAAGCCTTGGTTAAGCTTGGGTGGTTGTAATCCGAAGAAAAACAACCATAACATAACAAGAGGGAGTCGAAGCAACATAGGCGTGACACCTAACAACATTACACATAATTTCCCTCCTAGCCCGATATGGAGGTCGGGTAGGTAAGCTTTGGCTAAGCTAGTGGGAGGTCGAAATCCAATGAAGGAAAACAACCCTAACATAACAGGATGGGAGTTAATTCTCATATATGTATTAACTCCCAAAAACACGCGCGACCGGAACAACCGGATTCCTCTCCATACATAACATATACTTATTAGTTAGAGGTTCCCTTATGGAACTTATCACATACACACTTCACATAGTGTTACTAACTCGGTTAGACACATAAGGGGTGTAATATCCCTTTTTAACAAACATGGATAACTGTATCCAATAACAACAACATATCCAACAAGCCACATACATCACACATAATCACAACATACACTAACGCACGGATAGCCGTAGTTAGAACGTTCCCATGGGTTGGGACGTTTATTCCGAATACCGATCTCTTATGTGAACCTAAAGTTGGTTAACTATTATTTAACACATAACTAAGGTTAAGCGGTATCGGAATTAATTACGCCACAATAATGAATTACTGTAAACTCATTTCATGTTTTATCTTGTAAGGTGGCAAACACACAGAAAAACACATTGGCATACAAGCCGGTGTAATCCGGTAGGACACAGGTTGCAAGAAAACCATACCTGTCACCAAGGTCCACTCTATTGCGTTCTCTTAGGTTCCTTGAATAATCTTTGAACAACTGGTAACATTACATTTGTTTCCATTAAATCGGGGCAATACAATTGTTAAACGACTAGTGCGCCCATAGTTAACCCCGTTATCCCGTTATACTTAATTTTACTCTCGTGATCTTAAGTTCACAACTCTCACATCAAACCTAACACTTGTTTACACATTTAAGGCCTTTAATGTCACCAAACAAGGCCTAAACATCATCCAAAACCATTACCATCCAATCCCCCATCATTAGAAGGCTTGAAGCACACAAAAATGGAGTTCAAAAGATTATCGGTCATTTTAAATCAAAATACCTAAACATATGCCAAAACATGTCAAAACAGATAGTACTCGAAAAGAGGAATCCAACGCCGCAAACGGCACTCAAAACGGAGTTCAAACGAAAAAGTTATGCAAAAACAAAGGTTGGTCCGAACATGCGTCCGACCTTGCATGTTCGGACATAAGTCGAGAGTTCTGAAAATTTTCCGTCGTATGATGTCCGAACTTCAATGTTCGGACACATGTTAGGACATACCGAAAACTGCAAAATCCATTACGGAAAACAACTAGAACCAAGCCACAAATCCCCCACAAAACATACATAACTTATAGTAGCAAAATAGCCCATCGAAAACACATTTCCACGGGGTTTTAACGCATCATACACACATTAAAATCAACCAAAAACATCACCAAATCAAAGAGTCAAAAACACTCATTTTCTACCAAAATTTCGCCATAACCTCCCCATAAACTCTACACATTCATCCTCATCAATTTCCATCATTTTCATCCCTAATCTAGCCACACCCTTTCAAGGGTCCTAACAGCACTTAACACAATCCTCAAATTCATCAACAACAATACAATCACCATAAACTCCATAACCACAATATCAATCACAAACTCAAAACATTTGGCTCTAAAGGCCCTCCATTCAACATTAATTCACAAACCTCTTATAACATCAATTGAACACATTCCAACATATATTTCAATCCACAATTTGGGTTCATTAATTTGTTTACCCATCCCAAACACTTAAACAATTATAACAAGGTTTAAGGTGGATTCCTTACCTTAATTTCACAAGTTTCCTTAATTCTCCTCTTGCTCCATATCTTCTCCAAAATCGGTTAAGAGGGCATGGAGTTTCCAAACTCCATCCCAACATTCAAGAACACAAAACACACTCAATTAATTATCTAAACCCTTGCAATATTTCAATTCAATCAAAGGGCTAGACACAAGGTTAGGGTTTACCTTTGTGAAGCTTTCAAGAGGGATTTTCACCCTTGAATCAAGAGGGGAACTTCTCCACCATTGAAGGATCAATTTGGAGCTCAAGAACAAGGAGAAAACAAGGTATCAAAAATGGTGAAAAATTGATTACACCAAGAGTTGAAGGAAAAATGACTTTCTCTTGGAAATTTTTACCTTAGAAAGAGAGGAGACTCCAAGCTTCAAGAATATGTCATTTTCTCTTCAAATGGGAAAAACCCATGGAGATGAAACTCATCCTTTTGAAATTCCGAAAAGAGGGAGAGGTAGAGGAGGATGAGGAGAGTTCAAATATGTAATTTGTTTTGCATTTGGAGCTTGGAGTTGGCTAGGCATGAGGAGGAAGATGAGAAGCCATGGAAGGAGAGGGGAGAGCTGCACAATCGGCTGCAACCAGGAGGGAGAAGGAAGGAATCGTGGAGAAGAAAGAAAGGGAGGAAAGAGAGAGAGGAAAAGAAATAAAGGAGGAAAGAGAGTGTGGTGGGGTATAAGTTACTTTTGCTTTTTGACTTATTAATTAGCTAACTAGTCAAGTGTGAGGGGCTGTCTACATTAATAAAACCGGCCCACTAATATACACACTGGAACGTTTTTCGTCTTTTACAGAAAACGCCCATTAATTTACCCGGTTTAGCACTATTCACTAACCGGGTCCGTTTTCCGGAATTTTCTCGTTTATTTAATTTTAATGGTTATTACTCCCATTAATGTTTAATTATTGTTACATAATCAACTATTATTTTTACGGGGTCATTTAACTGTTTAAAATCACGTTTTCGGGTTTTCTCGAAAAACGCGCTCTAAGACTCCGTTAGCGTTTAAACGCATTGTTTGGATCCGTTTCCTTCCGGGATTTTTCCCACACATTCCTAATGTGTAATTAAGGTATAAAAATATATTTATAGCCCTAATGAAGGTTATGTACCTCCTAAAATAATTAAATACGTATTTTCACGTTTTGTGATTTTTGCATTTCCTTTTTCTTTTTGGTTTTCATTTCTTCACCAATGATCTTAAGGACTTAATTAGCCTTAGAAAATTATAATTACATAATTAATTAACGCATTAAGGTTTGGGGTATTTCAATCTACCCCCCTTAAAAGAACTTCGTCCTCGAAGTTCACACTTCCCTAGCATCATTTGAATTAGAACACAGGGATTACTTGTAACATAAACTTCCATAACAACATATTTACATCACAACCTCGGACTTAACGGTCCGGGTAACACATCACATCCATCATAACATAACATAACATACTTACATGATAACCTCGGACTCAATCCGGGTATTACAACTTTACTTACATAACAACCCTTAGACTCTTGGTATAACAACATTTAGACACTTAGGTCTTGATAACATAACAACCTTTAGACACATGGTCTAGGTAACATAACACTTTCGGAATTCAATCACATTAGGACTCAGGTCAAAATAATTTATTACATATACCACACAACATGTCTTAGCATGTATATCAACCAGAAATTCCTTTTCCATCTCTTCATGGGTTCGAGACCCATGTGAGTACATATACACTGTGATCCCGCAGAACCGGTCGCGATGGACACTCTGGTCCCCGTTCCTTTGGGAGATCAAAACAATTGCATACATCTTTAAAATATACTTCTCATGTCACCGGTCCGAAGACAAAGGCTCTACGTCCTCAGCTCGTGAGCAAGTAATACGAAAAACTCTATGTGAGGTTAAGTATAATGAAATCCTTTATTGGAAGGATACAGTTGAAAATCCTTACAAGGTCACATAAAGGTAGTCCTTCCTTTGAAAATACCACTTAAGAATCTTAAATATTATTGAAGTCTTGAAAATACCAATGAAATTTAAACCCAATTTAAAATTCTTTTGAAAACTCAATACAACTCCAAGTCCAATTATGTTAACTGCATCTTATTCTTGATGTGGTTATTTGTGACCACTTATAGGGAGTTTCAAGAATCATCCAACCCTAATGTGATCAGCATCAGAGTTGAACTATCTTCCACCCCAATTTGTGTTCGGCTTCCCTTGATCTCATGATAATCAAGTTTCACCTCCCACTTCATTTTCAAACAACAGATAACACATTCATTTCCATTTTCTATCTTTTAATCCATCTAGTCATAATCATACATCTCCAAGGGATAGAACTCCGTCTATCATCATCATCCAAATTCAACTTAATCCAGTTCTAGGGAATTTATTCTCACTAGGTTTTATATCGGTTTCATCCCTCTTCATAAATACAATACTGTACATACGTATTTTTTCAAAATACTACACGGTTTACATTTAGTATTATGAACATACACAGTCGGGGTTTTAGTTCCCCGGGAGTTTTCTACTCCCTTATACTTATACTTTCACACACATTTAAACAAATAACACACTTATCACAATGGTATTCGCATCTTCTGTGCGCAATTACAATTAACCATGAATGAATGCGTATGTTTATGTAACCCACCAATCATCAAAACAAATTATTTTGTGCTATGCACACCATAGTTCACGTACACTTGTACGGTAAAACACACTAAACGGTTTCGCTCTACCCCCCTTAAAAGGGATTACGCCCACGTAATCAATCACTTAATCACTGGTTTATAACGTCCTACCGTCGTGAAGTGTTTTATCTCCACGCGGTTTATTACAATGTGTTCTGGTTTGAGGATCTTAGCCATATTGGCGGTTTAGTCCCTAACCAAGAATTCTCACTAGAGTTTATTTTAACTCTTAACTGGTTTCGATTCTGGCCTGTGAGGCTTTTAGGCATCATTAGTTTGCCATTCACTCATGTTCACTATTCGCATTCAACGTTTGAATCACTGGTTCACCAGTTTCTGCTGCGCAACTCTTGATAACTTTAGGCTTAGTTTGCCCCATACATTATTCTTACTGTATTGTATATCCCCGATTATCACCTTTATCTTGGTAATAACGGTTTCTCAACCGACGCGTGGTATTTCTTACCGTTAGCGAATTCGGTGAGTTTCAAAACTTACTATCCACTTCCATGATAATTTATTGTATTCCACAATGACTTACTTGATTTCTTCCGACTTACTGTCGGTTAGTTTGAGCTACTACCTTTGTAGTACTCTGTCGGTTATTTCCAACACTTGAGGTATATTCCATACCGATATTTAATAATTGTTACTGTAGTCACTTATGCCACTAAGTACCTTTGATTGGTACGACCGTGCTTCTTATGCATCGGTTTTATCACATCATAAGTCTTGTTCTTCTATCACATTTAACATTTCCCAAACTTCCTAGCTATCTCACTCGATCATTACCGCACAAGGCAATACCAAAACACTCAGTCATACAGAGTGCAGAGGCGTAAACTCTTGACAGTAAATCTCTTATGCGATTGCAATAGGAATTCACACTGAGTTCTTATCACATAGTACTAACTACTGGCTCATTGCCCAGTCTGTTTCATCACTTACTTGTATGTCCATTGAGTTTCACTCATAACTGGTCTTATTGCCACATTATTATTTAACAATACTTATGCAACGGTCGCTTACTGCGCCGTGCTTTCACTCATTGTATAACATTACTGCTTCATCATCTTTATATTAGCTTCCGCCATTCACTGTGTTTCGCCATTTTTGGCTGATTGCTGAATACGCTATTCTTCGAGTCTTTATGCTCCTTGAGCGTTGTTCATTCACATTAGCATCCCACCTATGGTGGTTGCTATTCGACTTATCACTCTCGGTCTCCACAACTGGTATAAACCTTCTTTGTATAATACTCATTCAAATCACTCTTAGGTAACACATCATGTCCATCCTAACATATCTCTTCTTGGTTCTAATACCGCTGTTGCGGTCTCACATATCAAGAGGTATCCCCACTCTTAAAGCAGTGGTTCGTTATCCGCTTTACTTACTTATATAACATAAACTTCTAATCGGTAACATTTCTTAACACATTCTACTTGTGGCTTATAAGCCTATTGCCTCGAGCTCTACTCATGTAGGCTGTTCACACACATTTACTTCTCCGTACAACATTACATGGTTTATAGGTTGCATCGGTCCATGACAAGTCGTTGTTCCTTTCATGGGTGCCCCTTCAAGGATGTCGACTTCCTCCTGACGACTTGCTTAGCTGGGTGTTAGTTTCAACCCTTGCGTTTCTGCACGTTATCTCATTCAACCATGTTGATCCAAACACCCTTTTAAGGATAGTTCCTGGGTGTTACTAGGTTATGCCATTTCATCTGGCTTGCACTTTTGTATGTTTAATTTACTACTCGCTCTGCGTTCTTTGTTGGGTAAATATCCTCTTTAGTGAAATTGATACCTCGGGAGCTCATCCGATCATTGCACATTAACATATCTATTGTAGGCATTTGCCTCACCATATGTAGGCTGGGTACTTACTCCAGCTATTATGTTCATCCTTCAGGATTCTTAAGACATGTGTGACGTCTTTACTTACTAACCAGTGCACTTCGCACTCATTCACCTTTAAATATTTCCTTAAAATAAACTTACTAATTCCTTTGGTCTTCCTTAACTTAACTGGGTTCCTTTATTCAACCATTCGATGGTACTCCATTGCTCTTGCTTGACTTTTACTTCGGACCGTAGTATGGAGTCGACTACTTCCCGTGTTCCAGGCTCCACTCGTATACATACATGGGGTATCCTACTGATACATTGCTACTTACCCGACTACCCCATAAGAAGGTTTGTCAGGCCCACAAGCTCCTAACGGAGTGCGGTCGTCCCACATTACTGTTGGTACACTCGTAGTGTCCGTCACACGCCTAGGTGAAGTATTCTGTTGTCAACTCCTCTTATATTATCCTGTGATAATATGCATTCCTGCTTCCCGAACTTAATCAAGGGAAAGTTTATCCACTGTTGTATTATTATGAACTCTCTCCATTCCTCGGGTTGTTACCCTTGGGTTTACCGGTTTCCATCGGTTATTCGAAATAACTGGGTATAACTTACCTACCATGTGGCACTGAGGCCGGTGTAGGTCTTCTGGTTGGTTTTAAAAGAAGAAGAATTTAAAATAGATGGGTTTGAAAGAAAATTTGGTTTTGAAAAGGTTTGAAAATGAATTTAAGTTGAAAGAAAATCTCGTGGTTTCACAACATTTTCTCGCCTTAACCAAGTCTAGCTTCTTGCTGACTGGGTATTTCCAATTACAGAGGTCAGGCTGCTAAGCCTTTCCACAGTTATGATGATCTCACTTACTTCATGGTACTTTACTAAGTACTTTATAGTTGCTAATAATTTGCCGCAGCCTTGTTGTAGCAGCACTTGCCTTGGCAAGTGCGCCATGCTGACTGGCTACTGGTTCAATACACATCGGTTGCGGTACTGCTTTGACCCGCTCTAACATCAGTGGCCTTGCTGGCCCTTGCTTGATCTTACCGTCTTAACAACAATTCCTTGGGTAGTTCTCTCTGTCTTCACCTGATAACCATTAACTAGGGTTTTCCCATTCTGGGAGACCCCTTTTTACTTAGTATCGTATCCTCCTCGTACTACGTTGTAGTTCTTTGCTCGGTTGGTGTACCGTTGGTGTTTAGTCAACATTGTAGTCCCGTAGACACTCGTCTCGGGTTCTACTACTTCACTTCTCCACTGTTGCACGTTAGTGCTTGCACGCTGGTTATCCTCGACTGCTTCGCATGTCGACCCAGGGTGCCTGAAATTCCATTCTCTTATGCATAAATTCTTCACTTTTCGCTAACTCATGCGGCAGACATTGTTAAAATGGAGACGTCTTCGGGATTCACGCCTTTCGGATCTACCGTGTGACAGGTTCTCCGTGCTATTAGGACATTTAATAACAGCCAGATCGGGTATTCCCGAGTAAGAGAGGACTTCCATCTCTCTGGCGTTCTTCCGAGTTATAATATAGGGTTTGTGGAGGGCGGGATGGATATGTAGGTTCCAGTACACTGGTATCCTAACAGCGTATTCTCACGCTATCACTCAACCCTTAACCCAAAGTACTAAAATCCTAACTCGGTACTTCCTAAGCTCGGTATTTCAGTCATCAGAGCGATACTTCGCTCTGATACCACTTTTTGTAACACCCCAACTACAAATACACACTTAACAACACTTGCAGCGGAAATCACAACTCACACATAACTCAACTCTTGGTGTTACACGCCGTTAGCCACCCACGTGGCTAACAAGGCTAACATACATACATTGTACCGGTCTGATGGACTAAACTCCCGAGCAACTACACATAAATCCCGTTCCATGTCCAACAATCATTACACTTACATTACAGCTGTACCGAGTAATTACCAACTAACGCCGATACATTTTCGGTCTTACTACACCTATAATAATCCACAATTCTCATGACTACCACATACAAACAACTACCCCGTCCTACTCTCGAACGGCTTCCAGTTCCTTGTACCTGAAAAGTATGGGAGCCCCCAAAGGGGGTCAGCACCTTTGCTGGTATGGTAATCCCGCAGCCCGCATGCTACCGGGCCACGCACAACTATTGTCGTCTTAGCATGCGGTTGATTTATTTCAAACATGCACAAACTCACACATATCATGCTTATAAGCAAACATCCATTAATAGAATACAGACACAAGGTTAGCACACTCAACATAACAACACACTTCACTTTATAACATACAACTTATTTCACTCTTCTTAGAGTACATGCTTCACTTAGGGAGTGCCGGGGTGATATAAGCCCGAGCACAACATACATACATTTTCTTTACTTGAGTGGCGGCCTCATATAGGACCGATCACAACATACACAATTTCCCCCTAGCTCCAATAGTGATGAGGTAGGTAAGCCTTGGTTAAGCTTGTGGGTGGTTGTAATTCAAGAAGAAAACAACCGTAACATAACAAGAGGGAGTCGAAGCAACTTAGGCTCACACCCTACAACATTACACATAATTTCCCTCCTAGCCCGATTGGAGGTCGGGTAGGTAAGCTTTGGCTAAGCTAGTGGGAGGTCGAAATCCAATGAAGGAAAACAACCCTAACATAACAGGATGGGAGTTAATTCACATATATTATTAACTCCCAAACACGCGCGACCGGAACACCGGATTCCTCTCCATACATAACATATACTTATTAGTTAGAGGTTCCCTTATGGAACTTATCACATACATACTCACATAGTGTTACTAACTCGGTTAGACACATAAGGGAATATCCCTTTTAACAAACGGATAACTGTATCCAAAACAACAACACATATTAACAAGTCACATACATCACACATAATCACAACATACACTAACGCACGGATAGCCGTAGTTAGAACGTTCCCATGGGTTGGGACGTTTATTCCGAATACCGATCTCTTATGTGAACCTAAGGTCGGTTAACTATTATTTAACACATAACTAAGGTTAAGCGGTATCGGAATTAATTACGCCACAATAATGAATTACTGTAAACTCATTTCATGCTTTATCTTGCAAGGTGGCAAACACACAAAAAACACATTGGCATACAAGCCGGTGTAATCCGGTAGGACACAGGTTGCAAGAAAACCATACCTGTCACCAAGGTCACTCTATTGCGTCTCTTAGGTTCCTTGAAAATCTTTGAACAACTGGTAACATTACATTTGTTTCCATTAAATCGGGGCAATACAATTGTTAACGACTAGTGCGCCCATAGTTAACCCCGTTATCCCGTTATACTTAATTTTACTCTTGTGATCTTAAGTTCACAACTCTCACATCAAACCTAACACTTGTTTACACATTTAAGGCCTTTAATGTCACCAAACAAGGCCTAAACATCATCCAAAACCATTACCATCCAATCCCCTATCATTAGAAGGCTCGAAGCACACAAAAATGGAGTTCAAAAGATTATCGGTCATTTTAAAAACAAATATACATAAACATATGCCAAAACATGTCAAAACAGATAGTACTCGAAAAGAGGAATCCAACGCCGCAAACGGCACTCAAAACGGAGTTCAAACGAAAAAGTTATGCAAAAACAAAGGTTGGTCCGAACATGCGTCCGACCTTGCATGTTCGGACATAAGTCGAGAGTTCTGAAAATTTTCCGTCGTATGATGTCCGAACTTCAATGTTCGGACACATGTTAGGACATACCGAAAACTGCAAAATCCATTACGGAAAACAACTAGAACCAAGCCACAAATCCCCCACAAAACATACATAACTTATAGTAGCAAAATAGCCCATCGAAAACACATTTCCACGGGGTTTTAACGCATCATACACACATTAAAATCAACCAAAAACATCACCAAATCAAAGAGTCAAAAACACTCATTTTCTACCAAAATTTCGCCATAACCTCCCCATAAACTCTACACATTCATCCTCATCAATTTCCATCATTTTCATCCCTAATCTAGCCACACCCTTTCAAGGGTCCTAACAGCACTTAACACAATCCTCAAATTCATCAACAACAATACAATCACCATAAACTCCATAACCACAATATCAATCACAAACTCAAAACATTTGGCTCTAAAGGCCCTCCATTCAACATTAATTCACAAACCTCTTATAACATCAACTGAACACATTCCAACATATATTTCAATCCACAATTTGGGTTCATTAATTTGTTTACCCATCCCAAACACTTAAACAATTATAACAAGGTTTAAGGTGGATTCCTTACCTTAATTTCACAAGTTTCCTTAATTCTCCTCTTGCTCCATATCTTCTCCAAAATCGGTTAAGAGGGCATGGAGTTTCCAAACTCCATCCCAACATTCAAGAACACAAAACACACTCAATTAATTATCTAAACCCTTGCAATATTTCAATTCAATCAAAGGGCTAGAACACAAGGTTAGGGTTTACCTTTGTGAAGCTTTCAAGAGGGATTTTCACCCTTGAATCAAGAGGGGAACTTCTCCACCATTGAAGGATCAATTTGGAGCTCAAGAACAAGGAGAAAACAAGGTATCAAAATGGTGAAAAATTGATTACACCAAGAGTTGAAGGAAAAATGACTTTCTCTTGGAAATTTTTACCTTAGAAGAGAGGAGACTCCAAGCTTCAAGAATATGTCATTTTCTCTTCAAATGGGAAAAACCCATGGAGATGAAACTCATCCTTTTGAAATTCCGAAAAGAGGGAGAGGTAGAGGAGGATGAGGAGAGTTCAAATATGTAATTTGTTTTGCATTTGGAGCTTGGAGTTGGCTAGAGCATGAGGAGGAAGATGAGAAGCCATGGAAGGAGAGGGGGAGCTGCACAATCGGCTGCAACCAGGAGGGAGAAGGAAGGAATCGTGGAGAAGAAAGAAAGGGAGGAAAGAGAGGAGAGGAAAAGAAATAAAGGAGGAAAGAGAGTGTGGTGGGGTATAAGTTACTTTTGCTTTTTGACTTATTTAATTAGCTAACTAGTCAAGTGTGAGGGGCTGTCTACATTAATAAAACCGGCCCACTAATATATACACACTGGAACGTTTTTCGTCTTTTACAGAAAACGCCCATTAATTTACCCGGTTTTAGCACTATTCACTAACCGGGTCCGTTTTCCGGAATTTTCTCGTTTATTTAATTTTAATGGTTATTATACTCCCATTAATGTTTAATTATTGTTACATAATCAACTATTATTTTTACGGGGTCATTTAACTGTTTAAAATCACGTTTTCGGTTTTCTCGAAAAACGCGCTCTAAGACTCCGTTAGCGTTTAAACGCATTGTTTGGATCCGTTTCCTTCCGGGATTTTTCCCACACTTCCTAATGTGTAATTAAGGTATAAAAAATATTTATAGCCCTAATGAAGGTTATGTACCTCCTAAAATAATTAAATACGTATTTTCACGTTTTGTGATTTTACGCATTTCCTTTTTCTTTTTGGTTTTCATTTCTTCACCAATGATCTTAAGGACTTAATTAGCCTTAGAAAATTATAATTACATAATTAATTAACGCATTAAGTTTGGGGTATTTCAATCTACCCCCCTTAAAAGAACTTCGTCCTCGAAGTTCACACTTCCCTAACATCATTTGAATTAGAACACAGGGATTACTTGTAACATAGAACTTCCATAACCAACATATTTACATCACACACCTCGGACTTAACGGTTCGGGTAACACATTCACATCCATGCATAACATAACATAACATACTTACATGATAACCTCGGACTCAACGGTCCGGGTATCTTATCAACTTCTGTACTTACATAACAACCCTTAGACTCTTAGGTATAACAACATTTAGACACTTAGGTCTTGATAACATAACAACCTTTAGACACATGGTCTAGGTAACATAACACTTTCGGAATTCAATCACATTAGGACTCGAGGTCAAAACAATGTTTATTACATATACCACACAACATCTCTTAGCATGTATATCAACCAGAAATTCCTTTTCCATCTCTTCATGGGTTCGAGACCCATGTTGAGTACATATACACTGTGATCCCGCAGAACCGGTCGCGATGGACACTCTGGTCCCCGTTCCTTTGGGACATCAAAACAATTGCATACATCTTTAAAATATACTTCTCATGTCACCGGTCCGAAGACAAAGGCTCCTACATCCTCAGCTCGTGAGCAAGTAATACGAAAATACTCTATGTGAGGTTAAGTATAACGAAATCCTTTATTGGAAGGATACTAGTTGAAAATCCTTTACAAGGTCACATAAAGGTAGCCCTTCCTTTGAAAATACCACTTAAGAATCTTAAAAGTATTAATTGAAGTCTTGAAAATACCATATGAAAGTTTAAAACCCAATTTAAAATTCTTTGAAAACTCAATACAACTCCAAGTCCAATTATCGTTAACTGCATCTTATTCTTGATGTGGTTATTTGTGACCACTTATAGAGAGTTTCAAGAATCATCCAACCCTAATGTGATCAGCATCAGAGTTGAACTATCCTTCCACCCCAATTTGTGTTTGGCTTCCCTTGATCTCATGATAATCAAGTTTCACCTCCCACTTCATTTTCAAACAACAGATAACACATTCATTTCCAATTTTCTATCTTTTAATCCATCTAGTCATAATCATACATCTCCAAGGGATAGAACTCCGTCTATCGATCATCATCCAAATTCAACTTAATCCAGTCACTAGGGAATCTTATTCTCACTAGGTTTTATATCGGTTTCATCCCTCTTCATAAATTACAATACTGTACATACGTATTTTATCAAAATACCATACACGGTTTTACATTTAGTATTATATGAACATACACAGTCGGGGTTTTAGTTCCCCGGGAGTTTCTTACTCCCTTATACTTATACTTTCACACACATTTATTAACAAATAACACACTTATTACAATGGTATTCGCATCTTCTGTGCGCAATTACCACAATTAACCATGAATGAATGCGTATGTTTATGTAACCCACGCGCCAATCATCAAAACAAATTATTTTGTGCTATGCACACCATAGTTCACGTACACTTGTACGGTAAAACACACTAAACGGTTTCGCGCTCTACCCCCCTTAAAAGGGATTACGCCCACGTAATCAATCACTTAATCATTGGTTTATAACGTCCTACCGTCGTGAAGTGTTTTATCTCCACGCGGTTTATTACAAAATGTGTTCCGGTTTGAGGATCTTAGCCATATTGGCGGTTTAGTCCCTAACCAAGAATTCTCACTAGAGTTTATTTTAACTCTTAACTGGTTTCGATTCTGGCCTGTGAGGCTTTTAGGCATCATTAGTTTGCCATTCACTCATGTTCACTATTCGCATTCAACGTTTGAATCACTGGTTCACCAGTTTCTGCTGCGCAACTCTTGATAACTTTAGGGCTTAGGTTGCCCCCCATACATTATTCTTACTGTATTGTATATCCCCGATTATCACCTTTATCTTGGTAGTAACGGTTTCTCAACCGACGCGTGGTATTTCTTACCGTTAGCGAATTCGGTGAGTTCAAAAAACTTACTATCCACTTCCATGATAATTTATTGTATTCCACAATGACTTACTTGATTTCTTCCGACTTACTGTCGGTTAAGTTTGAGCTACTACCTTTTGTGTAGTACTCTGTCGGTTATTTCCAACACTTGAGGTATATTCCATACCGATATTTAATAATTGTGTTATTGTAGTCACTTATGCCTACTAAGTACCTTTTGATTGGTACGACCGTGCTTATCTTATGCATCGGTTTTATCACATCATAAGTCTTGTTCTTCTATCACATTTAACATTTCCCAAACTTCCTAGCTATCTCACTCGATCATTACCGCACAAGGCAATACCAAAACACTCAGTCATACAGAGTGCAGAGGCGTAAACTCTTGACAGTAAATCTCTTATGCGATTGCAATAGGAATTCACACTGAGTTCTTTCACATAGTACTAACTACTGGATCATTGTCCAGTCTGCGTTTCATCACTTACTTGTATGTCCATTGAGTTTCACTCATAACTGGTCTTATTGCCACATTATTATTTAACAATACTTATGCAACGGTCGCTTGCTGTGGTCCGTGCTTTCACTCATTGTATAACATTAGCTTACACTGCATCCGTCATTATATTAGCTTCCACCATTCCACTGTGTTTCGCCATTTATTTGGCTGGTTGCTGAATACGCTATTCTTCGAGTCTTTATGCTCCTTGTGCCTTTTCATTTTTGAGTTTAGTGTGCACTTTATTGCACCTTTGTGCATTGCATTTGTTGCTTTTGTGCATTTCAGTTGTTGCACTTTTGTGCATTTCAGTTGTTGCACTTTTGTGCATTTCAGTTGTTGCACTTTTGTGCATTTCAGTGACACCTTGTCTTGTATGTGTTCTTGTGTAACACTGTGTTTGAATGTACCTTGTACTTCTACTTGATTGTGTGTACTTCATTACACTACAATGGAAATATTATATGCACTACGTTGCACCATTTGAAATGAAAAGTGATTGTGTTCACTGCCTTGCTTTACACTGCAAGTATATGTTATGACATTCCAAGTATTCTGTTGTACTCGATATACACTATGAGCTTAGGGATGTAGAGACTTGGGACTTGATCCCTAAAAATTAGATTGAGTTGTGGATACTTAGAGGAACTTGATTCCCCCACAACCTTATACTTTAGATATGAGACTTCGGGGCGAAGTCCTTTTTTAAGGGGGGTAGATTGAAATACCCCAAATCTAAATAATATTATTTAATCATTATTTATTGGAATATAATCCAAATATAAATCATTTCACGTACGCATGCAAACCCATGCATGAAAACGTTACGTAAAAACAGTCGTTTCACCATAAACGCTAAAACGCCTTAGAAGCATATGGTCAAACATGACCTTGTATGACCCTCTAATATTCAAACTAAATGGTCATACAATTATTATATGAATATACAAAATATTCCCTAAGCTATATTCAGTCAAATACGCAAAATGCTCGGGAGTGCTCACACCCGCTCCTTAAAGCACGAAAAGTCCGGAGGAGTGCCGAGGTGGCACGAACTCCTATAAAATTAATTCCTAGAGTTCCTAACATCATTATTTATCATTCTAAAGAGAACCCACGAAGTGGTTTCTCAAAATTCAGCAAAAACCAAAGGAGGATTTCTTAGCGCTCCTTTTTGGCCCGGGAGTGTCCCGATGGCCCGTAATTTATGTCACGGGTTGATATAACCCCATATAACTCAATGTAACATCTTAGTATATGTTTATTTACTATAATAAGTGTTTACAAACACTTGGAACTCATAAGAACAATTGGTTTCCCAAAATTTCCTTAGAGCACAAAAACACACCTTCGGGTGTCACGAAAATGCGTTTTACGCAATTACCTTGTAGTTTTTGACATGCCACGAATTGGTAATCTTAAAAAGGGTTAAAATGACCTTCTAAATCAGTTGGTGTGACTAGTCAACAAGGCTCTCTATAGGGGCCGATTTTAAGGGCAAAAACTAGTATAAAATTTGCTTTAAAAATTTATAAAAGGCTTAGAATATGATGACTCATCATCCCATGTGTTATATTACTTAATGTCTAAGTATGTAGGTCTCATTTGACCAGAGAGCTGTCGAAATTAGGTCATTGAGCAAGCACATGTGAGCTAGGAAGAAAACAAATGCAAAAAGGCAAAAGTAGATCTAAGATTCCTTCTTTTTGCTTTTCTTACAAACTAAGCTATCTTCCATGTTCTTCCTTGGTTCTTCTTGGCCGGTTTTTGAGCCCCATTCAGACCTCCAATTCGTGCAAGACAATGAGGAAGAAGACAATTCATTAACTTAGAAAATTCAAAAGAAGATACCTTACCTTTTCTCACCTTGTCTTCTAGTTTGCATTATTTTTGCTCCACCTTGCCTTGTCCTCTATTATGGCCGGTTTTCATGCTGGAAAGGAGGCATTTATTGAGCCAATAACTCATTGAATAAACTAAGGAAAAGTATAGTCATTTGACATTAAAAATTGACAAAACAAAAATCAATTCCAAAATGCAATTCCCTTGCATTTACGTGAGCTAGCTCTCACTTTCCTCTCTTGCACTCATCTCCACCGGTTTGGTAAGGCTCTCTCCTCCTCTCTTCTAGCTTCATCTTCCTTTGAAGCTCTTAAGTCCATTAATGGAGATTTAACTTCTATCTTCATCTTAAGGTAAATTCCTAGCATTTCTTGGCAAGTCTTGAAGCAAAACTCTTCCTAGCATATCAAGGTGGGTTCGGCCACATCTAGTTCTCCAAGAAGGTTGTCCAAACCAACATTAAATCAAGGAGCACCTCAAGGTTATCTTAAGGTAGTTTTCAAAGCTTGAAAATCCTTAAAGCACATTTTTATGTGTAACCAAGTTCTACTTCTTCTAAGTCTCTTTTCTTCTTCATTTTGTTGAAGGAAAACTTGCTCTTCATCTACCTTTGGGTGAGCCGAAATTATAAGAGAAAGTTCTAAGGTAAAGTCTTGTAAAACTACTTCCAAATCTACTTAAGATCTTTATTCAAGATCTAACTCCTAAACACCTTCACCTCTTGCATAAAACCGAAGAGGAGCATCAAGTTTACCTAGGAGAAAGCTTGGAGATTCAAGAAGAAGTTCAAGCACTTAACCACCTTGTTAAGAAGTAAGTTTACCATATAAACCTTTATATTATAAGCTTTGTTAAGCTTCTAAAAAATTGTACAAAAATTATGTACACCTCTTAAGTAAAGTAATACCGAACCTACATGGTTTTATTTGCCAAAAATATAATCTATAACATATATAGAAAATATTTACCTTAAGACACATTTTTGTGTCACAAAAATTATCTATGTTACAAATTAAATTAGGCCGAATTGTCTTGGGCAAAAATGCTCTATTTTGGGCTAAGAATTTATATAAGACATTACAATAATTTATACATGAGTTATATGACTCCTATGAATTTATCTATAATTACTTAGACATATAAATCCACTTTTATATAACATATGGTCTCATTTAAATTATGGCCGAAAGCTTTATGTGTTAAATGGATTTTAATGAGCTACTTAGGTATATAAATTTATATCATAAAGTTTGGTGAGTTAAAAATATTCTATTAGTGTTTAAATGACTAATTAATTTAGTTATAAGGCTTAAATGTAATTTCTACAAAATTTAGTGTATATATTGTGAAGGCCGAGAACAAAAGGGCTGTTTGGTGTAAATATAAAATAATATAAGGTTAGGTATTAAGTTTATGAATTTTAGATAATTTAAACAAGCTCTAAAATAACTTTTTATAAAGTTTTGGGCTATTATGTAATTTATGAAAGTTGTTATTAAAGTTTGGAGTTGAATATGGGCGAATTCATAATTAAGAGAATTATTGGGGTTACTTTCGAAATTTGAAAGAATTAAATATTTAAACTTTAGTTTATAAGTTATTAAGTGACTATTATAAGTTTTGGGGTGAAAATGTAATTAAAGGAAAGTTCTAGGCTAAAGCCGAGTTAGTTGGGTTAGTTTGGTAATTTAAGAATTTATATATATATATTTAGCATTTATGGAGAATTAAAATTTAAACTATAATTTATAAGGTGTTATGTAAAGATTATAAGATTTTGTGGTTAAAAGGTAATTATGGGAAATTAATCATTAAGGCCGAAAGTTTGAGGGGCCAAAATGTAATTTTTGAAAGTTATAACATTTATAAGTTATGTCCAAAAATATTAGTGGTAGTTTTGTAATTTAATTAAATAAGGAATTAAAACTATGTTATATTAAGAGATTAGAATTTAAAAGTAAGGTTTATGATTTTATGTGGTTGTTTTGTAAATAACCGAAATATAAGGGTAAAAATTTAGATTAAATAAATATAGGTCCTACATGGATTTTTGGAGGAATTAGAAAGAAAGAATTTTGATTAAAGGAGTTATGAGGTTTAAACTATGACTTATATAGTTATAAGGAATTTAAAGATAACCGATGACTATTTTTTGTTAAAGGAGGAATAATGAAAACTGTAAGAATTTTATGTCCATGTATGACAAATAAATATAGTTAAGAAATTATAGGTTGTTATGTCACCTAGACAAATAAAATAAACAACAAATGCAATGAACACATAGATGTGCATTAAAGGATTTGTGAATAAATAACAAATAAGTTATACATAAAATCATGAGGTAATTAAAAGGAATAAAACCTCACATGAAATAACAAATATGAAATTTGTTAAAAGATCCAATAGAATTATTATATAAGGGTAACATAAATTAACCCTCTCAGTTAATCCTATTCTAGGACTTTGTTTGACCAGACGTTGACCGGGAATTTACAAGTACAGTCTACGGTGAACGGTATGGGATTCTTGCAACCTGTTTTCTAACGGATTACACCGGCTTGTGTGCTATCTGTTGTTTGAATAACGACCAAGATAATTAATGTAAAACGTTGCATTACTCTTGTGCACTGTTGTGTTATTTTATGTGCGTGAATGTTGCTGACTACAACGTGTATGTCCCACGCATACAACACTACTATACCAGTGGATTAAATACCTGCGTTTCAGTATATCGAGGACTTGTACTCAAGTCTCTCACTAACTTCACTTTATAACAGACGTCATTATCCTAAACGTGATAATTGACATTATACATTGGGTTCTTGTCAACATCTTTATATGACACCTAACAACTCTATACTACGAGAATGAGGAGCCCAGTTGGATCTGGCCATGCATGCTACAGGAGCTGTACCTGTCTCAGGTCGTCTCCTATCTACGTCGCGACGGAAAATTCAGTTGGGAGGAAGACTCTATTCCACCCGGGACTTCGTGTGCCCTTCAGTTCGAGGAAGACCTTATTCCTCAGTGGGTTCTTATTTCCCACGCCATTCAGTTCAGGGTTTGACTACGTCATCTCCTGGGGTTTCTATACCCAACTTACTCTATGACGAGGTCACTATACCTCCACTATTTCAGATATTCAGTTATAACTGTCAGTCCCATTGTGTGGACCGACTATCAGTAAAGAATTTCAGTTCAGCTAACTCGACCTTCTGTGTCTTGTTCTATGTGACATTATTGTCCTTGTGTGGATACTTGTTATCATCAGATTATGCTTGTTTACAGCTTTATAAAAAAATGAACTGCATGTATTCGACAAAGTAGTTTGGTGTGGCCCGGTAGACGATGGGCTGCACGTTTTCCATACCAGCGTTGTTTGCTGAGCCCCTTTGGGGGCACCCCCATTTTTCAGGTACCTGAAGATTGAGAAGTTCACTACACTGAGTGTAGGTGGGGTAGACCAAGCTTTGGGAGTCTACTATTAGTTATTTGTTTTATTTCAGTATTGTACTTTTGAGTTGGATTCCTAGTATCTCGGGTTGTATCTGTATTCCAGACCGTGACATTTGAGGATTGTATTTGGACTTAGCCTTGTTGGTCACAAGGGTGGCCAACGGCATTGTGATACCGCCCGGTTGTTGTATTTATTTCCGCTGCAGTTGTAATTTATTTGGGAGTGATCGCCGTTCAGTTTATTGGATTTCGGGTTGGGGTATTACAAAGCATCTCTAAATCACCAGATTTAATTATCTAATGTTATAGTATATATATACCATCTTTTATTAAAGTTAAATATACCAAAAACCTTATAAATTCCTTATAACACTTATAAAATCTTTATAAATTGTAAACTTAATTCTACAATTATTTTCTCATCATCTAAACTCTCAAAAATTCCATATTGACCTCATATATTTTTGGTAATCACCATTAGGTACTAAAACTTCTTAAATTTTACATATTACTCTTAATTATACTAATTCCTTTAATTTAACTAAGTTAGATATTTTTTTCTAACTCAATTAATACCCTTAATTTTCGGCCACCATATAAATGATAGTATATGAATTTTTCTTGTACATTATGATAGCTTATATTAAAGCTTATATCATAAGGAGTATAAATCTATTCTTAGATTTAATAAACATTAACTTTTCATAAGCTAAAAACTGAATATTAATCACCAAAATTTCGGCAATAAATAATAAGATGAACAATATGTTAGATCATATATAGATCAACAATTAGAACCTTGAAATAGGTAGTTGTTGGATTTACCTTGTATATTAACCATTAGCTTAATATTTAAGCTCAATTTCCTTAGAAATTTTGACAGCAATTTGCTAGAGAAATTGGCTCCAAAATTATACAACAAGATGAAGAATAAGATGGGTTAGTATCCCATGCCAATCGGCTGTAACAAAAACCAAAGAACAAGAAGTTTTCAAGAAAGCAATGTTTTACCTCGAGAATCATAGGCACTTCATCGTGGTTGTTCCTCTGAATCTGGGGGCTCATGAGCTATGGTTGTAAAGCTCTTGAAAAGAGGATTCCAACGAGCTATCAAGCTTGTGATTTGGAGTTAGGACGAGAAAGTTATGATTTCTACAAGGAAAGGTGTTCTTTAAGGCTCAAAACTAAGAACATTGAGTTTTTTGGTGTTGTTTCTTAAAAGAGAGGATGAGCTACGAATTTGGGAGCTCTCATATGACAGGTAAGAGTCTGATTAATGATTCACCAAGGGGACAAGATGATTTGACAATTCAAGGAAGTCTTGGTTGTTGAAATAGTAGAAATTAAAGTATTTTGGACTTGGTGACTCATCCTTGATGTCGGCAGCATAGGGTCTCATTTGACCTGATTCTTTTTTTGTTTTTCCTTGTATTTATGTATTAAACTCGTTCATAATGACTTATACCATGTGTTAGGTATGTTACATAGCCAAAAATGCCTTAAAACACATTTTATGTGCTTCCGGGTTCACATTGATTATGCAATTTGTTTTGGCTAGTTTAAATGTGTTATTAGTACATTTACAACCTTTAGATACTTTGTTTTCTTGAGATAGCATGTTGCTCATTCCAATTTAAACCAAGTCGTTTAGTAGTTTCTCCTTGACTTTCGTCAGTTTAGTACCGGTTTTTGTGTGGACTTGTATAGTTATTTTGTGTGTACACGTAATGGTTCCTATGACCATTTTATTGTTGTTCCCTTATTCCTTATTGGTATTTAGGCTCACTAGCCTTTTAGTTCCATGTATACATGCTTAAAGCACATTTTCCTTTAAAGCACATTTTTGTGCTCTAAGGTGCGTTTTCGGTTTAAACGCTAATTCCTCTTAATGTGTATTACTAATCTTAGAGGTATTTCACATTTGAAATCTCTTGGTTACTTATTGGTAGTTCCATAATTTATTTATACTCTTTAACACACCTTTTGGTCTGATTGTTCCAAAAGCATGTTTTGGTGTAAATTGTTGTTTAACACTTCTTCTAATGTTTCTAAGGCACTTTCTAGCCTTAGTATATCCTAATTAGATAGTTCATTATTATATTAAGGTTTGAGGTATTTCAATCTACCCTCCTTAAAATAACTCTGTCCCCAAAGTTCCTATGTATCTATATCTCTGAGAACACACAGGTAACTTCACACCAAAAGATCATATAGATCACTCAATATCTGTATAGGCATTCTGACTCATAAGGTCTGCCATATGTATATATTTTTACCACACTTGTCACACAACATGTCTTTTGCATGTTTTAGTAATCAAAATACTCTTTGTATATTCTTTGATGTATACTCCTCAAGTAACCGGTCCGGAGACAAAGGTTTTCATGTCCTCGAGTTCATGAGCGAGTAATACAGAAAATACATGTCAACTCCAATTCCACTTTATGCTACTGCATCTACTCTTAACGTGGTTAATTGTGACCACTTGTAGGGAGTTTCAGGAATCATCCGACCCTGATGTGATCAGCATCAGTGTTGAACTATCCTTTCACCCCAATTTGTGTTCAGTTTCCTTGATCTGGCCAAGATCAAGTTCTACCTCCCACGCCAACTTCAAACAATCAAATAAATATTCATGTATCATTTTATATCTTTTAGTCCTTCTAGTCATAATCATAAATCAATACATCTCCAAATTATGGAACTTAGTCCATCAGTCATTCTTAATCCACCTCTCAACACTTACTTAGAGAATTTAATTCCTACCAGGTTCAACATCGGTCTCGTACCGATTCATACCTCATAACATTACCATATTTGGTCTCATATCAATACATATCATAGGGATTTGAATTCCCCTGGAGTTTCTACTCCTTTTCCTGAATACTCACACCGAAGTTAACGAGGTCGTCCTCTAATACATCTGGTATTCGCATTTAATTGTGCGTAATAACCACAACCACATAAGAAAGAATACATATGTTTATATAACATACGTATCAAACATCACAACTAATATTATTGTGCTATGCACACTGTAGGTTATGTACTCAATACGTGAAATATAGGCTAAGCGATTGTACGCTCTACCCCCCTTAAAATGGATTACGCCCACGTAATCAACATTATATCATCCTTGAACACAGGTTCAAGATGTTTATGTGTCATGGAGCATTCTAGGTTCCATGTAGTCTGTCTCACATTATGATTGGGTCAGAGGGTCTTCACCATGGTAATGGCTTAGTCTCTGTATCAAGGATTCTTATTGGTGTTCATACCAATCTTACAATTGTGTTCCAGTGTAGTCTCTGAAATACCCCAAACCTAAGTATGCTAAGTAAACATCAATTTATGATGTATTAAGGCTAAAATATGCCTTAGAAAGATTGGTAGTCAATTTAAACCAAGGAAAACACAAGAAAATGCCTTAAGGGCAATTGAGGCAAAAATGTGCTCTAAGCTTGGAGTGACTTTGATTAGCACCAAAATACCATTATAAGACTTTAGTAACATGCTAATGGAAATTTTAAATCAATTACCAAAGAAAACTAAGCTCAAAAACAAGCTTAAAAACAAAATGTGCTTTACGACTCCTTAAAGCACCTTTTTGAGAAATTGTGTTAGAAATGGGTTTTGAGTGGCTAAATGCCCATGATTACACCTTAATCAACATGTGTACTAATTATAATCACATTAGGAAGTCTAAATCAATGGGAAACCAAAAATTTCACAAATATGTGCACTAATTTGTGAATAGTGCCAAATAGTGACTAGTTTAAGTTTTAGTCAACATAAGTCAATTAGTTGCCAAGACCACAAATATGTTTTTTACCAAGGGGGGGGGACGGTTTTAATGGTGACTCACCATTAGTAGCCAGCACATTAAAGGAATGTTGTGAATTCACTATTCACCTTTATAAAGCAAAATATCCTTTATTAGCCTACCTCTCTCCTCTCTTCTTCATTTCCCACCTTCACCAACGTTTTCTTCTCCCCCTCTCTGTTCCAAAACCGTTCTAAGAAGCATCCATGCCACCTCCACCTTCAATTGCTCACCAAATGTTCATCTTTGCTCCAAATCGAAAAGTAAGCATAAATTTCTCTTAGTTAGATCAAGGCCTTCATTCCTATCATTTCAAATCCTTCAAAGCTCAAGTTTGGTGCCATGAGAAAACTCCATTGATGGAGGAAAGTCAAGTTTGAAGAGCTCTTTTGGTTCTCCATTCATCCAAGGTAATGAAAATGTAAGAAAAACCATGTTTCCACCACTTCTTCTACATGGCCGAAAACTACCACTCATGGGACCTTGTTTTATCTCTTGTTCTAGCTTGATTCTATTCTCCAAAGACTTGAGGAGGTCTTGCCTTGCTTCATTATGAAAGCCATTCCAAAATTCAAAGGTAAACATACACTTTTATACCTTAAAACACATTTTTAACCTAGGAATGATTCCTTAAGGTTAGTGTATTGTTTAGCACTCATGAGGGTCATTGAATATTGATTAGAACATTGGCAAAGGAAATTTAATGGGTGGCCGAGATTCATACGAAGAAGTCTAATAGAAAGTTAGATAAGTCTTGAAAAACAAGGTAAATGCTTACCTAATGGTGGTTTAAGTTTTTAAGGGGTGAGATTTAGATAAGTACTATGTGGCTTAGAGCTTACTTATGTAATGGTTATATAACCTAGGAAAAGAATTTAAACAAGCTTGTGAACTTGTGACTAAGGAGCCAATTAGAATGATTAGTAATATAAGTTTAAGATGGATTTTAAAGCATTATAACTACTATGAGATGATGGGTGTATTTTGCAGGTTGAAAGCTTTTATATGTGGGAACTTGTGTTTAAGTTTTAAGTCATTTAAGGGTCTAAGAGCCATGTCATTTAAGAGCCTTAGTGCTATGCAATTTAAGATTATTGCATTATTTGAGTTTGTTATGAATGAGTTGAATTGTGGTGAAAGTAAGATGAGAAAGAACTTGATTGGTGAGATGGTTGAATGAGGAAAACAATGCATTTGGCATGATAATATACTAGAGAGCTATGGCGAAATTTGAGTAGAAAACAAAGTGTTTAAGTGGTGGTGGTGAGTTAATATGCCCTAGGATTCACTAGGGATCATTGAGGAATTTGAGTAGAAATGAGTTAACTAAGGAGTTCTTGAGGTTAGAATGACCTAGAATTGTCTATGTGGAAATTAGAGTTTAAATGGGTGTATTGAACACACCAAAGTCATGGTAAGAGGAATGGTGAGACTTGTGCATAAATTTGAAGGAGAAGATGTATAATGCTTAAGGTGATTTAGTTATGACAGGGATATAACAATGAGAATTTTTGGGAAGCTGTGTAAGTGAAGAGGATGCTTGTGAAACAATAAGGTTCTAGTTTTGATGGTAATGAGTAGACTAGGGAGATGCAAGAGAAAAGTGTAAGAGAATGTTGTAAAAGGTCAAGGTAAAGAAGAACAAGGTTAAGGCGCTAAGAAGATGGGAAGAAATGTTTAGGTATGTTCAAGGGTTTAGGAATGATGAGTAACAATGGAAAAGAGAGGAATTTGTGCATGGATATGCAAAATGACTTGAGGAAGTTTTGGTAAACAAAATGAGGATGGGGAATGATGTTTATGAAGTGCTCAAACTGTTAAGGAGGGAACACTTGGGTTGGTTGAAGTTTTGGTAAGGTTACAAGTTGGAAATGTAAGGAAATAAGTGCTAAGTTTAGGAGTTTTAAAGGGATTGAGTGAATGTTTAAGAAGATCTTTAGAAATTGTTTTGGAGAGTTTGGTGGAAGTTCTAAGTGAGTTTAAGTGCCTAAATGGTATTAGGACACATGGGGGAACTTGTGGAGAAGTTTGGAGTCAAATGGGAATTTAAGAACAAAGGTCTGGAGCAGACCGACCTTGGGGACCGGACCTGCAAGGTCGGTCGAGCCCAGTTTACACTACTGGAAAAGTTTCTGGAATGGACTGACCTTGGGGACCGGACTTGCAAGGTCGGTCGGTGGGTTGAATTTTAGGTACGGATTGAGTCTCTGGAATGGACCGACCTTGGGACCGGACTTACAAGGTGGGTCATGTCTAAAATTTTGTACGGGGATTGGTCTCTGGAACCGACCGAACTTGGGACCGACCTTGACAAGGTCGGTCGGGCTCAAATTTTCAACGGGGAAAAACTCTCGGGAATGGACCGACCTTGGGGACCGGACTTGCAAGGTCGTCGGGTAAAATTTTCAAACGGTAATAAGTTCTGGAATGGACCGACTTAAGGTCGTAGGTCGGTCGACCCTTTTGATTTTTTTTTTTAAAAAAGAAAGAAACCCTAAGAAAGTTTAGTTGTATTAATGGTACCCCATTAAGAGGGCATTGATGATTAGAGGTTTAAATACCTAAGGGATTAAGTTAAGTATATACTTAAAAGTTTAAGGTTAAGTTGTAAGATTAAGTTGTAAAACTTAAGAGGTGTTGGTTGGGGATCATTGTGGGTTAAGTAAGTTATTAAGTTAATTAAGCTGAGTGATTAACAACATAAAACTGAATCAATGTTTTAGGACTTGAGAGTTTGGACTCCGGAGGAGAGTAAGCAACCGAACGTCCAACGGTGAATGGTACAGTTCTTCTTGTGACCTGCTTGCTAACGAGGTGTCCCTCGGCTTGTGTACTATTTGTTTTTGTGTGCTCACTAAACAAGATAAAGCATGCAACCGGAACATTATGTTTATTGTATTGTTGTGTGATGTTTGAAAACTAACACAACTTACCGTGAGAACCTACTAACTAACGTTTAGTAAGGAATCGTGTGAGACTAAGGAACACTCCCTAATATTAGTTTGTTAAAAACCAAAAGAGGTTTAACCAACAAACGTTGCATTGAGACTTCTACTAACTTTAACTTGGGGGGGAGTGAGGAATCTAGAATGGTACCGGCACATGTGTATTGGGGGAGGTCGGTATCCTTATCAGATACTGACTTCCAAATATGACTTGTCTTCGGCTTGTCGCCTAGAGTCGACATATAGACTCGGCCTCCTCGGACTACTTGTTCTAGGAGGGAGGCATACTAAGATGGCGTGGGGGGATCTAGCCTACATCCCCAACAATTTAAGAATGTTGTTTATTGCCGGTAAGTGTCCTGCTGCTGGCTAGGGTTAACCAAGCTCTACAAAAATAAACAACGAACTAAGGGTTAACCAGTTCTAATGAGAGAACGGTTGGCATATATGAGATAAGGTTTGAGATAAGATACAACCATTTCTATTTAAAGAACGATTTGTATTCTAAGATTGAGATAAAGATTAAGATTGAGGTAAAGTAAGGTTGGACTGAGATTAAGAGGAAACATAACTTAAGGAGTTAAATAATTGACTCGCTAATTAAGGGAACACATTTAAGTCGTTCATTATGTGTGAACTTTGATTGTTCATAATTGGTTTGTTGTTTATTGCACTTTCTATTATGTTGTGCATCTAATCAACCTCCATGCTATCGACAATTAGTCGTCGTAGCCACGATAGCTTGGGGGCCATGAGAGGATCGTACCAGCATTCTTGCTGACCCCCTTTGGGGGCTATTTTTACTACGCAGGTGAACGTCAGAAGGTGGCAATCATGAGAGTAAGATGGGGTAGATGTATTACGGGTTTAAGTGTGGCCTACGAGTTGTGCATGTACACTCGTATGGTATTTTGAGTTAGTAAGTTGTATAGGATGTGAGGGGATTGTAAGAATGATATGTATTTGGTTAAGACTTGTAAGTACTAACGTTCGGTATATTCTGCTAATCAGACCGTGGCAAGGTCCTGGAATGTATTTGAATCCGCTGCAGTGTTTGTATATATGGTGATAAGTTTGTGATAACCACGATTGGATCGAGATGGGGTGTTACAGTCTCTAAGGCTCCAAAGTATTTGGTAGATAAGTTGTATATTTTATTTGACTGGAAGATGTGTGACACATCTTCGTGCTTCTCCTTTGTTAGGTATATCAAGCCTTTTTAAGATACGGTCTACTAGCTTCTGCTGCGTGACTCTGATAACCTTGGGGCTTAGTTTGCCCTTCCTATCCTCTTCATTATGTTTACAACTCCTTTGTATCCTTATAACTTAGGAATAAAGGTCTCTTAATGGACGTGTGGTATCTTTATCTATACACGGTCTCTATGAGCTATAGCTTGTCTATCCAGTTTTCTGGAGATCTGATGTTCATGCTGTTATTACGCCTTTCAGCGTCTGAATTGTTTCCTACTAACTGACTCTCAGTATGAGATTTTTGTATTATCTGGTCTTACTGTTTAGTGCTTATTGCTCTTTACAGTTTCCTCAAAAATCTTGAAACATATATACTGTTCATACTTACTAATTAGTGCTTCTCGCACTTCATAATTCTTAATTGTTTCCTTCTGGAATGAGTTCTCTCACCCATTTAATCTCATTGGTTTAACTGAGTTCTTCCTCCTCAAATGTTCACGGTAAATTGCTGTTCTGGTGTGAGTTTGCATCTCTGACTATCATGCGGAGTCGACTACTTCTCGTGTTCCTTACACTACCCGTTTACATATATGGGGTACCTTACTGATACATTGCTACTTACCCGACTAACTTATAAATAAGTCCATCAGGCCCACAAGCTCCTTTGGAGTGCGGTCGTCCCACATCTCGTTTAAGTATACTCGTAGTGCTCGTCACACACTTGATTATTGCTAATTTGTGAAGTATTCTGTTGTCGATCCCCTCTTTCATCAATCCTTGATAACGCACATGTCGTTCTTCTTGAACTTAATCAAGGAATATCCATCTACTGGGTTCATAACTAATACCTTCTGTATTTAGTACGGACTCGATCCCTTAGTAATTTGAGGTCTCTTTCCTTAGAGCCTCTTATTATCTCATGTCGATCCACTAGGAATGCACTTCCAGTCCCACGGAATGGACATGTGCTTCCTGTGAAATCTTTCATCACATGGTCCAGACTACTGGCGTTACTGCACAGTCTATCTCCCATTTCATCCTTACTTTCGGGTTTTAATTCATAAATCTGATTGCTTTGGTGCCAATATTTGATGGCCTGTATATATTGGTTGCTTTGATGCGCACTGTAACTTAATCTACCTGATAGGTATTATTCTCATGACCTCCGCTATCGAAGTAGCTTTAGCTTTCTCATATGCCCATTGATGGATTCTTCAATTTTACTTCAACGTCTTGTTTATACTCAATCCCTTCATGGTGTAAACAGACTAGAAGTTCTCTAATTTCGGTGTTTGGCGGTTGCCGTATCGTGTGGTAAAATGGTTATCTCTTAATATGAAGGTGTTCTGCTTCAATCTCAGGTTCGTAAGTAGGCTAATTTCTCTCACATTCTTTCATCCTTTATGATGTTATTTACCATGTAATTTAACCGGTTACTGAAAAAGTCATCCGTTGAATCACAAGCTCTTTTGAGTGTTGGTCACTTGACGTGCCATACTGCGCACTCACAATGTTTATCTCTGACGATTGCTGATTCTTAAATCCTGGGTGTTGGATATGAGGTCTGTCTCTGCAGCCTTCCATATTATTTATGTGTATCTGGAATGTTCTAAGGTAGTTTGAAGGTCTACGGTTCCCATTCTCCAATAGAGAGTATTCAATCTCTAAGAAGTGAAAGCCCTTTTTGAGGGGTTTATTCCCACTCATGGCCTCACAACAAGGAGAGGTATCCCTACCCTAAAAGGAATGGTTCGTTCTCCACCCCTGTCAATAGCACTATCTCAACATTCTCATTGGTGCCCTTTTCTGGCAATTCTTCCTCAATTTAGTATAGGTTCTCATAACCACTCGTATGTACGAGTTGTAGTTCATTCATGGCCTAGATCAGCCTTCTATGCTTTCCTGTGCCTCGAGCTCTGATGTATTTAACATCCTTGACTCGTAGGCCCTTAATGCTTGATTAGTCTCAAGTGTGAGCTGGTGTTCGGTTCACTGTTGTATTCTTATCCATCTGTAGGTTATCCATGTAATTCTCTTGTTCTCAGAACTCTGTCAATGTTGGGTCACATCATTGGATGTACTATTGGGTTTCACAATAAATTGCCGTATCTCGCTTCCTGCTGTGGAAGTTTGGTTAGGTAATCCGATGTTAATTAGTGTCTGTGACAATACCTTCACACTCATAGACTTGCGCCTTTTAGCAATTAAGGATTAGTTCTCATTAGGCCTCTGCCTTCAGGTGTCTAAGTCGGATATTTACCCTGGATATCATGTGGTGCCATGTCAATACTTTGTTCAACTTTCGTTGACTATGCCACCCATTAATGACTAATCACACTTGGGTGTTATTGAGTTAGGCAAGCAATACTAAACATGGTTTATGGGTCTTTTCCTGCTCAACTATACCGACTCTATGGTGTAGTCTTTTGAGGTTCTCTCTTTTGTAATTGCACGTCTTTGATCCTAGGTAGGTCATTGCTTAAGTTTGTTTTCTCTGATTCTGTTTCTGGGGTTATCAACATCTTCAATGAAGAGTGCTGTTAATGGTATTATTCTGGGAATTCATCCCGTTTTTATTGAAAGTTTTTATGTCATCCATCTTCATTGTATGTCGTAATACCTTCCTTGTAGGTTATTACTTACATCTGGTCTTCTCTCATTGTTGAGTAATCTCTTTGGTTCTTCCATTCAAGATTAGGCTTGGTTTTGGGTTGATGTTCTTACCTGTAGTGTCGGTTGTCTGTTGCTGATGCTCACGTCATTTAGTTTCCTGATCAAGTCCAGCTCCCTGCTGACTGGTGTATTGATTTAGTTGTCATGGTCAGGCCGTCAGGCCCTCCCGACATTTCGCTCTTCAGTATTAAGGATTTGTAATCCGGTGTTAATATGTATTATATCCGTGGTTTTTACCATTTGGTCTTCACGGCTTCCCGTATAGCTTCGTTGCGGCAGCACTTGCCAAGGCAAGTGCGCCATGCAAGATGGGCTATCGGTACTGTGTACATCAGTAATGGTACATTCTTCTAAACTCCATGTAGGTGGTAGTTCATGGGACTCCTTCTTTGCCCTTTTTGGCTTTGGTTAATTGATTATCTAGGCTGCTTCCTGACTGCTTTTGTTAGTATAACTACTTACCAGGGTATTCCTCTCTCTGAGGGGACCCCTTTTTCTTTCGCTTTCGCCTTGGTTTTCACTCTCATTTCCACACCTTTGTCGAGGTTATTGAGTATTGACTCTGCTTAGGCACTACGTCGTAGTCCTATCTTGGAGTATGACTTGCATATGCATTCGTAGTCCTCTGGGCTATTGCAGTTAGGTCTTTGCAACCCCCCTTTTTTTCAGGTTCAGAGTTACCCGCTTCATAATTGACTTTTAGGTAGTCCCTATGCTCTTGCGCGGTATTATCCCACTGTTATTACTCCCTTGGACTGTTGTCCGGTGTTTCTGTCGCTTCTCTTGTCCCCTTATTGCACTTGTAGTACTTTCCTTCTTACTGGTATGGCGGGGTTATATCGACTGCGTAGCATGTCGACCCAAGTTGCCGGTAATTATTATTCTCTTATTGGTAGGATTCCATGGGTAGCGTCTGATTCAACGTTGCGCTCCAATTAGGACCTTCAAGTCTTGAAAGACTATTGCATAACGAGGTGTTTCTCGTATTTGCACCATGCTAAGTAACTACCAGATCGGGTTTTCCTGAGTAAGAGAAAGCTTGTCATCTCTCTGGCGTTCATTTCTGGTATCTTAGAACCAGGGGCGCGGAGGGTGGGCCAGGTATTATAGATATCCGATATACGTCGGGAATCCTAACTAACGCACCTCTCGCTCTAATACTCAACCCTTATCCCAAAGTCTAAAGTTCCTAACTCGGTAATTCCTAAGCTCGGTAATTTCCAGTCATCAGAGCGTAACTACGCTCTAATACCACTTTTTGTAACACCCCATCTCTAAATACAATGATCGTCGCCCTAAGTCCATCTCGTACATTAACAACGCAGCGGAAAAGTTCTACTAAATTGGTGTTACCGCCGTTAGTCACCCACTTGACTAACTAGGCCTATTCTCTTACCAAGTCACGGTCTGACTAAACGGATAATTACTGAGCATCTAAATATTACAATCCATAAACCACAACTTATACCGAGTATCTCATACCCTAATACATCATACTAACATGTCATCAATATACTAAACGAGTGTACATGCACAACTCGTGTAACAAATGTAAAAGCAACCCGAAGTACTCTACCCGCTCCCACTCTCAGGTTGAGTCCTCGTCTAGCACCTACCTGCAAAGTTTAAATCACAGGCCCCAAGGAGCTCAGCACATGGCTGGTACAGAAAACGTGCAGCCCACAAGCTAGCATGGTTACACACGACTACTTTGTCGTATACATGCAATTTTTTATTCATACAAATTATAATAAGGAGTACAAAAACAAACAACACATTTATGTGAAACATTCACATCTCAAATAAATCGAACGTCGTAATGGACACCCATTAATGATGTAAGTTAGATTTCTAACTCCTGAGGCCTGAGAACTGTTTAGTTCTCGTGTTTGACCATACCTTATAAGTGTCAACTGTTCTCTTAAAATAACTGGTTGTTCTCTAACTGAATTGTTTATTTATGTCGGGTCAAAGTAACCCTAGCCAATGAGTTATTAGCTCCATTGGGTTAACAAACATTATTCTTAAGTTATGAGGGGTGTAGGCTTGACCCTCCTGCGCCTCCTGAATTTGCCTCCCACCTCGAACTGTTCACTCGAGCTGGTCGGGTCAGTTTGTCGACCCTAGACGACAAGTCGTAGATGAGCCATATGCGGAAGACAGATCTGATACAGATGCCGACCTCCTATCCTAAATATGCATGACCGGAGTCAGTCCCGGATTCCTCTCCTCCCAAGTTCCAGTTAGCTGAAGTCTCATTGACAAATTGTTAGTTAAACCTCTCTCGGTATTAACCAACTAATAACAGGGAGTATTTATAACCTTATACATTTGTTTACTAAACATAGTTAATGAACAAGCTCTGAATCAATTCGTGTTAGTGTGCAATGGACACACAATAACAATACAATAATTCGGTTTCATTTTTAAACTTGCTTGGTCGTATCACAATAACACATAGCACACAAACCGAGGTAGACCTCGTTAGCAAACAAGCTACAAGAATCCCATACCGTACACCGGAGACTGGCTAGCTCTTAATCCCTCGTTCGCCTAATCCGCCGAACGCCTCTGACTTATCTAGATCTGTAACCAGAACTAGTATTAGTATCCTGTGTCTTAGAACTAATTTGGTTCCCTTTTCAACTTAAACCTCTTCCTAGGTTAACCCGGGTATAATAATATACCGTTAAACGGGTTCATTCATTTAGGAGCGTTTTCAAGCTCAATTCCAATTCATTAACATACTAACTTTGTTAGCAGTTATTTAGTTGCACTGTTAGCAACTTTAGACTTATACGGACCTTGTATTAGGTTTTAGTATTTTTCACTATTCACCGTATTTTACTATTCATGTATACGTATTTTACTATTCACGTATACGTATTTTACTATCCACGTATACATATTTTACTATTCACGTAAACGTCTCGTATTTAACTATTTATATATACGTAGTTACTATTCATGTATACGTATTTATTATTCATGTATACGTATTTACTATTCATGTATACGTATACTATTCACGTATACGGGTACTATTCATGTACACCAAAAATTTTCGTGTACGTCCGTATGATACTCCGTATCATACGTATTTATTTCTTTTTTCCAATATAACTTGTATTTTCATTAAAAATAATTTAAGTATTGATTTCTCCTATACTTATTAAATTACGGGTATACCCCTCGTATACCCTAATTTATATACGGGTCTCGTTAAACCCCGTCTTTACTCGGTTTCTTTTACAACTTGTTTCTAAATTCTTTATTTAATTTCCTTAACCTTCTAAACACATAAAAATGTGTTATTTACATTACTTACCCATAGTTTTCTCTTAACCTCCATTTTTCTCATAATAAGTTCTAAACTTGTTATTCTTATTTCTAATTTCCTCCAAAGTCTTTCTTAATTAATTTATTTTATTCTTTTGGTCAATTACCAAAATATACCCAAGTTTCACTAGCCTTTTATGGTCAAACCCCCTAACTTTCTGCAATTTACAATATTACCCCTAAAGTTAATTTAACTTAACTTTTTATTCCTTTATCCTTTAAATATCTAATCTTTTACTACAAATTATATTCTAGCTCCTCTAAACATTTTATAAACGTTCATTGACCAAGTTTGACCACGTTTGACCAGGGAAACTACCATTTTACCCTTGTGGTCTTTTCTTTTTATCTTAACTCATTTATTAACCAATTTAACTCTAATTAATTTCTAATTTTCGTAATTAATTTTCCTACAGATTTTTGAACATCAAAAATCATTTTAAGCATCTCTAAATCACCAGATTTAATTATCTAATGTTATAGTATATATATACCATCTTATTAAACTTAAATATACCAAAAACCTTATAAATTCCTTATAACACTTATAAACTCTTTATAAATTGTAAACTTAATTCTACAATTATTTTCTCATCATCTAAACTCTCATAAACCCCATATTGACCTCATGTATTTTCGGTAATCACCATTAGGTACTAAAACTTCTTAAATTTTACATATTACTCTTAATTATACTAATTCCTTTAATTTAACTAAGTTAGATATTTTTTTCTAACTCAATTAATACCCTTAATTTTCGGCCACCATATAAATTATAGTATATGAATTTTTCTTGTATATTATGATAGCTTATATTAAAGCTTATATCATAAGGAGTATAAATCTATTCTTAGATTTAATAAACATTAACTTTTAATAAGCTAAAAACTGAATATTAATCACCAAAATTTCGGCAATAAATAATAAGATGAACAATATGTTAGATCATATATAGATCAACAATTAGAACCTTGACATAGGTAGTTGTAGGATTTACCTTGTATATTAACCATTAGCTTAATATTTAAGCTTGATTTCCTTAGAAATTTTGACAGCAATTTGCTAGAGAAATTGGCTCCAAAATTATACAACAAGATGAAGAATAATATGGGTTAGTATCCCATGCCAATCGGCTGTAACAAAAACCAAAGAACAAGAAGTTTTCAAGAAGGCAATGTTTTACCTCGAGAATAATAGGCACTTCTTCGTGGTTTTTCCTGAGAATCTGGGGGCTCATGAGCTATGGTTGTAAATCTATTGAAAAGAGGATTCCAACGAGCTATCAAGCTTGTGATTTGGAGTTAGGACGAGAAAGTTATGATTTCTACAATGCAAGGTGTTCTTTAAGGCTCAAAACTAACAACATTGAGTTTTTTGGTGTTGTTTCTTCAAAGAGAGGATGAGCTACGAATTTGGGAGCTCTCATATGACAGGTAAGAGTCTGATTAATGATTCACCAAGGGGACAAGATGATTTGGCAATTCAAGGAAGTCTTGGTTGTTGAAATAGTAGAAATTAAAGTATTTTGGACTTGGTGACTCATCCTTGATGTCGGCAGCATAGGGTCTCATTTGACCTGATTCTTTTTTTTCCTTGTATATATGTAACATTTTATGTATTAAACTCGTTCATAATGACTTATACCATGTGTTAGGTATGTTACATAGCCAAAAATGCCTTAAAACACATTTTATGTGCTTCCGGGTTCACATTGATTATGCAATTTGTTTTGGCTAGTTTAAATGTGTTCTTAGTACATTTACAACCTTTAGATACTTTGTTCGTGAGATAGCATGTTACTCATTCCAATTTAAACCAAGTCGTTTAGTGGTTTCTCCTTGACTTTCATCAGTTTAGTACCGGTTTTTGTGTGGACTTGTATACTTATTTTGTGTTTACACGTAATGGTTCCTATGACCATTTTATTGTTGTTCCCTTATTCCTTATTGGTATTTAGCTCACTAGACTTTTAGTTCCATGTTTACATGCTTAAAGCACATTTTCCTTTAAAGTACATTTTTGTGCTCTAAGGTGCGTTTTCGGTTTAAACGCTAATTCCTCTTAATGTGTTTTACTAATCTTAGAGGTATTTCCATTTGAAATCTCTTAGGTACTTATTGGTAGTTCCCTAATTTATTTATACTCTTTAACACACCTTTTGCTCTAATTGTTCCAAAAGCATGTTTTGGTGTAAATTGTTGTTTAACACTTCTTCTAATGTTTATAAGGCACGTTCTAGCCTTAGTATATCCTAATTAGATACTTCATTAATATATTAAGGTTTGGGGTATTGCACGGTAGGACACAGGTTGCAAGAAAACCATACCTGTCACCAAGGTCCACTATATTGTGTCCTCTTATGTTCCTCGAATAATTCTCGAACAACTTGTAACATCACAATTACTTTCATTAACATCGGGGTAATATGATTGTTTAAAGTCAAACGCCCATAGTTAACCCGTTATCCCGTTATACTTAATTTTATGCTTGTGATCTTAAGTTCACAACTCTCATATCCAACCTAACACTTGTTTACACTGTTTAGGGCCTTTACATGTCACCAAACAAGGCCTAAACATAACCTAAAACCATTACCATTCAATCCCCCATCATTAGAAGTCATTAGAACACATTTTAAGCTATTTTTGCCCTGGTCTGGGACTTGGTCCGGACCCATGGTCCCGGACCATCACTGAACTTTACTCTCGGCCATTATTTTCACTTGGTTTGGGTCTTGGTCCAGGACTAAGGACCCAGACCACTTGTAAACTTCAATTTAGGCACATTTTTAAGGGTGATCCGGGTACCTATACAAGGGCTAGGTCCAGAACCATGTTAATAAGTTGTCAAAACACCATTTTCAACCCCTAATCCAACCCCAAACCCTATCTAATCATTCCATAATCTTTCCACATGTTTCCTACATGTTTAAACACCTTAAAACATGCACTAAACCTTCCTAAATCATCACTAACTTGCAACTCAATTTCTTACAACAATTCCTAACACTTATAACATTTTTCCCTAGATTTCTAAGTGGTATATTATGCCTACAACCTCAACTAACTAAAGTGTTGTCTCACAAACATTACCACTACTCCAAAAGCATTATTTCTCACAAAACACCTCCTTTACACAATTCACTAAGATTTTTCCACAAGTTCATACTTATTCCTTCACAAGGCGTTTTACCTCTTTGTTACCAAGTTTTCACAAGACTTTACCATATTTCCACCATGACTTTGGTGTATCTAGAAATCGTCCATTAGTTCTCTAAATCTCCAAGACAATGCCCAAGGCACCTTAACACTTAAGAACACCGTAATTAACTTTCTTTCACCATCTTAACACTTAACAATTTCTTAGTACCTTCTAGGTCATAAAATCTCATTACAACACATAAACTCCTTTGTTTATCAACTAAATTTTTGCCATAGCTTCTCTTGTATTACCTTACACCAAAACACATAGTTTTACACCTTTATACAATCCAAGAACATTCAATCCCATAATACACATCCTTACACACAGACATATGGTTTTTTCATCCTTTAACCATCAAAAACATTCATCTTCTCAAGAAATGTTCTTTACACATAACTAAACCTTTAAACTACACTACATCACAATATAGTGCATAAACTTAAATTGCTTGGCACTTAGGCCCTTAAATAACATGGCTCTTAGGCCCTTAAATTGCATAAAACTTAAACACTGAATTTCCACATTATAATTGCCTTTAACCTACAAATACACACAATATCACATATGACCTTAATAACCACCTTGTGTATATTTTACTAACTCATTTCCCATTGGCTCTTTAGGTTATTTATTAAGCAAACATAGCTCAATTCCCTAGTACATAAAACTACATTAAAAGAGATCATTTTCCTCTTCTCCTCAAGATTTTCTCACTTGTTTTCTCTTGTTCTTTCTTGATTGAAAATCGGCAAGGAGCTTTTATCACTTGTCAATCTTCTAACCAATACACATATAAGGGTAATGAGCATTATGTTTAATACTTAAACTCATAATTAAACCTTAGATTTACATAAGTGTCTTAAAACACTAGAATTGATGTTTACCTTTGGAATTTGAAAGAGAGCTTGATTAAGAAGCAAGAGAGGACTCCTCCTAGTCCTTTGAAGATTGAATCAAACTAAATGAGGTGCAAGATAATGCACCATTAAGAGGTGAATTTTCGGTCATGTACAAAAATGAGAGGAAACTTAGATTTTCTTTGATTTTCCTTACCTTGAAGCAAAGGAGAATGACAAGGCATGAAAAGATGAGCTCAAGCTCCTTCAATGGAAATTCTTCATGGCACCAAAATGGAGTTCTTGAAAATTTGAAAAGAGAGGATGAAATGTAACACCCCTACTACGCACTTAACAATACTGGTAATCGTAGCGGAATTAAACAACTAAATAATAACTAAACGAATCGGTGCTACAACGCCGTTAACCACCCACGTGGTCAACAAGGCAGAATAAATACAAGCGTACCAGTCTGATGATCAGACTCCCGAGCATAGAACTAATAACCTTTAATACATAAACATAATACCGAGTTTGTAACTACATCCATAACTGTAAACTGTACATCACAAACTGTCACGACCGTCACTGTACTACAACGGTACCAAAAATATATCGCCACGGGAGCACAGGCGCATCCTGGGCATAACTCCAAAAACAACCAAAAGTATTCCTGCAACCTAGGGTCTATAGCCATTCCGCTTCCTCGATCCTCATCCTACAGTAAAAATATGGAGCCCCCGAGGGGGTCAGCAACCCTGGGCTGGTATGGTTAACGCGCAGCCCATCGGCTACCGGGATACGCGCAACTAATTGTCATGATGACATGATTCATTTTAACATATAACATATGCATATGGCATAGCAATAATATTGCATAGCACAACATCACATACATAGTGTATACACTTTCCACAATAACAAACCAAGAAGGTTTAATAACATAAGAAGCCTAAAGAATGGTTCACCCTCATGTTAAGCTTGTTACACACACTCATTACCGTTCTGTTAGTCGAACAAGTAACTTAAGTCACAGATGGTTCGGATATAGTGACCCGAACACACCACACAAACACATGTTCCCACTAAACCGATCATAAGTCAGAATAGGTAAGCTTTGGAGGAAGCTAGTGGGAGATCGAACGCCAAATAAAGGAGAACAATCTTAACATCATAAGAGTTGAATCTGATACAGATATCTACTCTTAAACTTACATGCATGACCGGACAACCGGATTCCTCACTCCCCAGTTAGCACTTGTTTGAAGTTCAACAGTGGAACTTAGCAACAATTCACAAGCAAGTGGTAAGTCATGTTAGACACACACAAGGGAAATGAGTCACGTCATAACGTCACAATAGTATAAACGACTGTAAACTCATTACATGGTTAAGTCTTATAACGTCATAAACACTCAGAAAAACAAACAACACACAAGCCGGTGTAAACCGGTAGGCAACAGACTGCAAGAAAACCATACCTCGGTCCTTGCTTCGATTGATTTTCACCGTAGGCCACTCCTATACATAATTAAGAATGTCGGTTAATTAACTTACTTAACTTCAAATTTACTAAGTGTTTAACATGGTTATATGACATGTTTTAATGCCCAAACTTATCCTTGATTACCTACATTATACCCCATAGGGTTAACTACTTAAGCCATACTTTGTTTGTTTTTTTTTACAAGTTTTGGTCCAACCGACCTTACACATGGTCGGTCCATTCCAGAACATATTACCGTCAAAAATTCTACTCCGACCGACCTTGTAAGTTCGGTCCACAAGTTCGGTCTATTCCCGAGAGTTTCTTTCCTTTGAAAATTCAGGCCCGACCGATCTTGGCAAGTCCGGTCACAAGATCGGTCGATTCCCGAGACTCACTTACGTACAAAAATTTAGGCATGACCGACCTTGTATGTCCGGTCCCAAGGTCGGTCTATTCCAGAGACTCAATCCGTACTAAAAATCCATGCCCGACCGACCTTGCAAGTCCGGTCCCCAAGGTCGGTCCATTCCAGAAACCATTTCTCGCAGAGTAAACTGGGCTCGACCGACCTTGCAGGTCCGGTCCCCAAGGTCGGTCTGCTCCAGACCCTTGTTTTTATTTGCCCATTTAACTCCAAACTTCCCCACATATATCCTAGTATGTTCTAACCTTATTTGGGCACTTCAAACACACCTCAAGACCTCCATTAAACTCCTTAAATCATTCACTAAAATCATCCTCAAGCATCACACAAATTCTTATAAAAAGGTTTACACTTGTAATGTTTTTCACTAAGTTTCTATGTGGTGTTTCATTCCTATAACTTCCACTATTCCCAAATGTTTTCTCACCACTACAACATCATCTCCCAAGCATCTTTTCTTCCTAACCAAACTCCTTGAATATCTCTACATGTTTATAGCTCCTCCATATAACAAATCACTTCTTCCTTATTCACCAACATCGCACAAGTCCTAAACACAATCTCACCATGATCTTGAAGTATCCCAAAACACTCATTTGCATTCTAAATCCTCTAAAATAATGCTTAAGTCCTTTTTACACCTTAGAATAGCTTAGTGCATATTTCTTTCACTAGTAGAGCACTTAACCACCTTAAACACTTCCTAACTCATCAAAACTCATTTTAAACACCCAAAACTTCTTATGCATTATCTAAATTTTGACATGAACTCTCCTAGAACATTACTAAACCAAAACATTGTTTTCACCATTAAACAATCAAGAACACTAAAATCCATCAAGAACATTCTTGTACACAAAACTTCACTCATTTAACACTACATCACAATATAGTGCATAATTTAAATTGCTTGGCACTTAGGCCCTTAAATAACATGGCTCTTAGGCCCTTAAATTGCACAAACCATAAACACTGAATTTCCTACATTATATTTGCCTTTGACCTGCAAATACATACAACAACACATATGCCCTTTAATAGTCTCCTTGAGAGCATTTTACTAAGTCATTCACCATTGGCTCCTTAGATCATTTTAATAAGCAACATAAGCTCATTTCTCCTAAGACTTTAAACCACATTAGGTTAGCACATTTACCTCTTTTCCTCACAACCTTTCTTGTTTCCTTGACTAAATCGGCAAGGCTTTTAGTTGCTTGTCAACTTCTAAACATTATACAAATGATAAAATGAGTATACAAGCTTTATGCTTCATCTCATTGTAAACCCTAGGTTATACATTGTTTTAAAACATTAAGATAGTTGTTTTACCTTGGATATGAAAGAGAGTTTGGATATGTAGCAAGAGAGGACTCCACCTAGTCCATGAAAGGTTGAAATGAAGCTAGAACAAAGCAATATAAAGAACCCCATCAATGGTGATTCTCGGTCAACATCAAAACAAGAAGGAAATGGAGTTTTTATTTGAGTTTCCTTACCTAGAAGCAAAGGAGAACAATAATATGTGAAAAGGTGAGCTCAAGCTCCTCCCATGGAGATTCCTCTTGGCACCGAAATGGAGCTCTTGAGATTTTGAAAGGATGAAGTTGAAGAGCTTGGCAAGACAAGGAGAATGGTGGCCTTAGTTTTTGATTTGGCAAAGTGAGCTAGGAATTACAAGTGATTGAAGATGAAGAATAATGGTGGTGGCGCTGTTGCAAAAATCAGAAATGAGAGAAAGAAGGAAGGTAGAAGACGGTGGGAATGCAAGGGAATGAGAGAATGAGTTTGAAGTTTGCTTTTAAAAGATATTTATATGTTAAAGCAAATAGTAACCTAAGTAGTCATCTTTTATTTGTTTAACAAGCTAACAAGAGTGGTGACTCACCACTAAGAAAACCGGCCCCCTTAATGTACTTAGGGGTATTTTAGTCTTTGTTGACCAATTAAATTACTTACATTGACATATGTTATAAACTTGGTTAATTTGGTTACTATTCACAAAAACAAAGCACATAGTTGTGAAATTTTTGATTTCCCATTGATTTAGACTTCCTAATGTGATACTAAGTAGTACAAATGTTAATTAAGGAGTAATGATGGACAAAGCCATTCAAAACTCATTTATAAGACAATTTTTCGAAAACGTGCTTTAAGACTCCTTAAAGCACATTTTGTGTTTTAACTTGTTTTCAAGCTTGGTTTTCTTTGGTAATTGGTTTAATATGTTCATTAGTATATGAATAAGGTCTTGGTAAGCTCACTAGGTCTTAACCAAACTTATCCCAAGCTTAGAGCACATTTTAGCCCTAATTGACTTTAAGGTATTTATTGTGTTTCCTACGGTTTAAATTGTTTACTAATGTTTCTAAGACTCTTTTTAGTCTTAATAT